>OX421391.1:8533172-9133172 GCA_949126905.1 Amorpha juglandis
GCTTAGCGGCAAAAAAATTAAGGCACGGAACTCTCCGTGGGCAAATCCGTCTAGCACTTGACTGATTTTTTCATTAACGTAGCAAGTTCGTTGATTTTTGATCGCCAATTAGTTAACGTGCCGTAATCTAAATATATAAAACTCAAAGGTGACTGACTGACATAGTGATCTATCAAAGCACAGCCCAAACCACTGGAGGGATCGGGCTGAAATTTGGCATGCAGGTAGATGTTATGACGTAGGCATCCGCTAAGAAAGGATTTTGATAAACTCTACCCCCAAGGGCATAAAATAGGGGATGAAAGTTTGTATGAAACTTTGTCAATTTTAAACGTTCACGCGGGCGGAGCCGCGAGAAAAAGCTAGTTAATTAATAATGACTTCTCAGTCATTAGCAATGGCATTAATACTCTGCTCTAGCTCAAACACATTATATAAAATTTGATTCTATATTTACTATAATATTTATTCAATAGCCGAAAATATAAATCAAAACGCTTTCACGTTTATAAGTTGTAAATTTCACTTGACTTTTACAATTGAACTAGATTTAGCAATCGAGTGATTTTAATAATATTATAGAACATTAATAATTATTAATATGTATAATATTATCTTGTTCATGTCAATGAGTCACGCTCTCTGGTTCGAACCCCGGGTCCAGTAAAAGTGATCTTGGATTGTTCTATCATGAAATGCTCGGAGTTTGTATTGCGCCGGGTATGGCGATACGTTCGCCCCCTATCACATCATGGGACAGAAATACGCTCGGCGACATGTCAGTGTACTGATTACACCTCTGCCTACCCTTTTGGAGATTACAGGCGTTAGTATAAACATTCCTTTTTCAAATTACAACACTGCAAGTAATGTCTTAGATGGGGAATAAATTAATTACCAAACATTATTCGATCCCTTTTATAGGAGTTACCGCCATGTACGAGTTATGCGTTGAGACTTTTACTTAGGCCGCGGACTCGAATTCAGCGGGTGCGGGGCGGCGGCGGCGGCGGCGCGGGTGCGGCGGAGACCCGGTATCGAAGCCAGCGGGCAGATCGCGCGGCGCTAGAGCGGCGTAGTGTTGTATTATGAGAAATTACTGTCTGTTCGCGAACGAAATTGATGTGAATATGATGTTCCATATAAAAAATCATTGAAATAATTTGCTCCACCACGTCGGCGGTTATTTTTGAAAATACACAGCACTACGTCAATGCAGACGCGCAGGCGCCACTCCGCGCCGCGCCGCTGCCTTCGAGGCCAGTGGGTCGACCGCCTATCTCTCTAGCTTTGAGCATTGTTATAGTTTATGACGTCACACGGCTATTTCGTACCGCCGATGGAGCTGTATTGCATTCATAGTTATAGCAATCATCCGAAGCAATGACCGAATGATTTATCCATACATTTGACAGTAAACAGACAGTAATTTTTAAGTAATTAAGACAATGCATTGTCATCGCTATCGCGCATTGCTATCGCTATCGCTACTGCTTTGAATAGGCGGTCGGGGGGCAGGTCCATTTAAATCTATGCATTTGAACGCGCCGCTCCCGCGCCGCCGCCGCTTGCCGCTGACTTCGAGTCCGCAGCCTTAGAGCCGTCATTCAGTGTGACATCTTGCCGCGTGATTGGATTTCAACATGTTTTGTTTCGTCAACCGCTAGTGATGTTACTGTATATAGTGTTAGGAATTCGGTATAGCGCCGCGCCGGCTTATCCGTAAATGTATAGCTAGATTTTTATTCTTAACGGAGAAATTCTCAGGTTCACAGTTCAGGTTGACCACCTCCGTGGCGCAGCGGGCGAGTAGCCGGCTGTGAATCGAGAGGCCGCGGGTTCGGGGATCGAACCGAGACAAATGTTTGTGTGATGAGTGATCGGCAAATATTTGTTTCGGGGTCTGGGTGTTGTCAGACCGAAAATCTCTCGTAGTTCCTGATACCCACGACACAAGACTCGTATCTTACTGTGGGGTCAGGACTATGTATGTGACTGTTGGGTGTATTTATTTATTTATTTATAGGTTCGTACTTGGCCCCTTGCTCCTCTATTGAAGAGAGGGGTTAGGCAGTCCACTACGCCGGCTTAATGCACGTTGGCAGACTTCACACAAATTCGACATTTTTAAGAAGAATTTCTCAGATATGCAGGTAGAAAAATGGTGCTCTTGGGGCTGATTTCGGAGCCACAGCTTTCGCCTCGACAATCCGTACCACTTAAGACTGAACTATCGCTTTGCTAGTCATTCTTTAGGCCTGGCATTATCTACACTGCGTTGTAGACAGTTTTGTCTACAGCATGAACGGGCCGGCTCAACCGGGGACCACCACTCTCCGAAAACCGACGTAAAGTAGCGGCTTGCTGCGTTTCGTACGGTGATTGAGATATCCGGAGGCCCAAATCTCTCTCCCCTTCCCAATCCCTGATTATCCCTTTCCTTTAAGGTCGGCAACGCGCCCATGGTTCTTCCAGTATTGTGAGCGTACATGGGCGTTGGAGATCACTTACCATCAGGTGACCCAATTGCTCATTTGCCGACCTATGCTATAAAAAAAGTAACCGTCTCTCTTGTTTCGTCTTATACTTGGCATTATCAAACCACCTCACTATCCCATTTATTTAAGTGCCGCATCAGAAATGCTGCTAAGTACAATTTTATCTTATTCAATCAAGGCATGCAGTAATTACCACACTAGTGATGTAACTGTAATATAGCTTTTACCGTGCGAAATCGATATTTATAGTAGACTCTAGTTATACCTGTTAGGATTGAATTTATCGGGCAATATAGAATTATTAGATGCAAGATTATAAAAACCTTTTACTCGAGTTTTGAAGTGAAACTTCTTTAGAATCATTGTGATTTGAAACTGACAGAGACAAACAAATTCATAAATAGGATTTAGCCTGCGAGAGAATGAGATAGATTACAAGTATGCTATCACGTGTCTTTGCACTTGCGTACAACGAAGCCCTCCGAAAAAGTGTCATAAACAACGTGGTTATTTTTTATTTGAGCAATGCAAAGTGACTGCACTACACCTGATGGTAAGCGTAGTGCAATCCAAAAAACCAGCGACCACCAACAAACAATGAGTTTATCGGTGGTCACCAGAGTCATGCCGGCTATTCTTCCCTTTTCGGAGAGGGAAGAAGCAAATCGAGGGGCCGGCGACAGGCAGATGACCGATGCAGGCACAGTAATACACGAGACGTACAAGGCGCTCGCGCGATAAGCGCCACGTCTGCCCATAAACAGAAGTTTGAATTACAAAGCACTGCATGACACTGAACTGCGCTCGTTACCCCGAAACATAAGATGTTAAGCTTCATAATGCCCAGTAATTTTACTGGCTTCAATGTTCTTCAAACCGAAACGCAACCATGCTTACACACTGTTGCTTGGCGGCAGAAATAGACAGAGCGGCGGTACCAACCCAGACGGCCTCTCGCATACGAGGGACCTACCACGTTGTAAATTATAAAATATATTTGAATATGTGATCAACCGTTTATAGGTTAAATATGTATTTCTATTAATAATTTGTAATGGTTATTGCCATGTGTTGTAAGTTTCGAATAATAGATGGCGATATTATAAATTAATTAAATAGGATGGAATCTGGCTGGCTTATGGAAAGTAATAAACGTCATATTAGCCGTAAAGCGTATGCGAAAAGATCACAGATAAAGGAAATATGCACAGTATGGCTTAGCTAAGTTATGAGCCCTAACATAATCTTACGCACTGATGTAATATTTTTTTCTGGACATTTTGATGATAACTGATATAATTTTCTATGCATTTAAGATTAGAAAGACTATTTTCTAAAGTCTTATGGTAAAAATAGATATATTTCTTAATTCGCGCCACAAATATCCAAGTTTTTTTGCGTTTTATTCAGGCAATGATTGTGTAATCATTAATGTAATCATACAGCCTAACAGCATATGAGGAAATAATCTAAAATATTGACGAATTATGTGTACCTACGTTTATGTATATAACTTTCTATATGAGAATGATAACGTCGTTTAATTATTTATTAATATATTTCTAAAATGGGCATATGGAAGACTAGCGCCGGGGCTGTGTAAGCACTGTTGTGTTTTTGTTTGAAAGGACTTGAAGCTAGCGACGTTACTTGGCACAATGAGACTTATGTCTCGGGGTGGCAAGCGCAGTCCTTGCCTTGCAGTGTTTTGTCATTCAAAGTTCTGTATGGTGATGCTTCTGTTTATGGGCAGGCGTGACGCTTACCATCAGGCGAGCGACCGGCTCGTTTCCTTATTCAAGCAAATATAAAAAACACAATAAACGAGCACATAAATTTTCATTTATTTTTAATATTTAATAGATACTTTAATCATTGAATGAACATGTGATGTGTTGTAATTCGTCCGATTAGAAACGGCGCCGTCGGCCGGGTCACAGACATCAAGCGTGTTAGTCCTTACAAGGCGAGGCAAACGAAGGTATCCCATAAATTCTGTCGAACAGGTAATCTTAGATTCCGTACATTATGAAGTGTGATTACACCACGAGATTTTAAAGATCAGCGATCGTAACGATTTATATTATTATATTGGCAAATTCCTGACTAATTTAGCTTAGACGCGAAATATAAATTTACTCTTTGTTTTATTTTTGTCCGTGCATAGCTAAGTGACTGCGCTACACCTGATGGTAAGCGTAGTGCAGTCAAAAACAACAAACAATGAGTTTATCGGTGGCCACTAGGATCATTCCGGTTTCTATAAATCGAGAGGCCTGCGAAAGGACAGGTGGATGACCGATGCAGGCACAGGAATACATGAATGTACGCTTATAACCACCCCAACTAAACATCAAGTAATGTTGCAAGCCCCTCGGGAGAACCGGATATGCACTGGTTGATCCTGGAACTCGATCCACAGGTTTTAACTCCATGTGTACATATATTTTACACAACCATTTTATATATAAATATGTATAAATCTTACCTTATTATCCGATGAAGCCATTGTAATTTTTATCTGTAAAGAAATAGTTGAATTAAATATTTATCTTAAATTTATTCTATGATAAACAACTATATAAAGAAAGCACCAACGCGTTGAAGTCTTTTCTTCGTGTAATAGCGGGCGCACACTGTTTGATTTTAATTGATAAACTGACATGAATTAACAAATGAAATTGCAAATGTATGGTTAAAAAAATCCGACGTTAGTTAAAAACCGACGTAAAGTAGCGGCTTGCTGCTGCGTTTCGTACGGTGAGAGAAATATCTGGAGGCCCAAATCCCCCTCCCCTTCTCAATCCCAGATTGTCCCTTTCTTTTAAGGTCGGCAACGCGCCGATTATTTTTCTGGTATTGTGAGCGTACAATGGTGGAGATCACTTACCATCAGGTAAACCACTTGCTCGTTTGCCGGTATCGTGCATGATGCCAGTGTGATGAACTAATACTTAACCCCTTTCATACAGCAGACAAGTCTCGTGCCCAGCAGTGGGATTAATATAATACAGAGGTAATTATTGTTATTACGTAAATAAGAGAAACTCAAAAAGTCTGAACAACATAAAATTATAAACTTAACACTTTTTCATATCATCAATTATGTTTAATTTTCTTGTAATAAAATTATATGAAATTCATAGCCATTGTTATAAAGATACCATTTGATTTTAAAGTTTAATTTGATTGTAGTAGATTTTTTTATTGTGTTATAAACTCGACATAACTTTTGAGTGGTAGGCCACGCTGTAGACAGTTTTGTCTACAACATAAATAGCCCGGCTTGACCGGGTCGTTGCCACTATCTCGCAGAAAACCGACGTAAAGTAGCGGCTTGCTGCGGCGTTTCGTACGGTGAGTGAGATATTCGGAGGCCAAAATCCCCTTCCCAATCCCCTAATTATCCCTTCCCTTTAAGGTCGGTAACGCCTATGATTCTTCTAGTATTGTAGGTGTACATAAGCGGTGGCGATCACTTATCATCAGGTGGCGTACTTGCTCGTTTTTACTTTATAGTTTAATTAACTTGAATCTAAACTTGGAATCAATCAACACCTTAGTTAAGTTGCTGATACTACAATTTAATTAATTTTATAGACCGATATATCAAAATGACTGTTCATTTTATGATATCTAATATCGCAGTTAATTATTCCTCAGATATTATTAAAATTTAAAATATATTTTTTTATTGTGGTTTGACAAATTAATATGAGCACATTAATTAATTGTCCATTTATGCGGAAAGATATTTTCCTACGACATAAGTAAATATGCAACACAAGGTGGTAGGTCCCACGTATGCGAGAGGCCGTCTTGGTTGGTACTACCGCTTTGTCTATTTCTGACGCCAAGCAACAGTGTGTAAGCACTGTTGTGATTCGTTTTGAAGGACATTGAAGCCAGTGAAACTGCTGGGCATTATGAGACTTAACATCTTATGTCTCGGGATGACGAGCGTAGTTCATTGCAAGGCATTGCTTTGTAATTTAAAGTTCTGTGTGGTGTTGCTTCTGTTTATGGGCAGGCGTGGCGCTTAGTATCGGGCGAGCACCCTGCTCATCTCGTCATCTAATCAAATAAAAAAAAGTAAACACTGATTTACGATACGTCTGCCTCGGTGGCGTAGTTGTATTGCGTATGCGGTACGACTTCTGTGCTGAGGTCTTCGGTTCGATAACCACGTTGGGTAAAAGTGATACTAGGTTTTTCTATCACGAAATGCTTAGTATCAGCCTTAAGTTTGGAATTTGTCCCGGTATGAAAGGCTCGGCCCCCCTATCACATCATAGGACGGATATAATATAAGCTTGGCGAAAATATGGGTGTACGAGTTACACCACTGCCCATCCCCTTGCAGATTATAGGCGTAAATGCGTATGTGTATTAAACAATTGCAGCTGTCAAATTGCATGACGTGACCTGTAACGATTTTTTTTATCACGTTCTTGGTCTTGTCATGGGATAGTTATCTAAATGTAAATGAGCCCTTATACATTAAACCCTCCGGCAAACAACAATAGGTGAGTTTTGGCGGGAATTCTGACTGTGCAGTTCATCGCTTATTTTAATTTATTTCATAAACTAGTTTAGAGTTGTGTTTGTTGTATAAAAGTGGTGTGGATTTGTTCAATAAACATTGACGGTGATGAACAGTGTATGGAAACATTGAAATAAGTGAAGCATCGTACTGAAAGGAGTTAACACCAAAACTCCGGCGAGACCTTGAAATCGACCGCACCCGTGTTTCATCGTTCTTGTAAAAATAACTTGAGAATAAATTACACGGGTCTACAAAAAAAATTTAGTTCTTTGTCCTAAAGTTTATTTTATAATTTTTCGATTAATTATGCACAAAACCGAAAAGAAAATACCTTTTTTTGGAATAAAGTTTGCTTTTATGATAGTTGTAGTAGTAATACTCATTTTTGATTTTTTCATAAATTTTAATACATTTAAAACTACTGCGCGATCAGAGTGGGGTTTTTACGTTCAAAAAGTGCCACTAGATGGCACTCGAGTGATAAACAAGGATTAGGTGTTTTGTACAAGTCTAAAAATATCATCGCGAAAGTGTAAATATGATGCTGATGCATTTTTTTTATATATATGGTCAATCTATTAAAGTTGGCGATGTAAAACACGAACTAAAGACATCTCACGTTCTTTGTGAAGCCTACAAAGCATATTTTGACTGTCTTGTTCAGCATCAAGACAAGTCATGGGCTCCACATGTTGCTTGTAGTTATTGTAAAAGATGTTTGAAAGGTAAGCAATTTTTAATTAAGAAGTGAAGAATCAAATATCACAGATATATACATTTTTATTGAAGTGAAACTTCTTTAGAATCGTTGTGCTTTGAACCTCGATGAAACGAAAATGCGTCACGACAAAGACATACATATTCAAAAATAGGATTTAGCCTGTGAGAGAATGAGATAGATTACAAGTCAGAAGCAAAGTTAAAGCTGGGGTTTTTGATGGTCTGCAAATTAGACAGATTTTCGCCGATGAAAAATTTCCAACATTGCTGAATCGTACTCAAAAAGCGATTTGTTTTATTTCCAACGTTGCTGAATCGTACTCAAAAGGCGATTTGTTTTATTTCTAACGTTGCTGAATCGTACTCAAAAAGCGAGTAGTTTTAAAGCAGTAATTTCTGGATTTTTAGGAAATAACAAAGCTGAAAACTACGTAGTTGACGATATGCTAAAAAATATTAAGGCCATGCTGTGTAGGATTTCATTAAAAATACATATGCTGCATTATCATTTAGATACATTTAAAAACAACATGAGAGTGTATTCAGAAGAGCAAGGAGAACGTTTTCATGAGGACATTATGAGCTTTGAACAACGTTATCAAGGTCAATACAATGAAAAAATGATAGGAGAATATATTTGGGGTTTAGTGTGAAAAAGTACTTATGAACATAAAAGAAAAAGTAAATGCGTGCAATTTTAAATTATTTTCCACTTATTGTAAGTTATTTTGATAATAAAAATTAATAAATAATAATAAAAATATTTATTTGAAACGTTTCATCTTCAATAAAAAATTAAAGCCACAGATTTTGAAAGATATCTTTAAATCGGCCTCCTCAATACAAAAGCAAACTTTTTTATGTCATATATATTTTTTTCGTCTAATTAAGACCTAAAATATCGAAATAATATGCTTTAAAGCCAAGGTCAAATTTTGTGTTGACCCGTGTTATACTTGACACTGGCGAAATGCATAATAATGCGAAACCAAAGAAGAACAACAATAGGATCAATAGGTGTCACTAATTTGTGGATGAACTTTTTAGCCGATGGTTAAAAAACAGTTCCATTAAATCATGATGGTGTAAATGAGATGTACAATAATTATTTAGTATACGTACTGTGGTTCCCACATATCACAGCGGGTTTAAGAGCTGTTTAAATACCGGTGAGCTGTAATTACTTTATAGACATGAGTTGGGCGTGAATTGTTAACACAGGAGCGGATTAATGTGTGTTTTTGTTTTTATTTATTCTCCGGAATGATGAGACGAGTAGTTCACTCGTCTGATGATGAGCAGCCCACCTGCATCATCACACATAACTCTGAATTGTAATGTACTGCACCTCACTGTTTTGCCCTCTTCACTTTGAGATCCAAGAAGATATACGTCTGTTTATGCCCAATAATTTCACTTATTTGTCTTTCTCTGTATAGGGGATTTCTGGCCTCTTTGAACGTGATTTTGATGTTAAAGTATGGATTTTGGAATAGTTATTGTTTATTTTATTAATTTTGCGTGAATAAATTCAAACCATATGTGATTTTATTAAATACTAGCTTTTCGTCGCGGTTCCGCCCACGTGATCTGCTTTTTCCGAGATAAAAAGTAGTCTGTGTTCATCAGGGAAAATGTAGGATTCTAATGGTGAAAGAATTTTTCAAATAGGTCCAGTAGTTTTTAAGTTTATTCGTTACATACAAAATACAAATCTTTCCTCTTTATAATATTAGTGTAGATTTCAACTAATTCAAATGATAATAGATTTAAGAAACTATTTTAAATGTAATTCGTGATTAACAGAATTTTAATAAAGTCATGATAAAATAAAAAAATAAAACAAATTACCTACATATTATCCCACCGCTTTTATTTCTAGATTCGTCCCTGTAAGTATTGTTTGTAGCTTAACCAAACAACTACTTTGTGGTTGTTCGGTTTCACGATCGTGAAGTTATAACTTTTGTTGGTAGAGCCATACGGAATATATGGCTTATGACTCTATTGTTGCCGTTTGCTCTACGACTAGTAAAATAATTTATTATTTTAATCTTCTTCCATCTGTCCTTATGCCACTCGCAGTGGGGTCAGAGCAATATGCTTTTAACATATGCTACAATAAGTGGTAGAGTTGTAAAAGGTAGAGGCGTCTTAGTAGGGAGGTGGACCTTGACACTAAGCCTGAGAAAAGAAATACAAAATGGGTACGGAACTCCCCGGTACATGAGTCTTGCACCTGACAGGTTTTTCTAATCTCATTACCTACTCACTCTCTTACAAGGTGGTAGGTCTCTCGTATGCGAGAGGCAGTCTGGATTGGTACCACTACTTTGTTTATTTCTGCCGCCAAGCAACAGTGTCTAAGCACTGTTGTGTTTCGGTTTGAAGGACATTGACGCCAGTGAAATTACTGGGCATTTTTCTCAGTGTGACGACCGCAGTTCAGTACCATGCAGTGCTTGGTAATTCAAAGTTCTGAGTGGTGTTGCTTTTGTTTATAGGCAGGCGTGGCGCCTTGCTCGTCTCGTTATTCGATCAAATCAAATAAAAAAAAAAAAACAGTGTACGGAACCCCCGGTGTGCGAGTATCGCACTTGACCAGTTTTTCTAATCTCATTACCACTAAAAAGTAAATATATTATTTGTATCTGAAATTAATTTGGGAACTCCTGGTCCAGTACCAGCCGACTTAGGAAAAGAAACCCTGAGGTCCTTTATTCAAATCCAACGTCGGGCTTGACCGGGTTTGAGATTCCGAATCGCAAAATCGCATAAGTTGCCTGGTATTGAAATTTGCACCCTGTATGGCGATAGGCTAGCCTTATTAGACGGAAAAATATGGCAAACCATAGGTGTACCTCTACCTACCACTTTGAAGGTAAAGGCGTGAGTTTCTGTATGTTAAAATTTAAACGGTCTCACGTAAATTTAAGAGTTGCAAATGAATCCGCAGTTGACCAACAGTCGCCTGAACAATGGTATCGCGTGGGAGCGTTTGTTAACCAACTCATGTAAGTTGAAGGACTTGTCACTAGGAAACCGAGTGTTGTTGATATAATGTACGTTATAATGCATTTCGTTTTATTTTAAAAATCATATCTATATACTTATAAAATAACATGTCCTGACTGACTGACTGATTCATCATCGCCGAGCGCAAACTATCAAGGCTACAAGCATGAAATTCGGACTGTATATTCATTTTGTTATGTAGGCACCCACTAAGAAAGGATTTTAGAAAATTCCACCCCAAAGGGGTCAAAATAGGGGATGACAAAATGTATGAAAGTCCGTCATTTTGAAAGTTACATAAACAAAATTTTGTATTTCGGTTATTGACGTGAAACAAATAAATACGTGTTTCAGGAATTTTGGATATTTTAGTTAATAAGAGATGAAAAGGAGGGTGAAAGTTAATGCGAAAGTGAGTTTGTTTGTTACGCTTTCACGCCTAAATCACTGAACCGATTTTGATGAATTTATCTACAGGGATAGATGGGACCTTGGAGACGGTTACAGGCTACTTTTATCCCGGAAAATGCTGTTCACGCGGGCGGAGCCGCGAGCAAAAGCTAGTTACAAAAATATACTTGTTTTGTATTGTCAGTAATTTTATGCAACATTGTAACTGTTAAACTCTATGTAACATCGCTTTATTGTTGTTCATGCCGTGGTCGCCAATGTTTAATATTAACAGTGAATATACACGTAACTTAAAAAAGTCAGTGGTGTATGCTCTTGGGGCGGTTTCGAACCTGCGACTTTCGTCTCGACAGACCGTACCACTCCCCGCTGAGCTATCGCTGCATAAATAAATAACTGAATCGTTAAAAACCCCGATGTCAAACAGAAAAACATTTAACATTTAAAATACTGAACAGATTTTGTACAAACATTAGCTATGAGAACCATCTCCATTAAATTACCTTTCAAACAATACAAATCGCATGCAAATCGGTCTATTGGTATAGACACTACTATGCCATATATCATTATCATTATATGTTCAGTACTATTCATTATCATATTATTATTATTATCTCGTTTACCAACCTTTGCTATATAAATACTAGAGACCTATAGTTTATGGACTTTAAAAGTCTTAAGATTTATAAATACCTTCCTTAAAAGGGACCTCAATCAACAAAAAATAAACACAACCTATTTATGTCCTGCATTTGACCTATGCTATTAACTAATGCAATTTCGATGTCACAGTTTATTAATGTTGTATGTACAGCAGCTATAAAATCAGGTTTGATTTACAGCCCTAGCTTGTTTTTTTATTTGAAGGAATGACGAGACGAGCAAGGCGCTCGCCTGATGGTAAGCGCCACGCATACCTATAAACAGATGCAACACCACACATAACTTTGAATTACAAAGCACTGCATGGCACTGAACTGCGCTCGTCACCCCGAGACATAAGATGTTAATTCTCAATAATGCTCAGAAATTTCACTGGCTTAAATATTCTTCAAACCGAAACACAACAGTGCTTACACACTGTTGCTTGGACAAAAAGACAAAGCGGTTTTATGAGAATATTGTGTGAAGGAATCTGTCAGGTAGAGCCATGCTGTAGACGTTTTATTAACATGAATGGTCGCCTCGACCGGGTTGTTACCAATGTCTCACAGAAGACTGACGTGAAGTGAACTTGCTGTGACGTTTCGTATGGTGAGTCAGATATCCGGAGGCCTAAACCCTTCTATTCTTTTAAAAAATCGCCCTTTATTATCTTTGGAGTGTCAAGAAGAATTTATACAGGCCGCCATGATTCTGGTGACCACTGATAAACTCACTGTTTGTGGTTGTCGCTATTTTTTTTACTGCACTGCGCTTACCATCGTGTGTAGTGCAGTCAATTTGCCGTGTTCGGTATAAATAAAAATATAATTTTCTTTCGACTTAAGGTAAATAATAGTCATATTAGGCTCCATAAAAATTAAAATGCAACATATCTGTCGCATTGGTCAAAGTGAATAAATTATGTTTTTTAAAAATAGAAATAAATTTATAGTTACATGTGGCTGTATAATTTCAACTCCTTTGCCCTTTTCTCTAAAGGAAACATAAAGTAACGCGCCATTCGACCGCAGCGGTAGCATAACTTGTGTTTTATCAGGTAAGAGCTTGTAAATTATGAATATGGGTTCAAAAGGTTTGAATTGCATCGCACATCCAGTATTCAAGTATTTGGCCAACTCTAAGTACGGCTAATCGTACGATTTATAGTAGACTAGCTTTTGCTCGGGGCTCCGCCCGCGTGATCTGCTTTTTCCAGGATAAAAAGTAGCCTATGTCTTATTCTGATGTATAAGCTATATTATTGTAAAGTTTCATTAAAATCCATTCAGTAGTTTTTATGTCAAAGAGTAACAAACATCCATCCATACTTACAAACTTTCGCGTTTATAATATTAGTAAGATAGTAGGATTAGTAGGATATACTATTTTTTATCAGCTAAAATTTATTTCTGTGTTTGTACATACATACAGACTCACGCCTGTCGCCATACCGGGCACAATTCCAGACTCCGGGCTGATACTAAGCATTTCGTGATAGAGAAACCCAATATCACTTTTACTCCATCCAGGAATGGAACCCGAGACCACAGCACAACGGTTGTACCACATACACAATCCAACTGCATCACCAAGGTTGCTGTTAATAATAATTATAAGTGTATGTGTGGATATTTGTTACTTTTTGTCCGATGTGTGAATGTTGGAGGTAATTAGGGGTCACTGTTGCAACACAAATGATCGGCCTCATGTCATCAACTACAAGCAAATGTTACGTTACTATCTGAACAACATCAAAAAGTCATTAGATGGGTAGTACATACTGGTTAATGATGGTGGATTCACTTACAACCATATTGTTGCCAAAAACATCGGCTAGTAAGTTCCATCAAGTAGCAACATTTGGTTTTTAACAAATTTGTGTTTGTTTTTTATCCTGGCTCGGCAAAGTGAATACGCTACACCTGATGGTAAGTGTAGCGCAATCCAAGAATAGTGTCGACCAACGATAATTAATTTGTCCACTGTAAGTCGGCAAGATCATGCCGGCCTGCCAAAATTCCTGGGATGAACTACGGGGTTCCTGCTAACGGAATACTGGCGACCACGCAGTATCGCATCCCAGGACCAAGGGGGAGGGGAAGGAAAAAGGGATGGGAAAAGGGTTAGGATCAGGGGGGCAAGCCCCCTGGGGAGAACCGGATATACACTGGCTGACCCTGGAACGCGACCCACACAAGGTGGGCCACTATGGCAGGTTTTAGCACCAGTCAATAGACGTCGCGGTGGTACCAACCCAGACGGCCTCTCGCATACGAGGGACCTACCACCTTGTACTTGAGCTTGTTTTGCTTTTCCCGTATTTTGTAAGCGGTAAGAAAACACCGAGACCTAGTTTTGAAGTCGTCTTGTGTATTGGAATCACGTTTATATTTTGTTTTGTCCATTGATTTTCCTACAAAGTACAAATAAAATTATATTCACTTTAGGATGATCTAATCTCTAATCTTGTAATTAGAATACAAAGTCACTACGTAGTGGTCATTATATTATTCATTCAGGTCATTATAATCCAAAATTATTCTTGAAAACCGAATTCGGATCAAGTGCGCAACCTTTGAGTGGTAGAGCCACGCTGTAGACAGTTTTGTCTACAGCATGAATGGGCTGGCTCGACCGGGTCGTTACCACCGTCTCACAGAAAACCGACGTAAAGTAGCGGCTTGCTGCTGTGTCTCGTACGGTGAGTGAGATATCCGGAAGCCCAAATCCCCTCCCCTTCCCAATCCCTAAATATTCCTTTCCTTTAAGGTCGGCAACGCGCCCATGATTCTTCGTTTGCCGGCCTAATGCCATAAAAAAAAAACAATGCGAAAACACTAGGTTTAATTATTGTTTTGTAGGGCCAGACCTGTCTTTTTTTTATCATAATCAAGGTCTTTTTCTTTAATCTATTGTTAGCTCTTGTTTAAAAATGTGGTAAAATTATAGCATAGCATACTTTTTTTTATAACACAAACCGGCAAACGCGCAAGTTGGTCAACTGATGGTAAGTGCCACCGCCCATGTATACCCACTTTACCAGAAGAATTGTAGGTCTGTTGCCGACTGTAAAGGGAAGGGATAATTGAGGAGTTTGGATGAGGAGCAGTAAGGAATGAGGATTGGGAAAGAGGGGAAATTCAGATAGACAACCAGGGTTGCTTACTATGGATGGGCAGGCATTACTGGTGGTAGGATATTCATATCGGCCTGAATAGTGACCACCCTACACATGGTGTAAAAACCTGCCACAGTGACCAATACACCTTGTGTGGATCGTGTTCCAGGATCAGCCAGTGTATATCCGGTTCTCCCGAGGGGTTTGCGACAGGACTTGATGGATGGTTGGGGCGGGTATAAGTTACATACTTATATCCCTGTGCTTGCATCAGTCATCCGCCTGTCCTGTCTCAGGTTCCTCGCTTTGCTTTTCCTTCTTCGGAGAGTGAAGAAGCATTTATACATGAGTCTGGTGACCACCGATAAACCCATTGTTTGTTAGTAGTGCTGGTTTTTTGGACTGCACTACGCTTACCATCAGGTGTAGTGCAGTCACTTTACCGTGCTCGGATAGAAAAGGTTCTTAATTTAAGTGTGCATAAAATTTTAAATATAAGTTGCACAAGCACATGCATTGTTGATGACTCATCGGCCATTTTTTGTAATTTGGAAGAAATCTAGACAAATTGCGAACGATAATTGCTTGTATGAGGTTACATGCAGAATGTGAAGAGAAAGCAATGACATTGAATCATCCCTATAAATGTAAATATTTGCTTAACTGCTACGGGGTATTCAACGAAAATCACAAAATCAAAATCTTTATTAATCATGTAGGCTAAGAAAGCGCTTATGACAGGTCAAGTACAGAACATTTGTCATTAATAAGACTAACTTAAAATTAAAAATTAAGGGAACTTTGGAATAACCGCCGCGCTATAGGCTGGCAGGAAAAGGCACACCAACAAGCATGGGAAAAGGGAGGGCATCCCTCCATCCAATAACTAAGAAACTGTGGAACAGTAATGCTATAGACACTTTTGTCTGCAGCATGAATAGGATACCAGTTGTCCATTGTCTCAGACGAAATTGACGTGAAGTGCAACTAGCTTTTGTATGGGTGATTAGCCGAGACCCAAAATTTCCCTCTTACCCTTAACAAGGTTTCCAAACCAACATTTTACAAGGCAGTAAGTTCCACGTATGCGAGAGGCCGTCGGGGTTGGTACCACCGCTTTGTCTATTTCTGCTGCCAAGCAACATTTTGTAAGCATTGTTGTAGTTTATTTTGAAATTACTGGGCATTATGAGACTTAGCATCTTATGTCTCGGGGTGACAGACGCAGTTCAATGCCATGGAGTGCTTTGTAATTCAAAGTTCTGTGTGCTGTTGATTCTGTTTATAGGCAGGCGTAGCGCTTAACATCCGGCGAGCGCCTTGCTCGTCATTGAATCAAATAAAAAAAAAGACAAAAATAAAAAACATAAAAAAAATCAATGAAAATAATGAGCATCGCTTTAAAATTTTCCTGCTTTTTACATAGAACTACGTTAACTATTATAATATTAAAGCTACTAAATCAAAGTTAATCTCTGTCTGTGATTGTGATGTTTCAGGGTTAAATTATTTATTCATAAATTTGTGCTTAATTACGAAAACAAAGTAATTACTGACACGTTATAAATTATGTTCTATAGAAAAGTAGTTTTAGCGCTAATCGAAATTATAAATGCTAAATAACTGTATATGTTATTAATTAAAAATCCTTATTGTCCATAATATCATTAATAATCAGAAATATTTTGCAAGCATTTAAAAATATTCAATGATTGAAATTAAAGAAGTATTTTTTAATTTTAATTAAAAAAATCTGCTCTTACGAAATAGGTATAAATAGAAAAAACTAGTTGAATTTTACACGAAATTCAAACCAATTATGAAAATTCGTGTACATTTTTCACAAAATTCCAAACACAAATACATTCCATATTTGAAAACGTAATGTCATCACACATTAATATTAAGATTTTATTTTTAAAAATTCGTGCAAATATGAACACAAACGTTCCATTTTTGAAAATATATGAAAAGAATATAAACCTTCGTGCACGTAACTCCGAGTTCTGTCACTTCACACACACAACTATCACTGAACGCGTTGCCACAGCACTGGGGAATGCAAGATGCGAGTTCTGCTTATATACTTGATCTTATTTTCTATCATTGCATTGGGTAAGCAAGGATGCGCTGTAGTGGGGACGTTTCCGGGTTTTCGGCTGAATTGAACGAATTTTCGGTCATCATTTCCGAAGGGTAGGGAAAGGGAGTTTGTTCTGATGGCGCCTGATATCTTTGTGGAAATAATATTTAGGTACATGTCGACGTCATATTTTTATTTTTATGTGTATTAAGACTATTTGTGTAAACATGGATATTAAATTATATTGTATTACGGATCTTGTTTAGCTTTTGTTATTTAACGTGTCAGTTTCATTTATGTTTTATTATCTATACTAATAATAAAGCTGTAGAGTTTGATTGTTTGATTGTTTGTTTGTTTGTTTGTTTGTTTGTTTGTTTGTTTGAACGCGCTAATCTCAGGAACTACTGGTTCGAATTGAAAAATTCTTTTTGTGTTGGATAGTCCATTTATCGAGGAAGGCTTTAGGATATATAACATTACGCTGCGACCATTAGAAGCGAAGCATCAGTGAAAAATGTTGCAAAAACGGGGAAAATTATTCATATTTGAAGGCTTCCGTTGCTAAGCTACCGAAATAATATTATTTGAAGGCTTCCGTTGAAGTTGTTAACACTGTCACCACCTACCCAAATCTATACTAATATTATAAAGCTGTAGAGTTTGATTGTTTGTTTGTTTGTTTGATCACGTGGGCGGAGCCGCGAGCAAAAGCTAGTTTATAATAAAAATATATTTTTATTTGAATTATACTGTCTTAAAATATTATTTATTGTCAAATTGTGATTTGTGCTAATATTAAGAAATATGTGTCAATATATAAACACTTAAATTGTGTTTTCAATATTTATTTATTTTTATTTTTGAAGCATAAGCCGCCGTATGAGTGGTCTGGTAACCTGACCTGGGTCGGCAAAATGCTTTTTAACACATGGGTTTTGAACCCTAGACCATCGATCTAGTAGTGAGAGGATACTTTGCTATCCGTATTTGATGCTTAGGAAATAACAATTATCTTACGATAGCTTAAAGACAGGCTCGACAAGAACCACCGAATGACAAAACAATGAGTTTATCGGTGGTCACCAGAATTATGTCGGCCTGTATCACACTCTTCTTCACACTCCGAAGAGGGACGAAGCAAATGGAGGAGCCTGCGACAGGACAGGCGGATGATCGATGTAGGCACAGGGATACAAGGATGTACCCCTATACCATATACATAAAGTCATATCGCAAGCCTCTCGGGAAAACCGGATATACACTGGTTGATCCTAGAACGCGATCCACACAAGGTGTGTGAATCACTATGGCAGGTTGGAATACCAACTATAGTATCTTCACGCTGTGCCTCTTCGCGGATGGCAGCGGTTATCCACTAAAATCGAAGAATGTGAACCCGCGATTAAATCTACATAAAATGCTCAGTGCGATATGCTTAAATTTATCCATTAACAATCTCAATACAAAGCTACAACAGAATTATACACCGCTGTCCACCCACAAAAAGGCACAGCGCGAGGATACAATGGATTGCAACACACAGGAGGCGTCAATCAACTCGATGTACTGCAAAAAGATACAACAATAATTAATGTGTTGTTCTAATGAATGAATGCAACATTCTACGAGAGCTTAAGGTTAGGGCGCGTATACTGTGGACCAAGGCCTTAATAAGGAAGTTGACTTGATGTTTTCTTATTTAAATCAGTAACTTAATTTAAAGCAGCGATAGCTCAGCAGGGAGTGGTACGGACTGTCGAGACGAAAGTCGCAGGTTCGAAACCAGCCCCAAGAGCATACACCCCTGACTTTTCTAAATTATGTGTATATTCAATGTTAATTATCGCTTGCTTTAACGGTGAAGGTAACATCGTGAGGAAACCTGCATACCTGAGAACTCGATAAGATTTTTCAAAGGTATGTGAAGTCTGCCAACCCGTATTAGGCCAGCGCGGTGGACTAAGGCCTAACCCCTCTCACTCAGTAGAGGAGGCCCGTGCCCAGCAGTGGGACATATTTAATACAGTGCTAGTAATTTAAAAAAAAAACTTAAATTACCTAAAACCAATTGCAGAATGAATGCAGTACAAAAGTTGTGTCGGCACACACATGCATACATTCACAAGGTGGTAGGTCCCTCGTATGCGAGAGGCCGTCTGGGTTGGTACCACCGCTCCGTCTATTGACGTCGCAAAGTAACGGCGTGTAAGCATTGTTGTGTTTCGGTTTGAAGGACATTGAAGCCAATGAAATTCCATGGCATTGTAAGACTTAACATCTTATGTCTCGGGGTGCGCGCAGTTCAGTACCATGCAGGGCTTTGTAATTCAAAGTTCTGTGTCGTGTTGCTTCTGTTTAGGGGTAGGCGTGGCGCTTACCATCAGGCGAGCGCATTACACATGTCGTGATTAAAACAAATAAAAAAAATCATTTCTATAATGCATGTTATTTTCCAGTTTGCACCAGAGGAAAGTCCGGTGTTGATAATTTTATTTACAGCATGTACGGACCGGCTTGGCTGGGTTGTTACCACTCACAGAAAACTGACGTGAACGTGCTCTTGGATTTGGCTTCGAACCTACAATTCACTTCTCGGCAATCTGTAGCACTCCCCGCTGAGCTATCAATGCTTACGTTACTTTTACCTTATTATTTAATAATAATAATACACCCAACAGTGACACACATAGTCCTGACCCCACAGTAAGATACGAGTCTTGTGTCGTGGGTACCAGGAACTACGAGAGACTTTCGGTCTCACAACACCCAGACCCCGAAACAAATATTTGTAGATCACACAAACATCTTGGTCAGGGATCCCTGAGCCATTTTTTTTATGACCTCGTTATCGATACCTATTGGAAGCCCCTCCGTCCAATAGGTATGATTACTAACCAGCTGATTTTCTTGTTTTTACTTAGTTAATATTTATATAATTTTACAGTCATATTGTCCTACAAATAAAATAATAAATTTTTGGGACTCATCAAACCGAAATATTCTATCCTTGCTACCTCTGTTAGCTACCACAATAGCGAATTTTCGCATAGGGAATTGTTGGGCGTCTCATCGAAACGAAGCTACTCACGGAAAATTAGCTTGATACTAATCAAGTGGAAAAATGGCTCAGGGAACCTTGACTATCTGTCTCGGTGCGGGAATCGGAATTGTAATATCCGTAATATCTAAAATTAAATGTCAAATGACGAAACTATGTAATTCAAAGTAAGATTCACGCAAATGTTATCCAAAATCGTTTTTTATCGTAATTATGCCTTCCGAAATTACTTCCTCATTGTTTTTTTAGATTACAGTAATTTTGAAAAAAAACTTTCTATTCGTTCACTTATAATTATTAAGTAATATTTATTGCCCTTATGTCGAAGTGACTAATAATAGGCAGGTGTTGAAGTGACGATATTCTGTCGCACGATTAATTGTCGCGACAACAATACTAATTCATAATCATCATCATCATCAGCCACAGGACGTCCACTGCTGAACATAGGCCTCCCCCAAAGATATCCAGACCAACCTGTTGGAAGCGGCCTGCATCCAGCGACTTCCTGCGACCTTTATCAGGTTGTCTGTACATATTCAAACTATAATAATTAAAGACAAAATAAACTGCTGGTAGGATATTCATATCCGCCCGGATAGCCACTTCCATACACATGGTAAAACTGGCCATAGTGACCTACACACCTTGTGTGGATCGCGTTCCAGGATCACCCAGTGTATATCTAGTTCTCCCGAGGGGCTTGTGATATGACCAGATTGTTGGTTGGGGCGAGTATAGGAATACATTCTTTGTATCCCTGTGCCTGCATCGGTCATTCTGTCTTCTGAGTGTGAAGAAGCATTTATACAGGCCGGTATGATTCTGGTGACCACCGATAAACTTTGTTTCCTTTTTTATTGTAGGGGATAATAACTACAGAAACAATTCTAATATAAATCTTTCACTAATAAAAGGGTACAATATTACAGTAAAAAAGATACAGTGTTAGTAACAATTTGTATCCAAAAAAAAAGGCTCACGGGAGCCGAGTCTTTATTCTGTCTTTATTCCATCTCCTTTTACTAAGTCTATTTCCATTTTGATAAGAAGCTTGTCGATTTACCGCGATAATAATTTAAGTGGTAGAGCCACGGTGTAGAAAAAACTGCTCGACGGGGTCGTTACCACTGTCTCGTAGTAAACCTTAATATAGCAGCTTGCGTTTCGTACGGTGGGTGAGATATCCGGAATGATAATGCGTCCTTAATTCTTTTGGTGCTGTGTGTATGTACACTACATGGGCGGTGGAGATCAGACGTGACAGGGGAGAGAGAGGTGACACACTTGCTCGTTTGCCCCCCTGGTGTAAAACAACATAGCGTTCTAATCTTGGATTTAAGGTTTATCTTGGGAACGAACCTGGGACGTCAGCAGTCTTATGGCTTTAATACAATATGACTATTTCAAAGAGGTTATATTTATTGTGACAATATAGTTTTACATTATTATTATTACTACATTTGCATAAACCATGAAAATATATTATTATTGTAATTATTCTCGAAGTTTATGTAACTAAATATTTATAAACGGTCAAGCGTGAGTCGGACTCGCGCACCTAGACTTCCGTACCTTTTATAATTTTAATTATTTTTATTATTTGTTAGGATATTCGCTTTAGTAAATATTTTTAGAGTTGTACAGCCACGTTGTAGATAGTTTTGTTTACAGTATAAATAGCCCGAGTCGACCGGGTTCTTACCACTGTATGTAGAAAACCGATGTAAAGTAGCGGCTTTCTGTTCCTTAGGTTGCGTCTGGTCTGTATATGGAGACTTAAACCCCTCCCCTTCTCAATCTCTTAATAATATTTTCCCTTCTAGGTCGACAACGTGTCCATAACTGTCCATGTATTATTAGCGTTCATGGGTGGTAGAGATCACTTATCATCAGGTGACCAACTTTCTCGTTTACTTTACTCGCCTTTGCTAAAAATATACTATGAAAATTTCAGCCACCTATTATGATTCAGAAGATAGATTATTAGACAGATAGACAAACGGACAAACAGGTAGACAGCATTCTGTAATAGGATCCCTTGGTCCTCTTTGGGCAAAGAACCCTAAAAAGCGCTTACGTATTAGCAATTGTTTGATATCAGTATTTGTAATATACAAGTCGGTCAATATTTAATTTTATTTTAATCCATACTATTATTTACGTTTTATATACAAGATATTTTGATAGATTAATCGTAAAACACATTATCTGGTTAATGTTTTGACACCTAGATTAATATAATAATATTTATTATTAGTTATAAACATTTCATGCAATTTATTTGTGAAATGATTTCGTTATGTAGATTATGTTTCATGCATATTATTGGAAGTTATCTATGTTTATTTTCAACGATTTTATGTTTATTAAACTAATATCTACAGTTAATTCGATTAATTATCTATAAAGGAAGATATAAATATATATGGTTTTATTATGTTCATAATAGAATATAGGTATTCTTTTAGAATTTAAGGTGGACTTGCACGATCCTACTTAACCAAGGTGTTAGGTCCCTCGTATGCGAGAGGCCGTCTGGGTTGGTACCACGGCGCCGTCTATTTCCGCCAAGCAACAATGCGTAAGCACTGTTGTGTTTCGGTTTGAAGGGCATTGCGGCCAGTGGAATTACTGGGCATTGTGAGACTAAACATCTAATGTCTCGGGGTGACGAGCGCAGTTCAGTGCCATGCAGTGCTTTGTACAAAGTTCTGTGTGGTGTTACTTCTGTTTATGGGTAGGCGTGGCGCATACCATCAGGCGACCGTCTTGCTTGTCTCATTCACTCAAATAAAACAAAAACATTTCGAGAAAGCATTCGTTGAATATTTTCCTCATTTTTTTTACATTATTTCCTACCACTAAACATACTGTGACAAAAACTACCTGAACTTTATTAACAACTATGATAATTACAAAATCGATTTAAATAACCAAACACGCTGCCGGCACAAGTTCTCAGAATCAACGAACAAAATTAGTCGCGCGGTAATCGCAAGACTAAAATGTCGGCACTTGTGCAGCCTTACACACTGTGAATGATCAGTAATTGTTAAGGTGACAATAATTGTATCTATTCAAGTGTTATAGAAGCATGATATGTGACAATTCTATTGCAAACATGTCTTTATATCGACAGATGTGTGTCACTAACAATGATGTCAGATGCGATGGCCTCATAGTGAAACTTAATATGAGATCTCTTTTTTTATAGCATAGGCCGGCAAACGAGCAAGTGGGTCACGTGATGGTAAGTGATGTCCACCGCCCATGTACGCCCACCACTAAAAGAGTAATGGGCGTGTTGCCGACCTTAAAGGAAAGGGATAATTAGGGATTGGGAAGGGGAGGGGATTTGGGCTTCCGGAAATCTCACTCACCATACAAAACCCAGCAGCTAGCTGCTACTTTACTTCAGTTTTCTGTGAGACAGTGGTAACGATCCGGTCGAGCCAGCCCATTCATGCTGTAGACAAAATTGTCTACAGCGTGGCTCTACCACTCATAAATGTTGGCGTAAATGGAGATACAATACTTAGATACAATACAATAAGACAATACTTGAAGAATCATAGACACGTTGCCTACCTTAAAGGGAAGGGATTGGGAAGAAGCGAGGGATTTGGGCCTCCGGATATCCGGATATATCATTCACCATACGAATCGCAGCAGCAAGCCACTACTTTACGTCGGTTTTCTGTGAGGAAGTGGTAACGACTCGGTCGACCCAGCCCATTCGTGCTGTAGACAAAACTATCTACAGCGTGGCTCTACTACTCAATCTCGCTGGTTAAACACAGCTTGGCTATGTAATATACTGGAATATTAAGAATTGCATTTTTTTTTTATTTGATTAAATGACGAGACGAGCTAGTCACTCACCTGATTGTAAGCGCCACGCCGACCCATAAACAGAAGTAACACCAAGCAGAACTTTGAGTTATAAAACACTACATGGCAGTGAACTGCGCTCGTCACCCCGAGACATAAGATGTCAGTCTCATAAGGGCCAGTTATTTCACTGGCTTTAATGTCCTTTAAATCGAAACACAACAATGCTTACACACTGTTGCTTGGCGGGAGAAATACATAAAGCAGTGGTACCAACCACCTCCTATTATCACTTTTACTCGACCCGGGGATCGAACCCGAAACCCCAGCACAGTAGTCGTATCGCGTACATTTTAACTGAGCCACCGAGGAAGTAGTATATAAGATAAATTTTATAATATTTTACGGCCTATAGATTTTTTGCATATCAATAATGTGAGAGGTCTTTGTCAAGGTCAATTCTATAATCTATGCCATCATCACAACGACCTCAATGTGTTCTCAATTCAATATTTATATTTTTTATGCCTTCAATGCGATGAGTAACGCACATAGACTATAATGTTTCTTTTTAATAAAACATCCTGTCTATTTTTTTATCATGTTGGTTTAGGATGTATTCCGTGTCCTATTTGTTATTTTATGTTTATTATTGACTTGATTAACACTACATAGTCGAAATAAGCGTTGCTTTATTTTGGTCCTAGCCTTTGGAATTGAAAACTTCTTTTAGCGCGGTACGCATATTTTTAGATGAGATAAAATCTCTGGACTCGCCACTACTTACGAAATGCAGCTATAGTGTGTGCATATATGCATGTACGGGAACACCCAAATACTCCGAAATATTTTATTCCGAATTTCGATGTTCCGATGTTCAAAAGTCCGAATTTCATAATACCTAAAAATTATAATGTCTATTATTCAAATTTACGAAAATGATTTTACCGAAAGTTGTAAATACGATGGGTTTGTTTTCCGATTTTTATATTTTCGAAGAGTCAAATGCTCGATGGGTTCTCGGTCCGAAAAACGACATTCCGATTTTCAATATTCCGAATAAATTGCTAAAATTAGGATTTTGATTCAGTTAGTATAATCATTACATACATTTGGGTTAGGTTAGGTTAGAACTGTGAACAGATCCCCTCTATTGTTGGTGAATCATTTGGGTTAGGTTAGAATTGTGACAAGCGAAAAAAATATTTTTATAGGAAAGAAAATATTTTTAAAACGCATTTGATATGAGTTTTTTAATTCTACCTCCTCATACTATCATACTTCTCTTTGACAAGCAGTTATGTGTTGATTTGTCGTTCTATTCAGTTTAACAATGCGTTTTTATTTCAGAATTTTAATTAATAGGTATTTTGATAATCGGAATTCGTATTTTGATGTTTCGAATTATCATTAATTCGGACTTTTTGTTATTCGATCTATTGAAATTCGGTATTTTGAGAATCGTAATTATATACGTTAGGAATATTGAAATTTCGGAATTATAAAAATAGGATAATAACAAACATAACAGTAATACATCGGAGTTGTTATATTCGGAATTTTAAACCATTCGGAATTATGAAAATCGGTATTTTGAAATTCGTATTTGTGAATGTCGGAATAAAGTTTGTCGTATTATTGTAGTGTACCCATGCATGTACATATATGGTAGCAGTCCGCGAACGCGTCTAGATAAATAAAAACAAAACATTTATTGGCCGTCTGGGTTGGTACCGCCGCTTTGTTTATTATTGCCGCCAAGCAACAGTGTGTAAGCACTGTGGTGTTTCGGTTTGAAGGACACTGAAGCCAGTGAAATTACTGGGCATTATGAGACTTAACATCTTATGTCTCGGGGTGGCGAGCGCAGTTACCTGCCACGCAGCGCTTTGTAATTCAACGTTCTGTGTGGTGTTGCTTCTGTTTATGAGCAGGCGTGGCGCTTACCATCAGGCGACCGCCGTGCTTTTATTAAATGAAATAAAAATAAGAAAAAATATATAAAATAACAGTGAAAGGCCAAGTATAATACACGGCTAATATTAGTACGAAATGCAGCAGAAAACTACTACTTCGTTGGTTTTCAGACTGTGGTAACAAACCGGTGGAGTCAGCCCAGTCTTGCTGTAGACAAAATGGTCTTTTTTTAAGGCTACATCATCATCAGCCACAAGACGCCCACTGCTGAACATAGGCCTCCCCCAAAGATTTCCAGACCGACCTGTTGGAAGCGGCCTGCATCCAGCGACTTCCTGCTATCTTTATCAGGCTTATCTTATCTTTTCTTTTTTAGGCTTTCTTTAAGGCTACACTTATAGTAAATTACTTTCGTGTAAAATGTGCTATAGTCCACAGTTTATTCAGAGTTCGAGAACGCAGCATGTAAGACAATGGCGCTCTGCACGTGTGGGTAGACAGTAGTTACACAACTCCGCGTCTGACATACCGGCTACTGCATGCGTTATACTAATGAACCTGTTATTTGACAGGATATAAACTGAATATGGTGGCAATTATAGTATTTCTTTGATAGAATGTTTCATAAACAGAAGCAATACCTAACAGAACTTTGAATTACAAAGCACTGCATGGCACTGAACTGCGCTCGTCACTCCGAGGCATAAGATGTTAAGTCTCATAATGCTCAGTAATTTCACTGGCTTCAATGTCGTACAAAACGAAACAACGGTGCTTACACACTGTTGATTGTCGGCAGAAATATACAAAGCGGTGGTACCAACCAAGATGGCTTCTCGCATACGAGGGATCTACCACACCACGTTATATATTTATATATTTTTTATCCTGGCTCAGCAAAATGACTACGCCACACCTGATGGTAAGTGTAGCGCAATCTAAGAATAGTGTCGACCAACGATAAACAATGTGTCCATCGTTAGTCGGCACGATCATGCCTGCCTGCCTAACTGCTTCTTCACACTCCGTGTAAAGGACCCCATATTACCCCATAGCTATTCCACAGCTTAATGGTCCGGCAGAAGTATGAATTTACACCATGTGTACTGTGGTCGATATCCTATCCTACCACCAGCAGTAAATTCGGTATCTGAAACATAAAATTGATACAGTTTATGTAATAATATGAAACGATATATAATTTATTAAATGATGAAACAGTTTAATGTACAACCGTAATAAAAAATATCATAATGTCGTTAACTTCGTAATCAATAATAGTAGTTAAAAATAAATCATTTATGTAACTAAAAAATATTATTGTTTGTTCGTATGGCCGTAATATATTAGTGCATTAAGCCTGAATGAAAAGACGAGTAGTTCGCTCGGCGGAAGATACGATCGCCTGCCTATATCGGGAAGCAAAACTACACAGAACTAAATAAATAAATAAGTACACCCAACAGTCACACACATAGTCCTGACCCCACAGTAAGATACGAGTCTTGTGTCGTGGGTAGCAGGAACTACGAGAGACTTTAGGTCTCACAACACCCAGACCCTGAAACACATTTGTGGATCACACACACATTTGTCTCGATGCGGGGATTAAACCCGCGGCCTTTCGCTTCACAGCCGGCTACTCGCCCGACAAGCCACGGGGTTTGTCACAATAAATACAAAACTGTTGTGTATGGAATGCTTGTTTGATCCACAAATATTTTTTTCGGGTCTGGGTGTTTTAGGACCGAAAGCTCGTAGTTCCTGATACCCACGATCCGGTTCTCCCCAGGGGGTTTGCCCCCTGACCCTAACCCTTTTCCCATCCCTTTTTCCGTCCCCTCCCCCTTCGACCTTTGGCAAGCCGGCATGATCTTGCCGACCTACGATGGCCACATTGTTTATCGTTGGTCGACACTATTTTTGGATTGTGCTACACTTACCATCAGGTGTAGCGTAGTCACTTTGCCGAGCCAGGATAAAAAAAAATACAGGTTAACCTAGTATGGGGTTAGGACTATGTGTGTGATTGTTAGGTGTATTATATATCTATATATTTATTCTAGTCTACGACACATTCTGCAGAAATCATTATATCTTCAAGAAAGTTGCTGCTACATCAATAAAATATGTTAAACGTTCGAGATTGCTTCGTTCCGACATTAACGAGGTGTTAAAGCAACAATTAAAATAACATATATAAACTAACGCGTTGAACTTTTAAAATAATTGGCCGTTAAACTTTTAATTAGAGTTTATACTTTCACCATCTGATTGCTGTTTGTTAACAAGATTTTTGTTTTAGGCCAATTTTTAGCGTCTTTTTTAGCATAGTCCGGCAAACGAGCAAGTGGGTCACCTGATGGTAAGTGATCTCCACCACCCATGTACGCCTACAATACTAAAAGAATTATAGGCGCGTTGTGGGCCTTAAAGGGAAGGGATAATTAAGGGATTGGGCAGGGGAGGGGGATTCGGGCCTGCTGGTATGTCAGTCACCGCACGTAATGCAACAGCAAGCCGCTACTTTACGTCGGTTTTCTGTGAGATAGTGGTAACGACCCCGTCAAGCCGGCTCAATCATGCTGTAGACAATACTGTCGGGTATCCAGTACATCGTTCAAGATGTATAATCGAAAGAATGTTACAATTCCACTTAAAAATAAATAAGCTAGAAGCTATTTTTTGAGTGCTTGTCAAATGACAAAACACAACACGACACGGTTCGTGACGTCACCGACCGCGATCAACATTACGCGGTGCAGGCACGCGGTGTTCCCACTACGCGCCCATTTTCGCTTAATTATGTTTAAAATAAGAACGGCGGCCAATGTTTTTTAATCATATTTAATTCTGTTTTTACAATAGGGTTTATTTTTAAATATTATGTTGCAAAAAATAATACACAATTCAAGTAGAGCCCTACCCTATTACTGTATTGTCGACTTAGGTTTTTACACCTGGTGGTAAGTGTAGCGCAATCCAAGAATAATGTCGACCAACAATGTGCCCACCGTAGGTCGGCAAGATCATGACGGCCTGCCAAAGGGCCAAAGGGGAGGGGAAGGAAAAAGTGATGGGAAAACTGTTAGGATCAGGGGGCAAGCCCCCTGGGGAGAACCGGATATACACTGGCTGACCCTGGAACGCGACCCACACAAGGTGGGCCACTATGGCAGGTTTTAGCACCAGTGTACGGTGGTCGCCATCCGGTCGGATACAAGTATCCTCCCACCAGCAATTTAAGAGACCTTCGATTCCAATAGTTCCCATAGAGATTTTTTTCTTATTCAATTGATCGGTAGCCATGATTGTGTGTGTAATTAAGTAAAATGATCAAAATTACATTGTTTTTGTTGTATGTGTCTAGGTCGGGGACGCGCGGTCACTGGTCAATCATTACATGGATGGGTATAGATAGATAGATAGATAACATTTTATTGAACACCAATTTAAGGAAAAATACATAAGGAACTTAAAACTACAACAATGTCAATAGGCGGTCTTATCGCTGAAAGCGATCTCTTCCAGACAACCTTACAATAACGGAATTGTTAAAAAAAAGGGCCAAAAAGTGGGGGTGTTTAGAGGAAGGAGGTATATGCAAATTGAAAGCGGTTTACAAAAGATATTTTAAGATATGTGAATGATTCAATTTTTTTTATTTAATTGAATGACGAGACGAGCAAGTTGTCTGATGGTAAGCGCCACGGCTACCCATAAACAGAAGCAACACCACACAGAACTTTGAATTCTAAAGCACTGCATGGTACTGAACTGCGCTCGTCACCCCGAGACATAAGATGTTAAGTCTCACAATGCCCAATAAATACTGTAGCTTCAATGTCCTTCAAACCGAAACACAACAGTGCTTACACACTGTTGCTTGGCTGCCAGTAGAGTCTCAGCGGGAGCTAGACTGCAATTGTTTTTTTGTAAATTTTGCACGTCATGGATATCAATGCATTAATGCTTTATTAACTTATCTTTATCTGAGATTCTAAAAGATAATATCCCACTCACAACAAATGATTCAGCAGACCCGTAGACGCCGTAACTATTCATATTATTAACCTGTCATTTCTGTCTGCTGTAAATAGTAATACAGAATAGAATATAATGGATTCAAATATGCAATTGATAGCCTACATATATTTCAGGCGATGTTAAATGAATTTATTGTTGATATAATTATATTTATTCTGGCAACACTTTAATTTTAGAAGAGTGGGCTCTCTGAAGAGTGGAATCTCACTCGTTGTACAAAACGCAGCAGCAAGCCAATATTTTACATCGGTTTTCTGTGAGTGTTGATATTTCAGTGATATCTGGAGGCCCAAATATCCCTCCCCCTTCCAATTCCTTAACTATCCCATCCCTCTAAGGTCGGCAATGCGCCTATGAGCCTTCTAGTATTGTGGGCATACATGGGCGTTGGAGATCACTTACCATCAGGTGACTCACTTGCTCGTTTGCACATTTAAACTACAAAAAGAAACACCAATATGTCCTTAAAGTATAACCTATACATAATTAACATAAAAATATACTTATAATTTATAATTGAACAGTGTTCGTTGATTATTAATTGAAGTGTTACTCAAGGGCCTGTGACCCACGCCGCCACGCGTCGCCGTCAAGTTCACACGATCCACATTCACGAAACTCGCCACTTATTTTGTTAACACTAATGATCGTATTGACGAATGGCGCCTTCGGGCGATGGTGGTTTCATACAAAATGTTTTTTAGAATATTAAGGCCGTGGTTTTACAAACAATGGCTTAAGACACTTCCGATGGTCACATTAAGTGGTAGCCGCGAGTGTTAATCACATAGAGCACAGTTAAAATAGCCATTTTTTTTATCCGAGCACGGCAAAGTGACCACACTACACGGTCGCTGTTTTTTTTGACTATTTTACTTTATCAATGAATAAAAACAAAAGGCGGATATGAATCGAAACTGTTCGTTTCTGAGTATCCTTTGGAGTATGACACAGCATAAAAATTTGAATATCGCCTATATAACTTTTTTTAGCAATATAGTAAAAAAAATTTTTTTGTAAAAAATAATTTGTATGAAAACGCCCCTCTACAAAGTGCAGCTAACGATAGCTGACAAATAGCCTAAGTTCATTTAACAATGGCCCACATTAACTGCACACATGACAGTTCAATGCCGCTGAGATCACAGTTCGGTTCTCAGACGAGGCATTTTTGAAATTCCTCTACGAGGTCGTTGTTGTTGTTATTTTTTCTAAATGTTATTTTTGTGTGACGTAATTTATCCGACTACGGCCATTAGTGATGTTTTTTTCGAGCGTTTCCATTTTTTTTATTTGATTGAATGACGAGACGAGCAAGACGCTCGCCTGATGGTAAGCGCCACGCCTGCCCATAAACAGAAGCAACACCACACAGAACTTTGAATTACAATGCACCGCATGGCACTGAACTGCGCTCGTCTCCCCGAAACATAAGATGTTAAGTCTCATAATGCCCAATAATTCCGCTGGCTTCAATGTCCTTCAAGCCGAAACACAACAGTGCTTACACTCTGTTGCTTGGCGACGTCAATAGACGGCGCGGTGGTACCAACCCAGACGGCCTCTCGCATACGAGGGACCTACCACCTTGTACTATGTAATCTATATGTAGACTTGTTCCGTGGCGCAGTTGTAATGCGGACGATGTCCTAAGGTCTCGAGTTCAATCCCCGAGTCGTTAAAAGTGATATTGGGTTTTCCATCACGAAATTGTCACAAACTGTCTACAGCGTGACTCTACCACTCAAACTGTCACGATTTCCCAACTACACTGTTATTAGAGATGATCAAGACATAAATAAAAATCCTCACGTTTTAGTGAAAGTCTAGAAATACCCCGTGACCACGATGGCTGAAAAGATTTCGAAACGTCGGGACCAAAATTAAAATAAAAAACCTCGATAAAATCCGTTTAAATTAGTTTTATTTCAATGAGTAACATTCGCTGCCGGGAGGATATTCGTATCCGACCGGTTAGCGACCACCGTACACTGGTGTTAAAACCGGCCATAGTGACCCACCTAGTGTGGGTCGCGTTCCAGGGTCAGCCAGTGTATATCCGGTTCTCCCGAGGGGCTTGCGACATGACTTGATGGTTGGTTGCGGCGGGTACAGGGGTACATTATTGTATTATTGTGCCTGCATCGGTCATCCGCCTGTCCTGTCGCAGGCCCCTCGATTTGCTTCTTCCCTCCCCGAAGAGGGAAGAAGCATTTACACAGGCCGGCATGATTCTGGTGACCACGGATAAACTCATTGTTTATCGGTGGTTGCTGGTTTTTTGGACTGCACTACGCTTACCATCAGGTATAGTGCAGTCACTTTGCCGTGCTCGGATAAAAAAAATCGCGTAAACGTAAGAAATCATTATAGTCTAGAAATAGTAAATTCACGAATGATAAATCAAAACTGTGCCAATCTAGATCTGTGCCAAGATCGCAATTAATTATTATGTTTTGTTATTAAACATCCATTACTGCTGTAAAACATATAAATTAAATATTAAGCAAGGTTCAAGTAAGTCGACCCCAAAGGAATTATTGTATTGTCGGACAAAAAAAGGGCAGTGTATTTTATTATTACAGTGCAATTTAGCTAAGGGAGTGTAAGTGGGCCAACAATATCTAATAATATCTAATATCTGCTGGGAGGATACTTGTATCCGACCGGATAGCGACCACCGTACACTGGTGCTAAAACCTGCCATAGTGGCCCACCTTGTGTGGGTCGCGTTCCAGGGTCAGCCAGAGTATATCCGGTTTTCCCCAGGGGGCTTGCCCCCTGATCCTAACCCTTTTCCCATCCCTTTTCCTTCCCCTCCTCCTTGGCCCTTTAGCAGGCCGGCATGATCTTGCCAACCAACGATGGACACATTGTTTATCGTTGGTCGATTACCAACGATACACTATTCTTGGATTGCGCTACACTTACCATCAGGTGTAGCGTAGTCACTTTGCCGAGCCAGGATAAAAAAAAAAATATCTTAGGCCTAAAGCAAAGCTCACCTCACCACCACCAGCAGCTTGCTGCTACGTTTCGTATGGTGAGAGATATTCGGGACCCCAACTCCCCCTTTTCCTCCCAATCCATTAATTATCCCTTTTCAGGCAACGCGTTTATAACTTTTATGGCATTGTGTTTTTTATAGCTGACCGGAAAATGAGCAAGTGGGTCAACTAATTGAAAGTGATCTTCACCGCTTAATGATAACCAACCTACCCATTAACAGGACTGTAACAAAATCTTTTCCGATTTTTTCGTCTGTAAAAAGACTTTTAATCGAGACTTTCGAAAAGCGATAGCTCAGCGGGAAGTGGCACGGACGGTCGAGACGAAAGTCGTAGGTTCGAAACTAGCCCCAAGAGCATACACCTCTGACTTTTTTAAGTTACGTGTATATTAATTGTTAATTATCGCTTGCTTTAACGGTGAAGGAAACATAGTGAGAAAACCTGCATACCTGAGAAGTCGATAACATTTTTCGAAGATGTGTGACGTCTGCCAACCCGCATTAGGCCAGCGTGGTGGACTAAGGCCTAACCCCTCTCATTCAGTACAGGAGGCCCGTGCCCAGCAATGGGACATGTATAATACAGGGATAGTACTATTATTTAAAGTCTTTTCATGATATTGAAAAGACTTTCACGCAGATGAAGTAAATGCTATGTTACCAAAATTATTGGAATTGTAAAGGGCAGTGAAAGTATGCAGTATTTGTTTTTATGCATTTTAATCGCATTTAATTACATGCATGCATACATGCATAAGCGCAACTAATACGATTGTACATAACAAAAATGTTAACAAAATTTAATACACTCTCCGTTCACTTTGAAAGTTGGATCCGTTCAAATATTTTTACATAAGATAATGTCTGTATCGACTGAATGACGAGACGAGCGAGGGGCTCGCCCGATGGTAAGCGCCGCCTCTGCCCATAAACATAAGCAACACCACACAGAACTTTGAAATACAAAGCACTGCATGGCACTGAACTGCGCTCGTCACCCTGAGACATAAGATGTTAAGTCTAATGCCAAATAATTTCACTGGCTTCAATATACTTCAAACCGAAACACAACAGTACTTACTGTTGCTTGGTGGCAGAAATCGACAAAGCGATGGCACCAACGCAGCCGGCCTCTAGCATACGAGGGAACCTACTTTGGAAATAGTTTTTTTTTATAGCATAGGCCGGCAATCGAGCAAGTGGGTCACCTGATGGTAAGTGATCTCCACCGTCCATGTACGCCCACCACCAGAAGAATGATGGGCGCGTTGCTGACCTTAAAGGAAAGGGATAATTAGGGATTGGGAAGGGGAGGGGATTTGGACTTTCGGATATCTCACTTACCGTACGAAACGCAGCAGCAAGCCGCTACTTTATGTCGGTTTTCTGTGAGACAGTGGTAACGACCCGGTCGAGCCAGCCCATTCATGCTGTAGACAAAATTGTCTACAGTGTGGCTCTACCACTCAAGATGATTATGAACGTAAAAAAGTACATTTTATGCCGAATATTTTGGCCGAAAGTGTATGGTAAACACACAGTACCGTGGCTTTGGTTACACCATTAAAAATATGTTTCAAAATAGAAGTGCGGTTGTAAATCTCAGATATTAGGCTGTGTCATTAGATTATCTCGCAAATGACTTCATTTGATTAAAGTTACGACATTATTTCTTTTAGTTTTTTATTATAATTGCAATAAAATAATGATTTAAGTCATCATAAGTGTATTATCTATAATTATATATCTGTGAAAGAAAACATCGTGAGGAAACCTGCCTACCACTAGCAAATACTATTTCTATAAGTAGGACTTTGTGTTGCTATTTTATTATAAATAAATAAATACACCCAACAGTCACATACATAGTCCTGACCCCACAGTAAGTATACGAGTCTTGTGTCGTGGGTATCAGGAACTACGAGACACTTTCGGTCTTACTACACCCAGACCCCGAAATAAATATTTGTGGATCACATAAAACATTTGTCTCGGTGCGGGGATCGTACCAGCAGCCTCTCGCTTCACAGCCGACTGCTCGCCCGCTGCGCCACGGAGGCTGTCAAATTAAATTATTAGTTTTGTTAACCTAGTAAGATATCGCGTTCTTAATTTTTGAAAGGTCTTTAGTCACGCACTGACTTCTATGTGACCCCTGTAATTCAACAACAAATTACTCCATTTATACTATATGTATACAGAACTAGCTTTTGCTCGCGGCTCAGCCCGCGTGAACAGCATTTTCCGGGAAAAAGTAGCTTGTAATTCAGATGGCACTGAAATACAAAGGATCTACCACCTTGATTATATCCTATATACACAATATATAATTTATACCTCCATATATATGAATCGCGTCTTTTATCTCTCTCACGTAAGGCGCATCAAGATGCATTTATTAAGGGTATGCATATCGTAGCTATTATCAAACGCCCTTAACCCATTAAGGGAATGTTATCGCAATAGTTAGTTGATTATGAGTGATGTGATGATTTATGAGTTGTAGAGCCACGCTGTAGACAGTTTTGTCTACAGCATGAACGGGCTGGCTCGAGCGGGTCATTACCACTGTCTCACAGAAAACCGACGTAAAGTAGCGGCTTGCTGCTGCGTTTTGTACGGTGAGTGAGATATCCAGAAGCCCAAATCTCCTGGCCCTTCCTAATCCCTAATTATTCCTTTCCTTTAAGGTCGGCAACGCGTCCATGATTCTTCTGGTATTGTGGGCGTGGGAGATCACTTACCATCAGATGACCCACTTGCTCGTTAGCTGGCCTATGCTATAAAATACGCTAATAAAAATGATGTATTCTAGTAGTAATAGATAGTGCTCAACGGTAACTCGGCTCGGGTTATCATGCATCATTTAATTCGACCTTTAGATTAATTATCTAACGTTGTATGTATGAAGTAACCTTAGACTCTTGCTTAGGCTCATAAATGACATAAGAGAAACAGACCGTACCCTAAATTACATGTAAAGTACCGCTAACTAGTGCGTGGCGAAATAGCGGATTAGCTAATGTCTGTATTATCGGCGTATCAAAAGATGTCTATGGCCATAATAACAAGACACTATGGTATTCTACGTGAGTTTTTTTTTTATCATGGCTCGGCAAAGTGACTACGCTTCACCTGTTGGTAAGTGTAGCGCAATCCAAGAATAGTGTCGACCAACGATTAACAATGTGTCCATCGTAGGTCGGCAAGATCATGCCTGAAAAAGGGATGGGAAAAGGGTTAGGACCAGGGGGCAAGCCCCCTGGGGAGAACCGGATATACACTGGCTGACCCTGGAACGCGACCCACACAAGGTGGGCCCCTATGGCAGGTTTTAGCACCAGTGTACGGTGGTCGCTATCCGGTCGGATACAAGTATCCTCCCACCAGCAAAAGCCGCTTGGGTTTTAGGCCTCACCATTGGAGGGTAAAGTGTTTTTATATATTTTAAATAGCTTGTTTTGTTTTAAAGAATACTGTACATATTTTTGATATAAATCACTACCACAAAGATCAATTTGTATGTAAAAACGTATATGAAACATTATAGACTTTTTTATTTATTTTTTATTTTTGTTTTCTAGAATATTTTTATTTGAGTGATGAAAATGTACTGGCAAGCGTAGCGTTGGACGTTCGCCTCCAAGGTGGACAGACGACCTGATAAAGTTGCTGGATACAGGCCGCTTCCAACAGGTCGGTCTGGAAATCTTTGGGGGAGGCCTATGTTCAGTAGTGGACATCTTGTGGCTCATGATGATGATAAAGAAGTACATAAAAATTCCAACATACATATCACTGCTTCCTCAAACATATTACGTCTACAAAATGTATGGTCGGGTTGTGTAAGTACAATGTATTGTATCTTTACACTAATAATATTATTAGTGTAAACCTTGAACCGTTGCACGTTTACAATATATGTTTGAAGACGCCTAATGATTGCTTGCGTATCCATCTTGTACCTATTGTAATCGATTGTGATTCAACAAAAAAAAAACGTGTGCGTCTCGGGACGCTCGACAGAAGTGATAACTTAAACTAATGTGGGTTAAAGTGAGAGGAGGAGCCTGCCTACTGCTGCCGTATGCGTGAGAGAAAGGGAAGCCAGGCAGAGTGGCGCCGTAACGCATTACGTTACTCAGCGAATTACCCTCCCATAAGAAGTTATCACTTCAATAAGAAATAGTGTAACTTACAATCGCCTTATTAAGGCTAAAAGGTAGTTCCTGGATTCAAGTCTCGGGTTGGGCAATCAAAAAAAGATCTAAATAAAAGAGACTGACTGCTTCGGTAGCGCATTTGTATTGCGCTCGCGGTACGACTACTGAACCGAGGTCTCGGGTTCGATTCCCGAGTCGGGTGAAGGGATATTGGGTTTTTCTATCACGAAATGCTCGACGCAATGCTCAGCTCGGACTTCACATGCTGGTGTGGACACCGGACTCTAGTATAAAATACAACTGTGCCACTAATAAAGAAATAAATACACCCAACAGTCACATACATAGTCCTGACCCCACAGTAAGATAAGAGTCTTGTGTCGTAGGTATCAGGAACTACGAGAGACTTTCTCACAACACCCAGACCCCGAAACAAATATTTGTGGATCATACAAACGTTTGTCTCGGTGCGGGGATCGAATCCGCGGCCTCTCGCTTTACAGCCGGCTACTCGCCCACTGCGCCACGGAGGCTATTAACATTACCGAGGCTGCTGTGATAGGGAGCGAGCCTATCTCCATACCGAACACAATTTTAGACTCCGGGCTGATACTGAGCATTTGTTACGAGATAAACAAACTCAATATATACACAGCCTCCATGGCGCAACGGGCGAGTAGCCGGCTGTGAAGCGAGAGGCCGCGGTTTCGATCCCCGCACACAGACAAATGTTTGTGTGATCCACTAGTATTTGATTCGGGGTCTGGGTGTTGTGAGAGCGAAAGTCTTTCGTAGTTCCTGATACCCACGACACAAGACTCGTATCTTAATGTGGGGTCAGGACTATGTATGTGACTGTTGGGTGTATTTATTTATTTATTTAATATCACCTTTACCCGACCCGGGGATCGAACCCAAGACCTCGGCATAGAAGTAGTACCGCGTACGCAATACAATGTCCATTAATATAACTATACAATGATTGCCCAATATAACAATTTGAGAACATGTTAACCCGATAACATTTACTCGTACATATGGTATTCGACGCATAAGTGCAAATCATTCGACGTTTTCCCATACTCGGTAATCTTCCAGCAATTTTACATGATTTAAAGTCAGGATTTCGGTGCTTTAACTTGTCAAAATTGACATTTGGTTTCGTGATTTGAAACAGTAAAATATAGGCATGCATGATTTCTTATGTTTACGCGAATTACACATTGAAATAAAACTAATTTAAACGGATTATCGCGGTTTTTTATTAATTTTGATACCGACACAGGCCACCCCGTGACCGCGAAGGCTGAAAAGCTTTTGAAACGTCGGGATCGAAATTAATACAAAACCGCGATAAAATCCGTTTGGTGATGATCGATATCTCACGATTCTGGTGATCATTTATAACCTCATTGTTTGTCGGTGGTCGCAGGTTTTTTTGGACTGAACTGCGCTTACCATCAGGTGTAGTGCTAGAGGCGTCTTTACCGAGTGTGCGGTGCACACGAACGCAGCGTTCTAGAGGGCGCCGGCAGAGCTCCACTAACATGCTGGCCGGGCATTTTCAAATGCACTTGCGCCCGTCTTATATGTTTAGAGGGCGCTAGGGTAATGATTGCACACGGCCGCTACATGGGCTAGAGACGCCTCTGTGTAGTGCAGTCATTTCCCATCATAATCATCATCATCATCAGCCACAAGACGTCCACTGCTGAACATAGGCCTCCCCCAAAGATTTCCAGACCGACCTGTTGGAAGCAGCCTGCATCCAGCGACTTCCTGCGATTTTTATCAGGTCGTCTGTCCACCTATCATTTGCCACGCCCGGATAAAAAACTAATTATATAATAATAATAATATAATAATCATGTCTGTGTTAAGCTATTTTGTATCGTCTACGTCTCAGGATACGTTTAGCCTTAGCTGTTGCGACTTTTTAAGTAATCTTCACGTAAATATCGGGTCGCAGTATGTTTTATTTATGTGCCTATATGACCTCCTTGTATAATATATTACAGCGAGCTCGTAATCCATGGAAAAGATTATTTTCATCATCGACTGCATCCTGCAGCAGGCTGAGGCTGACAACCGTGAGGTCCTCCTGGGTTCAAGGTCGGGTAATCACAAATTGTATTTGAGTTTTCGAATGATAAATCACACATTAATTGTCCGGGATTGGAATTTGTGCGGTTTATAGGCTCGGATATTATCGCAAATTTTATTTTAATTTTGGTCCTAACGTTTCGAAAGCTTTTCAGCCTTCGTGGTCACGGTGGACTGCGACATGGGGGCCAAAATTAAAATAAAAAATCGCGATGAAATCCGCGTAGTTTTATTTCCAGAAAGACAAAGTTATTATATTACATTAGTTGCACCTTTGCCTACCCATTCAGCAATACAAGCGTGAATAATAATCTAGTAGCGATGTACTTGTGAATTAACTGATGAATTATTTGCGAACAATACGAGTTCGAACAATGTCGATGGATTTACAATCGAGTGGTAATTTAGTGAAGACAGGTGCTTTTGTTGTTTGATTGGACGGTTTTATGCGGAACGGAACAATTCACTTTAAAACTATAAACTAACTAACTATTGCATCATCCGACCTTCTGAAGGCTTTGATAATTCAGATGAAATCGGACATATTAATAATAAATACATCCAACAGTCACACATATAGTCCTGACCCCACAGTAAGATACGAGTCTTGTGTCGTGGGTATCAGGAACTACGAGAGACTCTCGGTCTCACAACACCCAGACCCCGGAACAAATATTTGTGCATCACACAAACATTTGTCTCGGTGCGGCGATCGAACCCGCGACCTCTCGCTTCACAGCCGGCTACTCGCCCGCTGCGCCACGGAGGCCGTCGTATCGTGTCGTGTCGTATCGTGTATCTACCCCCAAAATTCAAGATATTCTACAATTTAAACCCTGACAAAAAGGGAGGTTTTATTCAAAATCCTTTGCCTACATGTGTGTGAGGAACTCTCTGTTTAATGAATTTGGTTCTTAGTTATGTTCGAAGAATAAATTGAAAGTAGATAATGTAACATTCACATTTCGGGACAACGTATATCTCAGTCTACCCCGTGACCAAGAAGGCTGAAAAGCTTTCGAAACGTCAGGACCAAAATTAAAATAAAAAACCGCGATAAAAACCGTTTAAATTAGTTTTATTTCTACGGTTTTTTTTAAAGCTTGTTTAATCCAGATTTATGAGTGGTAGAGCCAAGGTGTAGTCAGTTTTGTCTACAGCATGAATGGGCCGGCACAAACTGGGCGTTACCAATGTCTCACAAAAAGCAGACTTAAAGTAGCTGCTTGCTGCTGCGTTTCGTACGGTGATTGAGATATCCGGAGGCCCAATCCTCTTCGCAATCCCTAATTATCCCTCTACTGTAAGGTTGGCAACGCGCCTTCGATTCTTCTGGTACTGTTAGCGTACATGGCCAGTGGAGATCACTAACCATAAGGTGACCCACTTGCTCGTTAGCCAGTCTATGCTACTCCTCCCTAACTTTCTATCTGATTAATTTCGTTGCGGGACAAAGACATTTAGGCATTCCCAGAGACTCGCCGAGCTTTACTGTTCGGTTTCGACAAAAATGCGTGCCACTGTTGATCCTGGTGCACAGGAGTTACAGTGGCGGGTGTGTGGCGGGATAGTCTCTATAGTCTATGCTATAAAGAAATTAAAAAAAAAACAAAAAGATGGCTCTCAGCGATTTGTGAATAAAATTTGTTCTGGCATTTAAAAATACAGATGTTTTCTAATTGACATGTGGTTTTAACGGATAGTTTATTCTTTTGTCTTGACCCATTTTAATGTTAAATTAGTTACGTCAACAGTTAATAAAAACTTTCATACATTACAAACAAAAGGAAGTACATTAATTATTAATATTAATATAATAATCATAGTTGTTTACTGCTTCAATGGTTCGCGTAACAATAGCAATATATCCGTGTTATAATGTTTAAACTAATGATTGTATTGCACAACTACTGGATTGTGGGGTACCGTAGCCAAAATATTATAGAATTGCTGATGGTCATGTGTAAATGATGAGGACTTAGCCTCTGATATGTTGTTGAATCTTTTTGAAGTGAAACTTCTTTAGAATCGTTGTGATTTGAAAATTTTATCATACGTAAAAGGCGTCACTAAAGAGGTTGGAAAGAAACAAGATCTTAATTGTATGTAAATATATATGAAAAATGTAATTTTCGCATTAAAATTTTAAATATTTTTTAAGCTTGGTCAAAGTATTATAAAAATATTTTTTTTTTTTACTAGCCCTGTATTATAAACGTCCCACTGCTGGGCACGGGCCTCCTCTACGAAATGAGATGAGCCTTAGTCCACAACGCTGGCCTAATGCGGGTTCGCAGACTTCACATACCTTCGAAAAATCTTAGCGAGTTCTCAGGTATGCAGGTTTCCTCACGATGTTTCCTTAACCGTTAAAGCAAGCGATAGTTAACAATGAATATACACGTAACTTAGAAAAGTCAGAGGTGTATGCTCTTGGGGCTGGTTTCGAACCTGCGACTTTCGTCTCGACAATCCATACCACTCCCCGCTGAGCTATAGCTGCTTCGCTAATGGTTATGTGTGATTTTTTTTATAGCATACACCGGCAAATGAGCAAGCGGATAACCTGATGGTAAGTGATCTCCACCGCCCATGTACGCCTACAATACCAGAAGAATCGTAGGCGCGTTGCCGACTTTAAAGCGAAGGGATAATTAATGGCTTGGGAAAGGTAGGGGGATTTGGACCTCTGGATAACTCACTCGGCATACGAAACGCAGCAGCAAGCCGCTACTTTACGTTGGTTTTCTATGAGACAGTGGTAACGACTGGGTTGAGTCGGCCCATTCATGCTGTAGGGATGAAAACTGATTACAGCTTGGCTCTACCTTTCATAAATCTGGATTAAACAAGCTTTCAAATATGAAAAACCGTATAAATAAAACTAATTTAAACGGATTTTATCGCGGTTCTTTATTTTCATATTGGTCCTGACGGTTACGATTTTTGTATTGTTAAACAATTTACGAATAAACTTAAAAACTTCTGGACCGATTTGAAAAATTCTTTCACTATTAGAATCCTACATTATCCCTGACGGACGTAGGCTACTTTTTATCCCGGAAAAAGCAAACCACGCGGGTGGAGCCGCGAGGAAAAGCTAGTTATTATATAATGTAATTTTATTATAATAGTTTTTATTGTACAGAACCAAAGCCAAAGATTTATATCATGTACGCTTAACCGCGTGAACATCGGAAGTATATAAAAAACCGAATCTCCGTTTGTTCTTTACGATGTATCGAAATGATTGTGTGTTTGAGGTCACATACTGTCTTTAAAAATGATTGACGGTTGGTTTTTTGTCTATAAAATGAATGAAGAATGGAATTACCATGAAATGACTGCCTCGGTGGCGTAGTGGTATTGCGTACGTGGTACGACTGCTGAGTGTCTCGGGTTCGATACTCGGGTCAGGTAAAAGTGATATTGGGTTTTTCTATCACGAAATGCTCGGTATTAGTACGGAGTTTGGAATTTTTTCGACAGCCTCCGTGGCGCAGCGGGCGAGTAGCTGGCTGTGAGGCCGCGGGTTCGATCCCCGCACCGAGACAAATATTTGTGTGGTCCACAAATATTTGTTTCGGGGTTTGAGTGCTGTGAGACCGAAAGTCTCTCGTAGTTCCTGATACCTACGACACAAGACTCGTATCTTACTGCGGGGTCAGGACTATGTATGTGACTGTTGGCTGTATTTATTTATACCTATTTATTTATTTAATGTCCATCAAACCGAAACACAACAGTGCTTACACACTATTGCTTGGCGGCAGAAATAGATAAAGCGGTGGTATCAACCCAGTCGGCCTTTTGCATACGAGGCACCTACCACCTTGTAAAATATGTTAGATGTGTATGTCACTAAATTGATAAATTGTGATTATGTTATTAATTAATTAAAGTCTAAAGTTCCTATTAATACAAATACAATTAATTTAAATAAAATGAAATAATTTTTCTACCGAAGCGTTTTTAGTACACCTTTTGATGCTGTTTGACGTACTAGTTAAATCACCCTATATATTGGGTTTAGGTAGAAATATGTAGAGCATAACAACTTCTTTTGAAGTATCGCTTCTTCATGCTATTCTTTGCCACAATCTCAACGTTAAGATGAATTGCCGATAAGTGCGTGGGATTGCGTCGTTTGAGCAGAACCGACGGATGCCTACATAAATCAGTATCTGGCCCTGGACCCAGGTGCCTTACCTTGGTGCAATACTAGTGATGGCTTAGGTTTGATTTAACCTAGGATTAGTCTATTTTTAGGTTATTACTAAGCTAAATTTAAGACATTTTTTAAATTATAGGTTTTGCTAAAAAATATGTTAAATTCACAGCGCCATCTGTTGACAGTACAATCAACTAATTTGTCGTATTGTGATTTCTTTCGTTTATGCGAATGTCACACATTGGAATAAAACTAATTTAAGAGTTTTGGCGGGAATTCTGACAGTGTAGTTCATCACTTATTTTAATTTATTTCATAAACTGGTTTAGAGTTGTATAAAAGTTGTTTGGATTTGTTCAATAAACATTGACAGTGATGAACAGTGTATGGAAACATTGAAATAAGTGAATTAAGCATCGTACTGAAAGGAGTTAACACCAAAACTCCGGCAAGAACTTGAAATCGACCGCACCCGTGTTTCATCGTTCTTGTAAAAATAACTTCAGAATAAATTATACTTGACATTGGCAAAATGCATAATAATGCAATGCCATAAATAAAAAAAAAGAAGAAACTGATTTTTATCGCGGTTTTTTATTTTAATTATGGTCCCGACGTTTCGAAAGCTTTTCAGCCTTCGTGGTCCCGGGCGGACTGAGGTGTAAGTTGTCCCAATAAAATGCGATAAAATCCCTTTTATTTCAATCGTCATATTGTATTTATTTGTTTCTACTTTATTATATTACGTAACTGACCACTATCGGTGCGAAGTATTCGCACGGGTCACGTACTAATTCAAATTGTGGAAAGAATCCGTGTCATATTGCAGATGGACACACGGTAATGGATTGTGCGCATCGCAACATTCATGTGAAATAATGTTTTTGTTTTCATCAACAAGATCCGTATCATTAAGTGCATTGTTCATTACAATATGGAAGGCCTCTGAGATATTAACACAGTTTTGGATAGATTATGAAATTTCATTAAAAATGCAAGTTTGTTGTTAATCAATATACCTACATGCTCTGCAATCACCAAAGTGGTAGACAGAAATGTAGCCAGTAAACCCAAATTTCGTCGAGCGTATTTCCGTCCCATGATATGATAGGGGGCGAAGCTATCGGCATAACGGGCACTGTACTAGAGTCTGGGCTGATAACCCAAAAACATAAAAGCTAGTGACATGACTTGATGATCGGTTGGGGCGGGTATAGGGATGTATCCTTGAATTCCTGCATCAGGCATCCGCCTGTCCTGTCCTCGATTTGTTTCTTCCCTCTTTGGGATGAAGCATTTATACAGGCCGGCATAATTCTGGTGACCACCGATAAATTCATTGTTTGTCGGTCGTCACTAGTTTTTTAGACTGCAATACGCTTACCATCAGGTGTAGTGCAGTCACATTGCCGTGCTTAGATAAAAACGAGCCTTTATGTTTTTTTTATTTTATTTTATTTCGGGATAAGAAACAGTAGTACAATAAAATATTACATAAACATAAGTACAATAATATTCTTACTTATTATACTACCAATAACAATATCCACTTATTACTAAAAAGATTAAAGTTAAACAATCTATATGTTATGTTTGTTGTTTTTCATCCTAGCACGACAAAGTGACATTGAACCTGATGTTAAGTACAGTGCATAGAGAGACATAATGTCCCTCCGACGATCGGCAGAGTTATGCTGACCTTAATGTTACTGGATACACACTGGCTGATTCCGGAACGCAACTCACCTAAACTAGCGACTATGTTAAGATATTCGGTTTTGTAATTAGTTTAAACGAATCCTAACAAGCTCCAGTATACATGAAACTACCGACCTATCACTTTACAAAATTGAAGCACCATTATCACCTTCTAAATAAGGTATACTACCTACTGAAGTTGCCTCGTGAGAGAGTTCTAATTTAGTTGGTGTGTTAAGGTCCATTAGAGGAGCTACAATAAACTTTGTGAAAAGTAGGTCGATGTATGTACACTTAATGACCAATAAGGCCGTTCTAATCAGTAAATCAGTTAAAGGAGATGTTTCAGAAGCATATGGCGTATATGACAGCCTTCGTGGCGTTGTAGGCGAGTAGCCGACTGCGAAACGTGAGGCCGTGGGTTCGATTCCCGCACCGAGCAAATATTTGTCTGATCCACAAATATTTGTTTCGGGTCTGGGTGTTGTGAGACCAAAAAGTCTCGTAGTTCCTGATACCCACGACACAAGACTCGTATCTTACTGTGGGGTCAGGACTATGTATGTGAATGTTAGGTGTTATTTATTTATTTATATGGAGCCTCGGCCATTTTTTTACTAGCCCTGTATTATATACGTCCCACTGCTAGGCACGGGTCTCCTTTACTGAATGAGAGGGATTAGGCCTTAGTCCACCACGTTGGCCTAATGCGGGTTGGCAGACTTCACATACCTTCGAAAATGTTATCGAGTTCTCAGGTATGCAGGTTTCCTTCACCGTTAAAGCAAGCTATAAGTAACAATTAATATACACGTAACTTAGAAAAGTCAGTGGTGTATGCTCTTAGGGCTGGTTTCGAACCTGCGACTTTCGTCTCAACAGTCCATACCACTCCCCGCTGAGCTAACGCTACCCCCTATTGTACATAGCATATAAATATACCCAACATTTGTAGAACCCTTTTTTTACTTGCTTTAATATTGCTTTAACGCTTGTACAATCAATGTGATTCGGGCAATCCAACACGATGGAATAAAATACGGCGGACTACATTTTTTTTATCTGGGCACAGCAAAGAGACTGCACTATGCCTGATGGTAAGCGCAGTGCAGTCCAAAAAAACACCAAAACCACCAAAAAACAATGTTTATCGATGGTCACTAGTTAATATATATTAATGCTTCTTCACACTCCGAAGAGGGAAGAAGCAAATCAAGGGCCTGCGACAGGACAGGCGGATGACCGATGCAGACACATGGATAGAAGGATGTACCCCTATACCCGCCCCAACCAACCATCAAGTCATGCCGCAAGCACCTCGGTAGAACCGGATATACACTAGCTGATCCTGGAACTAGATCTACACAAGGTGTGCGGGTCACTATGGCAGGTTTTAACACCATGTGTACGGTGGTCCCTATCCGGACGGATATGATTATTCTACCACTGTTAAAAAAATGAACCGGTCGTTTAAATATTAAGTTTTATAGATAGCTCAATTTTACAGCAATTTCTGATTTGTTAGCCCTTGACTGAAATATTAAAATATATCGCCGTGCAAAATAATAACGATCGAGACAAACTTTACTACACGAATACCCTTCGATTAAGTTTATTGCGGATTTTGAAATTCATGGCGTGGCAAATGACGTCATCACGGATGAAATGTGTTAATGGGCAGAAATGTGGATTCTGTCCCCGACCATAAACGATCACACATTTTTCACTGGAATATGCTTTTGATGCCTTTGCCAATTATGAAATTTTTTCAAACAAAATCTAAATAAAATCGTCTTGATCATAAATAAATATTTAATTACATAATTATTAAATTATTGAATAATTTGGATTGTGTTATCAGTTGGGAGGGGAAGGCCTCGGCGAACGTTCTTAGATCATTTCGGAGATATTCTTGAGAAAGGCCAGGTCAGAAGTACCCTAAACCGACGTGCATATATGAAGAATATAACCCTATCTATGTATGTGTGTAAAATCTAATTTTAATTCCATAATAAATACGTGACTTTGTTTTGATTTAACTGCATCGGTGGCGTAGTTGTATTGCGTACGCTGTACGACTGCCGTGCTGAATTTCTGAAAAACCTTAAAAATACAATACAAATCACTACAATTTGAATGGTAGAATCGAGCTGTAGACAGTTTTGTCTACAACAAGAATAGGCCGGCTCAACCGGATCGATACCACTGTCTCACAGACAACCGACGTAAATAGCGGTTTGCTACTGCGTTCCTATAGTGAGTAAGATATCCGGAGGCCCAAATCTCCCTCGCCTTCCCAATACCTTAATTATCCCTTTCCTTTAAAGTCGGCAACGCGCCTATGATTCTTCTAGTATTGTGGGTGTACATGGGCGGTGGATATCACTTAACATCAGATGACCCATTAGCTCGTTTGGCGATCAATGCTATAAAAAGTAGGTTAATAAATAAAGAAGACTTTAAAAATACAATGTAAATCACAATCCATAAATAACAATTCTGCCATTAAAAAATTACCCAAAACACATGCCGAGGTCACAGGCGAAAGGTTCATTGTTATAGTTCAGAACTGACAATGGATTTTGTAACTGATCCTTTCGTAATGTATATATGGGCTGCTTCCGATCGTCAAATTGACGCAACATATTAATGAAAAGAATTCGTATCACCGTTCGACTAAAATAAAGCTTTACATAGTATAAAATGAAGTCGCTTCCGCTGTTTATTCGCTTAGATCGGTTAAACTATTCAACGGATTTTAATGCAGTTTTCAGCAATAGAAAGAGTGATTCACGAGGAAGGTTTACCTGTATAATACATACATATTATTGTACAGAAAAGCCGAAAAATTTAAACGTTTGTAATGTGATGTCGTAACAAACATATTTTTATCCGCGCGAATCCGGCGCGGGTCGCTAGTCCTATCCTATCCTATCCTATCCTACTAATATTATAAACGCGAAAGTTTGTAAGTATGGACGGATGTTTGTTATTCTTTCACGTAAAAAGTACTGAATGGATTTTAATGAAACTTTACAATAATATAGCTTATACATCAGAATAAGACATACGCTATTTTTTATCCCGGAAAAAGCAGATCACGCGGGTGGAGCCGCGAGGAAAAGCTAGTACATTATAAATATTGGTATGCCAAAATAGCTTAGAGTTCATACTTATTAACTATGCGGTTAAACGCGGTAACTGAGATAAACCGTGACCTTTTATCGCATACCACGCTTAGATGATTCAACGGTTTTTATGAGGCTCAGTACTTGCCATTTGACTGCGAGGTCGCAGGTTCTTATCCGGGATGTGTTAATGGTGTGATGATAGAGATTAGAAGGTGTAGGAGGGGCTGTATCCCAACATTATAGGAGGCACAGTTAATTTAAAAAACGTACCGTTTCGGTAATGCCTATGGTCCATATCGAGCCCCCTCATAAAACAATTCTGGACTTTTACATAGTAGAAATATGGAAAAATAGTAATAATAGATAAATAAATAGATTTAGTGTAATTGCCGAGAGTATTTTGATGATGCTATGTGTACATTAGTTGATACTGATTTCTATATATAAATTTCTTTAATTTTTGTACTGACTTCATAAGCGATATTTCAATTGCCTACATGATTAATAAACTATTTCATTTCATTTATTTCACCTTTTATGTAATTATGTAATGAAATTATACTATATATTTCATATTTTTTTTCCTTTTAACTTATTGCGATACTGCGATTCTAGGTTATAACAAGTAGAATATGCATAAATCCTTCCTGTATATTGCAGTAATTAATACCACCTTGTCCTTAATATTGTAAATCATGTAAATCCCATATAGATTGATTTATATGTGACATCCATCGGTTAATTATAGTAATGTATGCTTTTGTATGTTAACTAGTATTGAACTTGTAGTAAACATGATGTTCGGAAGAAGTTTTACAAGAGTACACAATCACGCCTGTAATCCCCGAAGGGATAGGCAGAGGTGTAACCTGTTTACCCACATTTCGTATTTCCTGCGATTTTTATCAGGTCGTCTGTCCACCTTGTAGGCGGACGTCCAACACTGCGCTTGCAAGTACGTGGCCTCCATTCCGGAACCTTTCTGTCCCATATCTTCGAGAGAGAGGTCAATCGTCGAATCCAGCTCGGCTGGGCAGTGTTCGGGAATCTTGGCAAGGTCTTCTCGTCCAAAATACCTCAGTGCCTGAAGACTAAAGTCTTCGATCAATGTGTGTTACCAGTGATGACATACGGCACTGAGACGTGGCCTCTGAGTATGGGCCGTATAAGACGGCTCACAGTCACTCAGCGAGCTATGGAGAGAGCTATGCTAGGTGTTTCTCTACGTGATCAAATCATGTAATATACACCATAGTTATGTTTGTAAATACGAGGGTAGGTTTTGTAACAAGGCCCTAAGTAATTATTTGTAATTGAGACAATAATTAAAACAATTGACATTTGTTCTTTTTCTATTACTGTGTTATTAAATAATTCAGTTTGACATTTGTCTTACGTAATTGTCAATTATTTATTACGCTATGTAATTGTCAAATTAAAGTTGCGTTTAATTTAAATGTCAAGTTTTTACATCGCGTGTATGGTCCCAAAGGAAAATTGTTATTACGAAGGCCTCCTAAAATTTAACTTGTAGCACATAACATTATGCTCACGCAAACGGATGGGCAGAGTTTTTATTTTCTGTTAAACAGTACGAATTTTAATATTGTTAGTGAAATCATCATTAAAATTGACGTATAAATTACTCCGTAAGCCTTCTTCTTCTGCCTGGGGTTATCCTAGCCAGGGTCCGTCTTCCGCCATCATGATTTGGTATTAGTGTGGCGCCTAGTGTGGTATTAGTTGGTAGTTTGGTACTATTTTGGTATTAGTGTGAAGTGAGGTGGCGTCACTCCCACAACTCGCAACGGGAACCGAGCACAGTAAAGTGACTACACTACACCTGATAGTAAGCGTAGTGCAGTCCAAAAAACTAACGATCACCGACAAAGACTTCTTCATCTTCCTCATCGAAGAGGGAAGAAGCAAATCGAAGGGCCCTACGACAGGACAGGCAAATGACCGATGCAGGCACAGTGATATAAAGAAGTACCCCTATACTCGCCCCAACCAACCATCAAATCATGTCGCAAGCCCCTCGGGAGAACCGGATATACACTGGCTGAACTTAGAATGAGATCCGCACGAGATGTGTCACTATGGCAGGTTTTAACACCATGTGTACGGTAGTCGCTATCCGGGCAGATATGCATATCTTGCCTGCAGTTTATTTTGTCTTAAATTATCAAAGTTTGAATTTATACAGACGACCTGATAAAGGTCGCAGGAAATCGTTGGATGCAGGCCGCTTCCAACATGTCGGTCTGGAAATCTTTGACGGAGGCCTATGTTCAGCAGTGGACGTCCTGTGGCTGATGATGATGATAATGAATTAGTATTGTTGTCGCAAAAATTAATCGCGCGACAAAATATCGTCACTTCAACACCTGCCTATTAGTTGTTACTTCTACATAAGGGTAATAAATGTTACTTAATAATTATAAGTGAACGAATAGAAAGTTTTTTTTCAAAATTACTGTAATCTAAAAAAAACAATGAGGAAGTAATTTCGGAAGGCATAATTACGATAAAAAACGATTTTGGATAACATTTGCGTGAATCTTACTTTGAATTACATAGTTTCGTCATTTGACATTTAATTTTGGATATTACGGATACTACAAACGTAAGCATTGATAGCTCAGCGGGGAGTGCTACAGATTGCCGAGACGTGAATTGTAGGTTCAAAGCCAAACCAAGAGCACGTCTTTCCCGGCGGATATGTATCCTACCACCAGCGTACCCACTTACACCCACAGTGACGTAATACAGGTCAAGTAAAGCTACAGTTAGTTATTTTAATACGATCCAATTTCAACGACGACCCAATTGCTAATCGCAATACGTTCGCTGCGATGCGTTCTCTCCATAAAAGGCGCATTATATTGTATGCCTTTCTAGGATCGAAATACTTGTATGACTGTATTGAGATTAATGTATTTTAAAATGTATGTTAATTAAATAAAAAAAGGTGTGTGTGCAATTCGCACACGCCAGAAATGTATTCAGAATTATTAATTAAATGAATTAACGCAAATGCAGAAAATAAAACACGTGAATTAAACATTTTCCGAAGGCTTCGTTGTACGCAGGCGCAGACACGTGATAGCATACTTGTAATCTATCTCATTCTCTCGCAGGCTAAATCCTATTTATGAATACGAGTATGTTTGTTTTGGCCGTGACGCATTTTCGTTTCATCGAGTTTCAAATCACAACGATTCTAAAAAAGTCTCACTTCAAAAAAACAAATACACCCAACAGTCATACACATAGTTCTGATCCTTTAGTAAGATACGAGTCTTGTGTCGTGGTATCAGGAACTAAGAGACTTTCGGTCTTACAACACTCAGATCCCGAAACAAATATTTGGGGATCACACAATCATTTGTATGGGTGCGGGGATCGAACCCGCGGCTTTTTTTTTATTTTTTGACGGAATAACAAGACGATAAAAAAAAAGACAGACAGCCTAGGCGTATATGGCACCCCTTAGATACAAATTCCTAACAAATAGTATTAAATTAAATTACATGTTTAATTTACACAAGTTTAATGTGTACAGAGTAATAAAAATCCAGTTCTATCAATGCAGTTCATCCAAAAGGTTGCCTGGAAGAAATTGCCGTTAGCAATATGGCCGACAATTGTATTTCTTTTTATTATTTTTAAATGTGTATTGTGTATTTTCAATACTTTTTGTGTGATGTACAATAAAGTTATAATTAAATAAATAAAAAAAGATGGTATTCATTTAATATTGCTAATGTTACAGTGACGACAGGATATCGCTTGTCTCGTAACGATTATCACACAAGGGGGTAGACAGTTGTTATTAACAACTTGTCAGACGTTAGCTTACATAAATTATATTAAACATGAACAAGTACGATAGAGATGGACAGACAGTTATTGTATACTAGCTTTTGCTCGCGGCTCCGCCCGCGTGATCGAACAAACAAACAAACAATCAAACTCTGCAGCTTTATAATATTAGTATAGATTTGGGTAGCTTAGCAACGGAAGCCTTCAAATAATATTATTTGGGTAGCTTAGCAACGGAAGCCTTCAAATATGAATAATTTTCCCCATTTTTGCAACATTTTTCACTGATGCTTCGCTTCTAATGGTCGCAGCGTAATGTTATATAGCCTAAAGCCTTCCTCGATAAATGGACTATCCAACACAAAAATATTTTTTCAATTCGAACCAGTAGTTCCTGAGATTAGCGCGTTCAAACAAACAAACAAACAAACAAACAAACAATCAAACAATCAAACAATCAAACTCTACAGCTTTATAATATTAGTATAGATTTTATAATGTTTGTTATAAGAGCCACGCTGCTTAGCTCTTGCATAACTTAGCGGGGAGCGGTATGGACAGTCGAGACGAAAGTCGCAGGTCGAAACCAGCCCCAAGAGCATACACCACTGACTTTTCTAAGTTATGTGTATATTAATTGTTAATTAACGCTTGCTTTAACGGTGAAGGAAACATCGTGAGGAAACCTGCATACCCGAGAACTCGCTAAGATTTTTCGAAGGTATGTGAAGTCTGCCAACCCGCATTAGGCCAGCGTGGTGGACTAAGGCCTAATCCCTTTCATTCAGTAGAGGAGGCCCGTGCACAGCAGTGGGATGTATATAATACATGGCTAGTAAAAAAAAATAGCCACGCTGTAGACAGATTTGTCTACAGCACGAACTGGCCGCTCGACTGGGTTGATACCACACAAGCCGCACTTTACGTCGGTTTTCCGAGACAGTGGTAACGATCCGGTTGAGCCGATTGATGCTGTAGACAAAACTGTTTACAGCGTAGCTCTACCACTCAAAAATATGCATTTAGCTCACTAGATAAAGCCAATAATTAACTATAAGCCGAAGACCACCTTTCAGAAATAGTAATTAGCGTCTATTTATTTATAGAGTTGTTTGTGAGATTTGTATTGTGGATAAAGAAAGGTGCATTGCTGCATTAATTACACCGTGTGAAGGTAACCTTAGCATTCTTTATATGGAGACTAATATGTGCCTATTTGCTTACGATTTTGCCTGTATGTCTATGAAAAAAAAACAATTTTAACCGACCAAAAATCGGTGGTGGGTATCAATGCGATATATATATTGTCTTATATATAACACTAAAAAATAAAAAATAACTTAATCTTGAGTGGTAGAGCCAGGCTGTAGACAGTTTTGTCTACAGCATGAATGGGCTGGCTCGACCGGGTCGTTACTACTGTCTCATAGAAAACCGAAGTAAAGTAGCAGCTTGCTGCTGCGTTTCGTACGGTGAGTGAGATATCCGGAAGCCCAAATCCCTCCTTCCCTTCCCAATCCCTAATTATCCTTTTCCTTTAAGGTTGGCAACGCGCCCATGATTCTTCTGGTAGTGGGTGTACATGGGCGGTGGAGATCACTTACCTCCAGGTGACCCACTTGCTCGTTTGCCGGTCTATGCCATAAAAAAAAATACAATTTCGTTTTGGTTTTTTTTAAGGTAGTACAAAGCACAGTAATTAAGTAGTGCAAATTTTTGATCAAGTCTGGGCCATCACGCTTTGTGTGGATCGCATTCCAGGATCAGCCAGTGTATCCCAACTTTGCTCACATGTCTGGTGCCGGCATAAGAATCGGATTATTGGTCGAATACCTCTATTAACTTTATTTTGACACATTTACTGGTGCTGCCACACCGGTGTTAGAAAATGTTATATAACATTTTATAACACCGGTGTGGCAGCATCATTTAGTAAACATTTCTTAACAATTTGTAACATTTTGTAACATTTCTTAACATTTTATAACCGCAGGCGGCGGTACTTTTGAGAGCGGCGCCGTCAAAGAAGCCGTCAAAGAAGAATGTTCAGAAATGTTAGAAAATGTTAAGAAATGTTATAAAATGTTAAGAAATGTTATAAAATGTTAGATTTAATGTTAGAAAATGTTTGTAAACAGGCGTCCTCAGGCGGAAGCCTTGCTCGTCTCGCCCTTCAATTAAATAAAACAAAATAAAAGAAAAAAAGCGTAAACAAATTTAGCATCATCGGAAGCAATTACAAAATAATTGCTCACATTTCGGTGTGACGTACCGAGAATCGAACCTTGAACCCTGTTATTATGTAGTAACATGTAATTTTATGTTGTTCTTATAGGTCACGGACCATTTCTGCTTTATGAAGATATTTGACCAACTTAAAAAAAGAGACTTCTATTTGAATTATATAAAAATTGATTTCGCCGCCAATTATGGAGCTATCATGTCGGAAAAAAAGATTCGATAGTTTTTTTTTATACTATAGGCCGGCAAACGAACAAGTGGATCACCTGATGGTAAGTGATCTCCACCGGCCATGTACGCCCACAATACCAGCAGAATCATAGGTGCGTTGCCAACCTTAAAGGAAAAGGATGATAATGGATTGGGAAGGCTACTTGTTAATGGTTACTGGAATTTGTTACTTTTGTTTTTTTTTTATCCGAGCACAGCAAAGTGACTGCACTACACCAGATGGTAAGCGTAGTTCATCGGTGTTCACCAGAATCATGGCGGCCTGTGTATAAATGTACGCCTGATCCCTATTCGGTGTGGGAAGAAGCGAAGAGGGGCATGCGACAGGACAGGCGGATGACCGATGCAGGCACAGTGATACAAGGATGTACCCCTGTACCCGCCACAAACAACCATCAAGTCATGTCGCAATCCCCTCGGGAGAACCGGATATACACTGGCTGATCTAAGAACGCGATCAACACAAGGCGTGTGGATTATACTATGGCAGGTTTTAACACCATGTGTACGATGGTCGCTATCCGGGCGGATATTAATATCCTGCCACCAGCAGGATGACTTTTCAGTGTTAGTATTATTATTATTCTTTATCTTGTATATTTTTGAAAAATCGGGCATGAAATATATTCTATGTAAAATTTTGCAAAAAAATAAAGTATTAAAAACAAATTAAACTAATGAATTTAGCAAAACAAAATCAGTATCTCCATTTGAACTTGCTGTGCGTTGGTTCCTGTTTGCATAAGTAGGTCTAATTAATATTGCATTTGGTATTTAAATAGTCATTCATAGCTCGTTTGGCCGAGTTCCTTCATTAGGTTTTTGTTGTTAAGTTTATTTTAATAGTTCACTTGATGAGGTATAGAGGTTTACATAGATTTTTAACTCTCCACAAAAAAGGAGACTGCCTCGGTGGCACAACATGGCATGAAAGTATTTTTTTAAAATTATTTTATAGAATGACGAGACGAGCAAGGCGCTTACCTGATTGTATGCGTCACGCCTGCCCATAAACAAAAGCAACTCCACACAGGACTTTGAATTACAAAGCACTGTATGGCACTGAACTACGCTCGTCACCCCGAGATATACGATGTTAAGTCTTATAATGCCCAGTAATTTCACTGGCTTCAATGTCCTTCAAACCGAAACACAACAGTGCTTACACACTGTTGCTTGGCGGCAAAAATAGACAAAGTGGTGGTACCAACCCAGACGGCCTCTCGCATACAAGAGACCTAACACCATGTAGTAAGCTCATCGAGAGTTAGTTTACTGATTACATCTCTGCCCCCAAGTTTTTATAGCATAGGTCGACAAACAATTAAGTGGGTCACCTGGTGGTAAGTTATTTCAACTGTCCATGAACATCCATAATACTTGCAGAATTAAGAAAGCGAAACGTATAATTAAGAAATTGGGAAGAGGAGGGGGATTTGGGCCTCCGGATATCTCACCCACAACAGCCAGCTGCTCACACGTTTTCCAGTGAGATAGTGCCAACAAGGTCGAACCATTTATGCTTTAGACAAAACTGTCCACAGCGTTGTATGAGTGATTATATTGCGTACTAGCTTTTGCTCGCGGCTCCGCCCGCGTGAACGTTTAATATTGACAAAGTTTTATACAAACTTTCATCCCATATTTTATGCCCTTGGGGGTAGAATTTATCAAAATCCTTTCTTAGCGGATGCCTACGTCATAACATCTACCTGCATGCCAAATTTCAGCCCGATCCCTCCAGTGGTTTGAGCTGTGCGTTGATAGATCACTATGTCAGTCAGTCACCTTTGAGTTTTATATATTTAGATTTGCATGACAGTCACACCCACAAACATTCACAGAATGCCATCGCGTACATTAAAAATGTATGCATCGATTTAATTTGAGATTAGTGTGAAATATTAGGCGCAAGGTCAACCTCATCACGACTCCGGTTGGATGCCTCTGCTTTATGTAACGTTTCTACAGAGGTGTTACAAATGGCCTTTTAGATGTTGCTATTCGGTAACTGTCAAAATTTAATGCCAACTCCTCGTGATTTGTCGGGAGTATTATACCCACAGAGGCGCCGTCTGTAGTTCTTTTTATCTATACTTATAAAATAACATGTCCTGACTGACTGACTGATTCATCATCGCCGAGCACAAACTATCAAGGCTACAAGCATGAAATTCGGACTGTATATTCATTTTGTTATGTAGGCACCCACTAAGAAAGGATTTTAGAAAATTCCACTCCAAAGGGGTCAAAATAGGGGATGATAATATGTATGAAAGTCCGCCATTTTGAAAGATATATAAACAAATTTTTGTATTTCGGTTATTGACGTAAAACAAATAAATACGTGTTTCAGGAATTTTGGAAATTTTATTTAATAAGAGATGAAAAAGGGGGTGAAAGTAAATGCGAAAGTGAGTTTGTTTGTTACGGTTTCACGCCACTTTCACGCCTAAATCACTGAACCGATTTTGATGAATTTATATACAGAGACAGATGGGACCCTGGAGACGGTTACAGGCTAATTTTATCACGGAAAATGCTATTCACGCGGGCGGAGCCGCGAGCAAATGCTGGTTATTGTTATATATTTTGGGGGCTTTTGGTAACATATTCACCATGCCAGCCTTATCGTACCCTAAACAGTATATTACTTATCCTAGATTATTTACGAACTTATATATAAAAATTGCGATAGCTCAGCGAGGAGTGGTACGGACTGCCAAGACGAAAGTCGCAGGCTCAAAACCAGCCCCAAGAGCATACACCAATGACTTTTCTAAGTAACGTGTATATTCATTGTTAATTATCGCTTGCTTTAACGGTGAAGGAAACGTCGTGAGGAAACCTGCATACCTGAGAACTCGATAAGATTTTTCGATGGTATGTGAAGTCTGCCAACCCGCATTAGGCCAGCGTGGTGGACTACGGCCTAACCCCTCTCATTCAGTAGAGGAGGCCCGTGCCCAGCAGTGGGACTTTTTGGGTTTAAAAAAAAAGGTGTAAATATAAATGCCTTTCAGCATTGTAGGTATAAGTCTTGGTCTTGTTTTTTTTTGTCGTTTTTCGTCCAGTATAATAATTCGATTTTCTTCGAGGCACCTACATAGTATAGCACAATATGAAGCGGCCCGTGGTCCGGTAAATGGCACCATAGAGTGAGGTCGCGGTGACCGGCGGCTCACCCTTTCTAATGAACTTGTAGCCTGAGATTATGTACAAGACAGCGATGAGATTGTTTTGATATTAGGCCACATTTACACGGAGAGTTTCTTATACAAAGAGGATTGTTAGAAGTTACGTGAGACGTACTTTAAAGACATAAAACAACAGTTATTAATTATTCATAGTTTTCACTTATGTCTCTTATTATGTTCCCTATAGACCGCTCTTAAATTAATTGTAACCACGACAGAACTGGGACCGAACAGTAAACCAGCAGAGCTACAGCTTGCTCGGAATGAACTCAGAGAAGTCAACTTTTTAAAATCTATGTATAATTATCTACTCATTTTACTTAGCTTAGTTTTAAATATGTAGCAACCATAAATAGTCTTAAATGGTACTCGTCACTGATGAAACTAGAGTAAAAATTTAAATTAATATAAAAAGGTACATTTTTTTATACACTCAACAGTCACACACATAGTCCTGACCCCACAGTAAGATACGAGTCTGGTGTCGTGGGTATCAGGAACTACGAGAGACTTTCGGTCTCACAACACCCAGACCCCGAAATAAATATTTGTGGATCACACACAAACATTTGTCTCGGTGCGGGGATCGAACCCGCGGCCTCCCGCTTCACACCCGACTACTCGCCCGCTGCGCCACGGAGGCTGTCAATTCTGTAATCCATTGTCATTGTGAGTCGAACTCACGGGGCGTTACCGTATTGTTAGTTCAGTACTTAAGTCAAAGTTTGTTCCATAGATCTTAGCCTAAGGGTTCACTATGCGATAGCTCAGCTAATTTACTATTCAGGTCTAGTACGTTCATAGTGTATTAATTGTACATTAAGTCTGCGTATTATAATTAACTAGAGAGCAATCCCTAGAGGATCCTAACATGGGCTTGTAGTCTGTAAATCAGTGAAATTGTAAAAGTCATCAATAAACTAAAATCGAAGTGTTATGATCCCGTCGTTTATGTTTGTAAAATAATACTCGTCCCACATAGTTTCGTAGTCGTTTATATTTTCTAATATAAAGAAAAATAATACTGCAAATTATGTTTTACGATTCCCGCCAAAATTTACGCTTAATTTTAAACTCATACAAATATATTGCCAAAGGAAGTATGGTCCATACAGCCGTGTCCTTTAACATTTTGTACTGAACTTATCAGAACAACGTTACAATACCAAAGGTGTGGCAGATTAAAAGTTAATCGCCTATATGCAGTTAAAGCGATAATCCCTTTTGTTATAGGTCTTAGGGAGTGTACCTTGGATGAATAAAGAGACGAGTCATAAAAGATAATCAAAGTTTTAATAATGTCAAAACATTTTGGAACGAGATGGTATTATTTTGTTATAATTTTATGATTGGAGCCATAATTGACTTTACTGAGTTTTGGCGGGAATTCTGACAGTGCAGTTCATCGCTTATTTTAATTTATTTCATAAACTAGTTTAGAGTTGTGTTTGTTGTATAAAAGTAGTGTGGATTTGTTCAATAAACATTGACGGTGATGAACAGTGTATAGAAACATTGAAAGCATCGTACTGAAAGGAGTTGACACCAAAACTCCGGCAAAACCTTGAAATCGACCGCACCCGTGTTTCATCGTTCTTATAAAAATAACATGAGAATAAATCATACTTGACACTGGCAATTTGCATAATAATGCGAAAGCCATAAATAAAAAAGAAGAAGAAGAAGACTTTACTATATTATCGCCGACAATGCGGCCGCTTAAGACATCGACCAGGGATAGAGGCACCAATCCCGGGCTAGAGGCGCCTCAGTATGTCCATTACCTGATTTCAGGCTTTATATATACCAAACCATGGCCACCATATTTAGATCTCGCGCCATTCCAAAATTAATCTCAGGCCGGCACTGATTTGGAGTGGATGAACATTCCGATAAAACTCTAAGATTTAATTTGAAATTTCTTTTTTTTTAATCAGAACAATTTATGCCTGAATGGGTTTAGATACCGCTGTCTCTCCCCTAAAGAGTTATAACAACTGTTATTTTTAAATAGGCCCCGGCACCGTGATCTTACTTCTAAAGCCATTGAAATATATTTTTTTTAAACCCTCATGGCTTATTCCTATCATACTGTAATTATAAGGAGTAGCGTAAGTCGAAATGGTAGGTACAACTTCATTTAATATATATTAATGCGTTGTCTGATGAAAAACATTTAAAGGACGTTTTGAAACAGGTTATCAATTTTAATTTTTTTTTTATCATAATCTAATTCTTGTAATGATCGTTCTGTTTGCTAAATTTCATTCAAATCTGTTAAGCCGTTAAGCTGTGGACGAATAGCAAACATGAAAACTCACAAACTCCTAAACATTTATAAATTATCAGGAAGAAGCCTTTTCTGTTTAATTATTAAGAAATGGTCTTTCTTTCCAGTTGTTATGATCTGCTTATCCCAAGGGCACAAGCAGAATGCGAGGAAGAAAGGATCGTCCAAGATCCCAAGGTGACGCTCACATTCAAGCTATAGTTTCACAGCACAGGGGAATCTATGGAGATGTCTACGTTTGTCTCATCAAGAATTTATTATATTATTAGCCAGTTGTATTGACTGATCGGTAAACGATTAGCGAGTCACGCAACCTTTGGCGCTGTTATTCTATAGATGGGTGATCGCATAATGGTATTTTTACTGAGTACCTTCGTGCTTCGGAGGGCACTAAAAGTCGGTCCTGGCTATCATCAAATAGTATTAACGTGTCGAGCTGGCCTATTTAAGCTGTAAATAGACAAAACTGTCAACTGCGTGGCTCTACTAGTTTTATAGTTTCGGTTTTGGCTGAAAATGATGTCACCCGAGCACTATTTTGGAGCAATTTGACACCTTAACATAACATTACAAGACTGTATTCTCCCACTGCAAGACAAAGACCTCGTTTCCCTCATTTGACTCTTCGTTTTAATAAAGAATATACTCTATACCTTTTTGTAATTTTTTTCTAATTTCAGTAATAATTCTTCCTCTTTGTGCAAAAAATATATTTTGTTTCCAAATTGACACGGAATTATGGAATATTTATTACGGCTTAATAAATCTGTTTCTCAATTAAGTTAAGTATTCTTTTCATCATCATCATCACTGAATATGAGAAATACAAGTTATTTTTTACAATCATAGCTTAAATACGAAGTGAGTTATGGAATGGTATTTTCCATATTATTTTTTTAATTCAGGCACGGCAAAGACTATACTTCACCTGATGGTAAGCGCAGTGCAGTCCAAAAAACCAGTGACCACCGACCATACCATATAACACATACCATATAAATATTTATTTATAAATCATATCGACTCAACAGTTTTTTTATCCTCAAAGCGCGACAGCTCGCGTTTGACCGGGTAACATTTGACAAAAGGTTAAGTTTAAACGACGCTCAGTTACACCTAACTGCGAACTATAAATCTGGCTTATAACTTATAACAGGGCCTTGTCGGGTAGTAGCAGGGATATGTGACAATCTCCACAAGCCACGCTGTAGACAGTTTTGTCTACAGGGGCCGGCTCGACCTGGTAACCACTGTCACACAGAAAACGGACGTAAACTAACAACTTGCTGTTGCGTTTTGTACGGTGAGTGAAATATCTGGAGGCCCAAATCCCATTTTCCTAATCCCTTAACTATCCCTTGGCAACGCGCCTATAATTCTTCTGGTATTATGGGCGTACATGGGCGGTGGAGATCACTTACCATCAGGTGATCCAATCGCTCGTTTGCCGGGTTATGCTATAAAAGAAATAAGAGCGTTCGAGCCAAAACAATAGTTTTTTTTTTATAGAAGATAAACGAATACCTATATCACCTTGGAAGTGGTATCAGAAAAATCATTCACGCATTGCAAACCTATAAGGAAAGGAAAGGCGATTGGGAATATTTTACAAGGTGGTAGGTCCCTCGTATGCGAGAGGCCGTTTGGGCTGGTACCACCGCGCCGTCTATTTCTGTCGCCAAGCAACAGTGTGTAAGCACTGTTGTGTTTCGGTTTGAAGGACTTTGAAGCCAGTGAAATTACTGGAAATTGTGAGACAACATCTTATGTCTCGGGGTGACAAACGCAGTTCAGTGCCATGCAGTGCTTTGTAATTCAAAGATATTTGTGGTGTTGTTTCTGTTTATGGGCAGACGTAGCGCTTACCATCAGGCGAGCGTCTTGCTCGTCTCGTCATTCAATAAAAAAGGGGATTTGGGACTCCGGAAATCTCATCATACGAAACGCAACAGCTAGCCGGCACGTCACATATTCTTTTGTGAGGCATAATTGTTATCCAATTGTTATGAACTTTGATGGAATTATCAGGTAATGTATTGAGTCAGAGCTTATAAATCAGCGTTGTGGTATTACTTAGGTGGTACTGCAACATCAAGCTGAATGATAGGTAACTTTGTTGGCATTTATTTAATTTAAATTTAGTTTTAGTTAAGTAATTAATTTTCTTTTTTTATTATCCCTGTATTATATACGTTCCACTGCTGGGCACGGGCCTCCTCTACTGAATGTGAGGGATTAGGCCTTACTCTACCACGCTGGCCTAATGCGGGTTGGCAGACTTCACATACCTTCGAAAAATCTTATCGAGTTCTCAAGTATGCAGGTTTCCTCACGGTGTTTCCTTCACCGTTAAAGCAAGCGATAATTAACAATTAATATACACGTGACTTAGAAAAGTCAGTGGTGTATGCTCTTGGGGCTGGTTTCGAACCTGCGACTTTCGTGTCGACAGTCCATACCACTCCCCGCTGAGCTATCGCTGCTAAGTAATTAATTATAGGAGATATTTTTATGTTAGTTAGTTAGTTATTGTTATGCCAGCAATAAACATTTTGTTTCTTTCTTTCTGTATAACAAACTTCGACTATGTTTAATTCAGAAGTACCCAGACCTTTATTCTCATAGACCACTTTCAAATCAAAATATATATTACCGTGACTTTAAATTACAAAGCACTGCATGGCACTGAACTGTGCTCGTCACCCCGAGACATAAGATGTTAAGTCTCATAATGCCCAGTAATTTCACTGGCTTTAATAACCTTCAAACCGAAACACGACAGTATTTACGTAATGTTGCTTGGCGGCAGAAATAGTCAAAGAGGTGTTACCAACCCAGACGTCCTCTCGCATACGAGGGATTTTTTTTCTGACTGCTCGCGACACAATTGTCGCAAAAGTAAATTGCAGTACCCAAAGAGGGCTTTATGGTTCAGCAAGTATGACTTGTTTTCAAGCGTGTTTTCAAGCGCGGTTCTGATCGTGTTGCGCCAATTTATCGCAGTCTGTTACTTTTGCCATGTTGTGAAAGTTTAAAATAATAAAAGAAACATATTATATCATAATAAAACATTTAATACTTCTATGAATTATAGCGAGAGATCATTAGTTAAATATAAATACATAACTCATTAATTGTGGGTTGCACCATTAATCGGTTAATTTTTTTTTGTAACAAGCAATCTCTTTGTAAATGAAATCATTACTTTTCAGTACCTATTAAATGCCAAAAAGTAAAGGTGTTAAACATTTGTTCGATAACTTTAATTTAAATGATTCTGCAACCCACACTAATATAAATTAAAAATACAGTCGGCTTAAAACAAAAATGTCTCGACATAAAATTAAGTACTTAATAAATACTATCACATATTCCGTATTTTAGTGTGTCAATAACTTAAATTAATAAATCATTCATTCCCATAAGCTGTATCTACCCCTATATGCTTATAAATACATAGGAACATAGATTGTACATAATTTTTAATTCTATCGGCGGGTAACTTTACTGGTCCAATTACGTTTGGCGGCCATTTTCTGTGAACAAAATAATATTAATATTTAGATATTTACCTAGATATTTTATTTAATACAAGTATTTGTCTGTATCCGCGTAGGGATAGGCAGAAGTCCCCTAATGCAATCAAGAAGGTTAATACTGCTTTGGAAGGCGAGCCTATCGCCAAGTTTATTTCTTCTTTTTAATTTATGGCTTCGCATTATTATGTATTTCGCCAGTGACAAGTATAATTTATTCTCAAGTCTTCACAAGACCGATGAAATACCGGTGTGAATGATTTCAAGGTTTTGTTGGAGTTTTTGTGTGAATTCCTTCTACTACGAAGCTTAGTTAAGTTATTTCAATGTTTCCATAAACTGCTCATCATGAATCGCAGAATTCCCGCCAAAACTCTCATCGCCATGTTTAATTAGTTGCTTTAAATGTTTGATAGATAGAGCTACGTAGCTATATTATTTTGTGTTTGCTATTGCCCGCTAGATGGCAATAACTGCACAAAAATAACTAGTTGATTTATCGTTCGATGCTTACTTGTTTATTGTCTTGTCTTCAAAGGGTACATGAAAGTAGATATGGATTCCTTTCCATATATATTTTTCACCGTACAAGTATAGTTGCCCATGTCAGACCATCTCAATCCGGTAATAAGAAGTCCGCCAGATGGCAGCACCTGTAAGTTCAATAATTTGTTAATAGATGGCGCTATATAAAACATTTGCCAAAAAGTTTGAGACCATTGTCTTCGGTTGCAAAACACTAGACTATCCATATTGTAAAACATCCCTCTTTATAATTTTAATTGTTGTTAAATTGCGGTTGTTTGGGACGCTGAAACTATGAAAACCTGGGAATTTTAACCACAAGCTTTAACGCAATCGCGTTTATTAGATTATTTTTACCTGAATCCTGTCCGAGTCGTAGATGATTTCGTCATCAGGGTTTTGCCAGTAGACTTGCGTCTTAGTGTTGCTGTAGACGCCACACGGAAGGACAATATCAGTGCCGATGTCTTGGAAAACGTCGGTGTAGTAATACGAGATAACCGGCTTCGATGGCTTGAACAGGAGTTTTTCAATGTTCAACACTTGTTCATCTTCATCTGGAATTTTTGTGCTAAAGTTAGTTTCAAGTTTAATAATCATTGGTCTGGAATAGTGTTTCCCAACGTGGGGCCCACGCCCCACAGGGGGGCAATTTGATTGTTAAGGGGGGCAATTTAAAAATGGACTCGACACGATTTTAACCCTATCGCTTTGGGTTATTTAAATGCAATGCTAGATATCGGTGACAAAAACAAAAAAAAATAAGGAAAAAATTAAGGGGGCATGGCCTAAAAAAGGTCGGGAAACACTGGTCTGGAGGCAGTGAAACCGATAAACTGCTGTCAACAGATGCTGCTTAGTTACAAGGTGTTAGGTCCCTTGTATGCGAGAGGCCGTCTGGATGGTACCACCGCGCCGTCTCTTTCTGTTACCAAGCAACAATGTGTAAGCACTGTTGTGTTTCGGTTTGAAGGACATTGAATTGCCATTGCCAGTGAAAAACTGGACATTATGAGACAACATCTTATGTCTCGGGGTGACGAGCGCAGTTCAGTGCCATGCAGTGCTTTGTAATTCAAAGTTCTGTGTGGTGTTGCTTCTGTTTATGGTCAGGCGGGGCGCTTACCATCAGGCGTTGCTCGTCTCGTCATTTAATAAAATATAAAAATACATGTTTGTATTTCATTGATTCCTTTTAGAAATTCCTTTTCAAGCAGCGTTGGACGTCCACCTACAAGGTGGACAGACGACCTGATAAAGATCGCAGGAAGTCGCTGGATGCAGGCCGCTTCCAACAGGTCGGTCTGGAAATCTTTGGGGGAGGTCTATGTTCAGCAGTGGAGGTCCTGTGGCTGATGATGATGATTCTTTTATACATTTTTTTTTTATAGCATAGGCCGGCAAACGAGCAAGTGGGTCACCTGATGGTAAGTGATCTCCACCGCCCATGTACGCCCAGAAGAGTCATGGGCGCGTTGCTGACCTTAAAGGAAAGGGATAATTAGGGATTGGGAAGGGGACGGGATTTGGGCTTCCGGTTATCTCACTCACCGTACGAAACGCAGCAGCAAGCCGCTACTTTACGTCGGTTTTCTGTGAGACAGTGGTAACGATCCGGTCGAGCCAGCCCATTCATGCTTTAGACAAAACTGTCTACAGCGTGGCTCTACCACTCAATATTTAGCGCTATTTTTATATTTACCACTTAATATTTAGCGCTGTAAGTATAAAATGATTCTCAACTCACCCCCGTCAGTGTAAACTGTAGTGTCTGCAGTGGTCCGTTTGAGGCCTACCGTCGCGACGCAGGTATAAATGTCACCATCCGACGGTGCAGTGAGCACCAACTTGCTGGTGAGACGACCGAAACTGGAGGGATGTGCCGGCATGATATCATTGGTATCATCTTCGAACTGGAATGGTGGGAGATAGAATAAGTGTGGGTTGTTTCATAGTGAGTGTTGATTGTGAGTCATTTACTAACACTAGGATAAGAAAAATTGTTACTAACTAAATGGGCCGAATTAGTCTGAAATAATAATTATTATTACTACTCACATCATTCAAAGGTTCTCCGTTCTTCAACCACTCAACAGATGGCGCTGGCTTGCCGCTGGCAGAACAGTTGATCTCCAGAGTCATTCCGGGGACGTATCTAACAGTTTCTGGAGGAGGATTGGATATGCGAACAAAATTTTTAATCACACGCCGTTTCGGAGCTGGCTTGGGGATACCTGGAATGGAAAGAGGTATAATTTAATAGCAATTTAATTTTAAAACAGCGATAGCTCAGCGGGGATTGTTACGGACGAAAGCCGCAAGTTCGAAACCAGACCCAAGAGCATACATCTCTGACTTTTCTAAGTCACGTGTATATTAATTGTTGATTATCGCTTGCTTTAACGGTGAAGGAAACATCGTGAGGAAACCTGCATACCTGAGAACTCGATAAGATTTTTCGAAGGTATGTGAAGTCTACCAACACGCATTAGGCCAGCGTGGTGGACTAAGGCCTAATCCCTCTCATTCAGTAGAGGAGGCCCGTGCCCAACAGTGGGACATGTATAATATATAGGGCTAGTAAAAAAATAATCATTTAGATTTTGTTAAAGCAATCGTGGTGGTTACCATCAGGCGAAAATTTGCTTGTCTCGATTGCTAGGCGAGTAAATATGAAAAGTGTGTGTGTGTGCAATTGACACATGGCATAATAATTTCAGAATAAATTTAATTTTAGACAATTTATATAAATAGAAATTATTGGTCAAATTAAGACAGATGTGTTAAATAATTAATTTATAATTAACCAACGAATTTTAATACGAATATGCAAAAACAACACGGGAATGATATACCACGTTGTTTATGACACATTTTCCGAAGGCTTCGTTGTACGCAGGCGCAAAGATACGTGATAGCATACTTGTAATCTATCTCATTCGCAGGCTAAATCCTATTATGAATATGTTTGTCTCTTTTTACTGTTGCTTTTTCATTTCATCGAATTGAATTTGAAATTTGAAGAAATTTCCCTTTAAAAGTCTATTAAACCTAATGACTATGTACTATTTGGTAGTGCTACATCAATCTATAAATCAAAAACATTAAATATAAAACAATAATAAATAAATACACCCAACAGTCCCAACATACATAGTCCTGACCCCACAGTAAGATACGAGTCTTGTGTCGTGGGTATTAGGAACTACGAGAGACTTTCGGTCTCACAACACCCAGACCCCGAAACATATATTTGTGGATTACACAAATATTTATCTCGGTGCGGGGATCGAATCCGCGGCCTCTTGCTTTACAGCCTACTCGCCCGCTGCGCCACGGATGCTGTCAAAATGGAAAGAATTTGATTGAATTCTAACGAAAAATAAACCAATTCCTAATATATTAAAATAATATTGTAAAAAGTATTAAAATAGATTTATTTAATTATTCCAGACCAGTATAAAGCGATGAAATAGCGAATGTGGGTGACAGAATGGAATGGAATAAAACTTCATTCCGTCAAAATTATTTATTTTACTTTATAATGCGTTTGTGGCAGACTGGGCGCATTTGCAAGTCAATTGAACAGGCGGACAAACACTACATCTGGCCTTTATTCTTTATATTTCGTAGTATTTGATAGTCTAATTTCTTTTTGTCTGAATTTAAGGAACGTGATTAAATATTTGCAATTGAAATGTTGTCGAATGGAAACGATGTTGGGAAATTACTTATAGTTTAACAGAATTCTAAGAATCACATAGCGTAGGTACGCTGAAATCGAAATATCCTTCTTACTATTATAAACGCGAAAGTTTGTAAGTATGGATGGATGGATGTATGTTTGTTACTCTTTCACGTAAAAGCTACTGGATTGATTTTAATGAAACTTTACAATAATATAGCTTATACATCAGAATAAGACCTAGGCTACTTTTTATCCCGGGAAAAGCAGATCACGCGGGCGGAGCCGCGAACAAAGGCTAGTAATTTGATAGTTGGATGCAAATATGCCATAATATTTCAACCCACACCAAGTAAAAATTGAGATGTCAATTTTATTTTGCTAAATTCAATAACTTAAATACAATTTACAAGGTGGTAGGTCCCTCGTATGCGAGAGGCCGTCTGGGTTGGTGCCACCGCGCCGTCTATTCCTGCCGCCAAGCAACAGTGTGTAAGCACTGTCGTGTTTCATTATAAAAAATGGCCAATCACAAACTTTCTCCACTGCTTTAAAATCTGGAATAAAACGTGAGTTTTTTTCGAATCAAAAACTCAAAACAAAAATCGTTATTGCCATACCTAGGAATTGAACTCAGCACCTCGCAGATCTCAGTCTTAGTACGCTTTCACTAGACCAATGAGGCAACAGATTTTTGAGCTCTTGTTTAAAATCCGGAAATCCAAATATCCGGAAGCCCAAATCCCCTCCCTTTCCCAATCCCTAATTATCCCATTCCTTTAAGGTCGGCAACGCGCCCATTAATCTTCTGGTGGTGGGCGTACATGGGCGGTGGAGATCACTTACAATCAGGTGACCCACTTGCTAATTTGCCGGCCTATGCTATAAAAAAAAAACTCATGGTAAATATTTCAAAATCCTTTAAAAACTCAAAAAGTGACCTCGATCTATAGATACTGTATCGTGGCGTAAAATTTAAATATAAATATATGCGTCGTACTATATTACACACTTCTACAAGGCAACTAGGAAATCATGAAATTCAATAAACGTAAAAAATCTTGTAATGTATTGCCACATCTTAAAAAAGTGGTTGAATTATATGCCTAGGTTTTTACTAGTCTATATGATATATCCAAAATACCTATATTAATATATTATTATTGACAGCCTCCGTGGCGCAGCGGGTGAGTAGCCGGCTGTGAAGCGAGAGGCCGCGGGTTCGATCCCCGCACCGAGACAAATGTTTGTGTGATCGACAAATATTTGTTTCGGGGTCTGGATGTTGTGAGACCGAAAGTCTCTCGTAGTTCCTTATACCCATGACACAAGACTCGTATCTTACTGTGGGGTCAGGACTATGTGTGTGACTGTTGGGTGTATTTATTTATTATTATTCCAAGATATCTGGAGGCCCAAATCCCCGCCCCTTCCCAATCCCTTAATTATCCCTTCCCTTTAAGGTCGGCAACGCGCCTATGATTCTCCTAGTATTGTAGGCGTACATGGGCGGTGGAGATCACTTACCATCAGGTGACCTACTTGCTCGTATGCCGATCAATGCTATAAAAAAAACAAAATAAGTACACCCAACAGTCACATACATAGTCTTCACTTCTTGTGTTCTGTGATTCTGACCGTACACTAGGTTATACTTGGTTGTGGGTATCAAGAAATACGTGCGATTGGCGATCCATTTATACAAATATTCATACAAATATTTGTCTCGGTGCGGGATCGAACCCGCAGCCCGTGCACGTGCACGTGTGTTGAATGATTTTTTGGGGTGTGCTAAATTTAAAACATTTTTAGAATTGACTTAACTGTGCTATTAGCCTGTATTTCTTTGAAAAGATTCACATAAATAAATATTATTTTTTATTTTTTAATTATGGCTCTTGCAGTGCTATGCATTTAGCCAGTGTCAAATACAATTTATTCTCAAGTTATTTTTACAAGAACGATGAAACACGGGTGCGGTCGATTTCAAAGTCTTGTTAGAGTTTTGGTGTTAACTCCTTTCAGTACGATTCTTAATTCACTTATTTCAATGTTTCCATACACTGTTCATCACCGTCAATGTTTATTGAACAAATCCATACCACTTTTATACAACAAACACAACTCTAAACTAGTTTATGAAATAAATTAAAATAAGCGATGAACTGCACTGTCAGAATTCCCGCCAAAACTCCATAAATAAATAGAAAGAAAAATATTTTTTGGCAGCGTTAAAGCGTTAACACTTCTGTGAAATTTCGACAGTCCGAAAGGCGTGACTGTCACACGTACGTACCTGTTACGAGCCTGAGCATTATTCCGGACGAAGGCATTCATGCGGGCGGCGCCACGGGTAAAATATAGTAACATTATGTGTACGCGCCGTAATGTAAACAAAATAGTGAAATTAACAGTCAATTGTAATTATAATTCTGGTTATATTTCGGTTTCAGAATTCCAATGAATTGTCCGGAATTTGTAAGTGGGTGGAGCATGTTTGTGCACTGCTGCCTACGCTTTTAAGGGTACACGCGTGACGGTATTTTATTTATAAACAATACAGCACGGAATGCTTACATCGGAATTTGTTATCATTTATGAAGTCATATGTTTCTTATTCATGAACGCAATATTATTTGAATATTAAAAAAAAATATTATACTATAATGATTTCTTACGTTTACGCGAATATTACTCATTGAAATAAAACTAATTTAAACGGACTTTCCCCCCCGTGACCACGAAGGCTGAAAAGTCTTCGAAACGTCGGGATAAAAATTAATAAAAAACCGCGATAAAATCCGTTTTATTTCAATATCATACTATTTTTGACGCGTGAACACATAGGGAGCGTAAATTTACAAAATGTTGGGTCCCTCGTATGCGAGAGGCCGTCTGGCTAGGTACCGAAGCTTGGTCTATTTCCGTCGCCAGGTAATAGCGTGTTCCAGTTTGAAGGCAATGACAGCCACTGATATTACCTGGAATTATGAGACTTCATATCTCATGCTTCAGAGCAACGTGCGCAGTCCAGTGCTATGCAGTGATTTTTATTTCTAATTACCGTACTAAACGCAAGCCTCTTGGTCCGGGTTTGCATGCGGGCATGCACAGGCTCTTTTGTTTTTTTTTATCGAAATATGCAAAACATTTTTTTTGTAAATAAAAACAAATAAAAAAAAAACAAAATTAATATCCTGATTTTGACCCGGGGTCAAGTGTTGATTTCATTGTTACGTTAGACACTCGTCATGTTTCAAACGCGTTACAGATTTTTTGAAAGTTGTGTCTACTTAATATGAGTGGTAGAGCCACGCTGTAGACAGTTTTGTCTACAGCATGAATGGGCTGGCTCGACAGGTTCGTTACCACTGTCTCACAGAAAACCGACGTAAAGTAGACGCTTGCTGCTGCGTCTCGTACGGTGAGTGAGATATCCGGAAGCCCAGATCCCCTCCCCTTCCCAATCCCTAATTATCCCTTTCCTTTATGGTCGGCAACGTGCCCATAATTCTTCTAGGCGTACATGGGCAGTGGAGATCACTTACCATCAGGTGACCCACTTGCTCGTTTGCCGGCCTATGCTATAAAAAAAAAAAAAAAAAATTTTGTCAGTACAGCGAATACTTCAGCAGGTTTGTCAGAATTGTCTTGGAAATTGTCATTTTTACGATTGAACCTTGTCACAGCCTTAATCTTATAGCTCTTTTAAAAACTTACCATTAGGTTGTAAGTTGTTATCCAATTTTGAGGTGTCAATGTGTGCGGCCTCAAGCCCGCATTGAAGAAACACTAGCGCCGCCACCGACAAGTACAAGTAAATTAAACTGATCATTTCTGCTACTCGATAACAGATGGCGCTGTAGATTGGAAATCTGAAACAAGCACGTGGTTTTTGAGTTTTTATCGAAAATTTATTCATTATACTGTAGACTAAGGTGTCTACAGCGTCTCTACTATGGCGTATAATGTGGTTTTACATGTCCAGACTTAAATTTATTTATTTATTTATTTATTTATTTAAACTTTATATACATAACATGTATAAAGGCGGACTTAATGCCAAAGGCATTCTCTACCAGTCTACCCTTGGGTGATGCAGAAACGAGATAACGTGGGTGTATACAAATTATTGATGAGAAGAAAAAAAAATCAATACTGACAAATAAGGAGTAAATGGATAAGTAATTAATACATAAATCTACATTAATAAAAAAAAATTGATATAATATTATAAATATAAATACACGCATAAATGTATTATATAAATATACATATATATAAATATATACATATAGTATGAATCTACTGGTGTCGTGATTCTGCCACACTATCAGCAAATAGCGTCCGAACTTTAAATTTGAAAGTGAGCCGGTTAGTGGACGTCCTGATTTCCAATGGGAGCGCATTCCAAAGAAGAATAGACTGGACTGTGAAGGAGGAGTGAATGAAGTCAGAGTTGTGGGGAGGACACTGGAGAAGAAGATTGCTTGAAGAGCGAAGATTTCTCTCGTGGTTAGAGCCTAGATACTGAAAGTTGGAAGTTAAGTAAGAAGGGGGATTAGGTGAAGTTAGAATGGAAAAGAGTGAATGAAGAATGGAAATTTAACTTCTTAACTACCTTAAAGAAGTTAAATTTAATAATAAATTATGAATTAGAGTATTGGATACAGCGCCTCTATCGTCAAAATTGCGTATATTTAATCTAGATTTTAATACTGACTAGACTCTTTAGAACGATATTATCCTGTTTCATAATGCCCGTTTATATTTTCTCCACCAAATAACGAAATAAACAGCAAATAAATTAAATAGAACTTTAACATATACTCCTACGTGAATGTACACCGTGACAATTTTGTATTTTTGTTTTATATTTTACTTGACGATTTTTACTTGGAATTTGTGAAACAGGCGCTTAAATTGCGCTCGTCTATATTTTTCCATACAATTTTATACTGCCTGGCGTTACTCCGGCTTAATGCCATGGTTGCCTTCCTCATGATTTGACGCTGTATTTGGTATTATGAGTCGACCTGGCAACTGGCCTCTACAACCCGTAACGGTAACCAGTTATCCCCGCTTTAGTTTTTCATACACGCGTTTGGGGAATTAGTCAATTATTTGACATCGTGCGTCGAAAGGTAAATAAGACCTTGATTTATCTTACTATTATCTCTATGCCGGTACTTAAACAGAATTGAAATAAAACTAATTTAAACGGATTTTATCGGGGTGAGTCAGTCCACCCAGCGACAACGAAAGGTCGGGACCAAAATTAAAAATAAAAAACCGCGATAAAATCCGGTTCAGTTAGTTTTATTTCAGTATGTAACATTCACGTAAACATATTTTTTTTTTTCATAATTTAAACTGAATTGTAAGATGTTTTATGAGTTACAGGCTCTGGAAATCTTTATTTCAGCACTAATTTTCACACTATTTTAGGCGTAAATAAATTACATATGGACTAAGACATTTCCAAAACGAAATTCATAGATACATATAGATTCATTAAACAATAGTTTAAATAAATGATTTTGTATCTTTACATACATACGCACTCACGCCTGTTATCCCCGAGGGGTAGGTAGAATGTAATCCGTACACCAACATTTTGCCGACCTTATTTCCGTCCCACGATGTGATAGGGGTGCTTCTTTTAGCTGATACTAAACATTTCGTAATAGAAAAAACCTAACATAAACTTTACCCGACCCGGCAATCGAACCTCAGCACAGCAGCCGACCGCAGACACATTATAACTGCGCCATTGAGCGAGTTCCCCGTTCGATTTTAAATCGAATTACATGCATTTCACTTCAACTGAGAGAGTTCTTTCTTTTATTTGATTGAATGACGAGACGAGTCAAACGCTCGCATGATGGTAAGCGCCACGCCTGTCCATAAACAGAAACAACACCACACATAACGTTAAATTACAAAGCACTGCATGGCACTGAACTGCGCTCGTCACCTCGAGACAAGGTGTGAAGTCTCATAATGTACTTATGCGTTTTTGACTCCGCCCACTGACGAATTAAAGCCGTCGATTACTAATGATCTCTACGAATACCTTACATATCTAGTAAAATATAATTACTAGCTGTTGCCCGCCGGCACCATAAGATCCTGTGCTCTATACAATAAAAAAGATTATTGAAAATTTTCCACCAAACAATATGTTCCTCGGCGCGAGAATCGAACCCGCTACCGTCGTAAAAAGTATGCTATATCTTAATCCAGGTTATAGTTTATCTGTATGGAAAATCATTCAAATCCGATTAGCCGGTATGATTGATTGATGAATTTTATATCTGTTGAATTTTTGATAGACTCTATCTTCTAGAAGTAGAAGTTCTCAAACTTATTTTATCCACTTTGAGAATAAAAAGAAAGAAAGAAAATAAGAAAGCCCCACGAAATTATTTTAAATATATCTTGTATGAGGCATCCTTTTTCTGACTTAAAACTTGTATTTCTAGACTCTTTATCGCCTTCCTGAAAGCCTCCAAAGCCTACAAAGAGGCGTTATAGCCGGCTTTGAGAAAGATAAGTCTACGAACGTGTTTGTACCAAAACACCATTTTCACATTTGATTCGAACCTAGCTCCTATAGAATAAAACTATCAGCGCACAGGGTACAGTGAGTGAAGTGGTTGCTCTATGCGCCAGGTAGCAAGGGACACCAAAATGTAACAAGCGAAAAACAGTTTTGAGTGACAAATAAAATTTTGATGACGTTATTTTTGATAAGGAATATTATAATTAATATTTATTTAACATATACTAAACTAAGTGATAGGCATGTTCAAATTCAAAATTCAAAATTTAGAATTCAAAATTCATATTTCAATTTTCATATTTCAGTTTTCAAATTAATATTTATTGAATCTATAAAATATTACAATATATTATTTACATTCTGTCAAACTCTACCGTCAGTTCAGAAGGCTGTTTTGCTAGAGAAGACCGGGCAAGAAACTCTACAAGCGTCGACCAATGGGTACCGAAAGACGAATTACCCTGATCAAGAACTAGAAAAGAGCCGGTGATGGAAATGTACACTTCAAATCATTTATTGAATATTTAAAATGTCAAACATCATTTAGATTCAGTCAAATAATAACTCTACCGCCAGTTCGGAATGCTGTTGCGTAAAAGAACGGACAAGAAACTCTAACTTTGCTCTTTTCTAAACTGAATATTACATATTTGCACTACATACATTGAAATATTATTTATTTGTGACTGACAGCCTCCGGGGCACAGTGGGCGAGTAGCCGGCTGAGAAAAGAGAGGGCGCGGGTTCTATTCCCGCACCGAGACAAATGTTTGTGTGATCCACAAATATTTGTTTCGGGGTCTGGGTTTTGTGAGACCGAAAGTCTCTCGTAGTTCCTGATCCCCACGACACAAGACTCGTATCTTACTGTGGGGTCAGGACTATGAATGTGACTGTTGGGTGTATTTATTTATTTGTATTAGAGTAGCTCAATTTCATTATCATCAAAAGCTTTCGTATTCATTACTGTTAGTAGACTGAGAATCTTATAAAAACCTGTCGGTACGACGTGGTTTTCTTAATGTAGAAAAACACCACTTTCCCTTTTGATTGTAACCTAGGCCCATAAAATAAAATAATAATGAATAAATAAATACACCCAACAGTCACATACATAGCCCTGACCCCACAGTAAGATACGAGTCTTGTGTCGTGGGTATCAGGAACTACGAGAGACTTTCGGTCACAAAAGCCAGACCCCGAAACAAATATTTGTGGATCACACAAACATTCATCTCGGTGCGGGGATCGAACCCGCGGCCTCTCGCTTCACAGCCGGCTACACGCCCGCTGCGCCACGGAGGCTGTCAAACATTTATAATTTATTTATCCTCTGAAATAGAGATTTTTTAATGAAAACGTTTAATTTTAATTATAAAACGAATGCATAATTAAATCAATAAATCGTGTCTAATTCCATGATATAATTATATTATATTCACATTTTTTATATATTTGCAATTTTTTACAGTTATATAATTTCAAAAGGATTTTATTTTCGCTTAATTTATTATTACTATAGTTAGTGGTTATGTGGTTAATAAATAAATAATTTACGGATAATTTTAATGACTATTAGCCATGTATAAAGTATACTGGCCCACTGCTGGGCACGGGCCTTCTCTACTAATGAATGGAGTTAGGCCTTAGTCCACCAAGCTGGCCCAATGCGTGTTGGCAGACTCACTGTGTACGAAATTCTTATGAAGAACTTTCAGGTATGCGGGTTTCTTCACGATGTTTTCCTTCACCGCTAAAGCGAACTATGACTTGGAAAAGTCATTGGTGGTTTCGAACTCGAAACTTCCGTCTATAATGATATTTTTTACATACATGACCCTATATACCCGAAGGAGTAAGCAGAAGTGTAAGTAGTATAGCATTTTACCGTGATTATCTTCGTGCCATAAAGTGATAGAGGGTGAGCCTATTGCCATATCGGCATACATTCATTTTGATCATCAATTTAACCCGGGACCTGACGGTTCTCACCCTTAGTGCACTGCCACCAAACCAATGAGGCGATAGTTTTTAGTTTTTTTGATTAATAACAAGTCCAACTTGCATCAATAAATTATCTTTATGAAATTGCTATATTTATCCAGAACACGTATTTTATTAATTTTAAAATTTTAAAATATTCTTTGTATTTGTTTTAAGCAGAAATAATTGTAGTAGTAATACTGTATTATTTTCGGATTTTCTTCCCGGATTGTAAAGAAAATCTACAGAAACTGACGTGGATAGCGTTCCTTTAATATTATAAATGTGGGATAAGCCTTCGCATTGAAACATTCGAAATTCTATTAAAAGTTACATCAAATTTAAAATCATAAATAAAATAAAACAGAAGTTGGCTGATGAAATAATTAGTAACGCTCAATCATAAAATTTCAAACCTTCACCACACAGTCACGTACACAAACACAAAACACTGCAATTATTCAATTAAGCAATTATTAAATCACAATTACAAAAAACACGTGAATTAACAATTTAATTTAACACAAATATGGAATCCCGAGCGTTCCAATTTTAAAATATATCCCGATTAACAATCACTCAACTCACCTTCTTTAACGCGAACTTAAACACGTAAAAGTCACTTTTATATGATATAGTGTTGTGAACTGTTTGATTGTATTGCGGCGAATGTCGGCTTAAGCACCTTCTCACCCTTATATATTACTCTGGAGACGACGCGGGGCGGGCGGGATATGGTATATAATATTTAATGTATAGATTGCCTGGAAACAATATCCCATAAGAATGATTTGTGTGTGGTATTTTGGGACAAATTATAGGTTTTTTGGCTTCTCTATGCAAGTTTGGAGTATACGTGACGGGGCCCATGTCCCTTTCTATGATGGGAGGGGATTCGAGGCCAAGTCCGCTTTCATTGGATTTAATCGGATTGTGCAGGTATTCGGGAGGAATTTACGTTTTATTTGAGCCTGTAGTATTAATCAATTGTAATAAATTTGGAATAAATATTTTTAACACACATAAATACAAGACGCTGTCATTTAACCTGTATAGTTACTATATATGTTTTAATGTTTCGATGATTCTTTTTGTATTATTGTTTACTCCGATGGTGTAATTTAAATGTGAAGAAATAATTTCCCCCCACAAAAGGATGTAACTACTAACATTACGTCATTTATACACCGTATTTGATGATTTCACTAAGAATTGTAAAATAAAAACGAAATAATAAAAAAGATAAAAATTAAAATGCTAAAAATAATTGACTTGCCGGCGCTGTCGTTTAATAGTCAATGACTTAAAAATTGTTTTTACCTTTTTAGATTTCTGGTTTATATTTAAAGTATTTAGATGAGTACATACGTAATGCTACTTTTTTATTTCTATATGCGTTCGGGTTGCTACACACAAATATAAATAAATTTAAATGTGGTACATATATTTTATTCATTTGAATTTATTTATATTGTAGTCAGGAAAGAAGTAGGTACGTAAGTTTTTTGTGGTCGATACTTTGACGGTTTTTTTTTGTTTTACTGTCTGTCTCCATAAGGGTGGGCTATGAAACAAATGTTTAGTGCACTCATCTTTCGTTGAGCTTATTTCCGTCACATGATGTGATAGGTTGCGAAACTATCCATAAATTCCTCTTTCTCATATGATTTTTCGAATGGAATATTACCATATTATATATGTCGAAGATTCGTGTTTTTTTATGGAATGGCAAGTGAGTCACCTGATAGAAAGTAATCACCACCGCTTATAGGCTTTTTTTTTTAACCTGGCTCGGCAAAGTGACTACGCTACACCTGATGGTTAGTGCAGCGCAATCCAAGAATAGTGTCCACCAACGATAAACAATGTGTCCATTGTAGAGCGGCAAGATCATGCTGGCCTGCCAAAGAGCCAAGGGTGAGGGAAAGGAAAAATGGGTGGGAAAAGGATTAGGATCAGGGGGCAAGCCCCCTGGGGAGAACCGGATATACTGGCTGACCCTGGAACGCGACCCACACGCGGTGGGCCACTATGGCAGGTTTTAGCACCAGTGTACGGTGGTCGTTATCCGGTCGGATACAAGTATCCTCCCACCAGCAAGACTTCTACAACACCAGAGAAATCATCGGGCGTTGCCTGCCTTTGAGGAAAGAGAAGGTTCTTTTCTTGAAGTCGTATATCTGGAAATACCGCAGGCGATTCCACAAACGTATACGTGCAATGAATTTAATATCTCTATATTAGTGGCCAACCTATTGTCAAAGTTTTCAAGCCGATTGAATTTAACAGAGGAGTTTCCCATGTTCAATATTAAACATTATTTTATACTCAACAGAAAACAAGACAAAAGAAATCCTTTTGACAGCCTCCGTGGCGCAGCGGGCGTATAGCCGGCTGTGAAGCGAGAGGCCGCGGGTTTCATCCCCGCACGGAGACAAATGTTTGTGCGATCCACAAATGTTTGTTTCGGGGTCTGGGTGTTTTGAGACCAAAAGTCTCTCGTAGTTCCTGATACCTATGACACAAGACTCCTATCTGTAGGGTCAGGACTATGTGTGTGACTGTTGGGTGTATTTATTTTGTTAAAACACAGTCAATATCGATTCAAAAATGAGCCCGCAATTATGATTTTAAATATTGGTATGACCAAAGGTAGGCGTGTAGTGGGGACATCTCACTATCTCGCTCGCACGCATGTACTGTAATGGACATTTTACACAGCGACGTCACAGTTTGTGTCGTCTGTTATTTGACAAGTGCCTTCTCCATCAGATTTGAATGGTTTCTAATTTATTTTTTTATAAACGGATCAATGAAATTCTTTCTGCAATAGGTGTTGGGTAAAACTAATTGATTTGAATAATAAACAAAACAATTCAACTACCCTATTAAAAAGGAATAAACATCGTGATTTATCATCAGCCACAGGCCTCCTAGCAACAAAGACTTCCTCCAAAGATTTCCAGACCGACCTGTTGGAAGCGGCCTGCATCTAGCGACTTCCTGCGATCTTTATCAGGTCGTCTGTCCACCTTGAAGGCGGACGTCCAACGCTGCGTTTGCCAGTACGTGGCTTCCATTCCAGAACCTTTCTGTCCAATCGGTTATCGGTTCTGCGAGCTATATGGCCTGCCCACTGCCACTTCAGCTTGCTAATCCGCTGGGCTATGTCGGTGACTTTCGTTCTTCTACGGATCTCCTCATTACTGATTTGATCAAATATCGTGATTAAGAGTGTACTATTAGTCAATTTGGTAGCTAATTCGATAATGGTCCACATTTTATGAGTTAATTTTATTTTCTTCTCATTCAAATTGAATTGCAGAATTCATTTAAAATAAATCAATGTACTTGAAACACTGAGGAAGGAGACAAGTTACTTTTTAATTTAGATTTAACAAAAAACAAAACTAACTAAAACAATTAACTAACTACCTTGCAGCTTAATGGTTAATGATTAAAAAAAACCGTCTCAAAACTGGTTAGTTTTATAGCTATATTTTAAAGTTTTTTACGCTGCTGTTAAAAAGTTTTTAATTGACTATTTTCGGTAAAAAAAGCTGTGCATTAATTTTGACAGCCTCCGTAGCGAAATTAGTGAGTAGCCGGCTGTGAAGCGAGAGGTCGCGGGTTCGATCCCCGTATCAACGCAAATGTTTGTACGACCCATAAGTATTTGTTCCGGATCTGGGTGTTTTGAGACCGCAAACCCCCTTTTAGTTCCTGATATTCACGATAAAGGTTAACCTTTTTTTTTATCCGAGCACGGCAAAGTGACTGCACCACACCTGATGGTAAGCGTAGTGCAGTCCAAAAAACTAGCGACCACCGACAAACAATGAGTTTATCGGTGGTCACCAGAATCATGCCGGCCTGTATAAATGCTTCTTCCCACTTCGAAAAGGACAGGACAGGCGGATGACTGATGTAGGCACAGGGATACAAGGACGTACCCCTATTACCCGCCCCAACAAACCAGCAAGTCATGTGGCAAACCCCTCGGGAGAACCGGATATACACTGGCTGATCCTGGAACGCGATCTATACAAGGCGTATAGGTCAATATGGCAGGTTTTAACCTCATGTATACGGTGATCGCTATTCGGGCGGATATATATCCTACCACCAGCAAAACTGTTGTCTGTTGGGTGTATTTATGTATCAATGTCAACAGTATATTATAATTTTAGCGCTCTTGTTGTACTAACACCCCGTCTAATGTTTTTCTTGATAATTCTATCCATCCAAGTTGCCTGGAAGAGAGTCGCTTTTAGTGATAAGGCCGCCACTTGTGGCACATTCATTTATTTGCTGTATTTTGTCAATTATTGTTATCTGTTTTTTATGTGTGTGTCTACAATAAAGAGTTACTATCTATCTACTATCTAATGTCGAAGTGTTAATCCCTCGTCTCCAATTTCACAATAGGACCAAACAAATAGGACCAAATTTGAGAACAACTATCGAATAAAAAAGGAATCATTAAAATCGTCTCACTGTGACAAGTTATGCGTGGTTATATATAAAAAAAACACGCGATCAATTGAGAACGTCCTTTGGTTTTTTTGTCCGTCAAGGTGAACACTGAACCTGATGTTAGTACAGTGCAGTCCAAATATAATGTTGGCCGTGAAGACATATTGCGTCCCTCGATATACGGCAGAATTATGCCGGCCTGAAGTTCCTGGATATATTCTGGTTGATCCTGGAACGCGACTCGTTTTAACGGGTTACTATGGCGAGTTTTTCACCATGTGTACGGTGGTCGCTATCCAGTACAAAAAAAATGAACCATATTTTCAGTTAGTCGGTTAAAAAGTTTTCCACGTGGACAGAACGAGTAAAAATTCGTATGCAATAAGTACAAAGAACTAAGGAAAATGACCTCTGAATGATGACTCTTCTAGGAAAATGACCACCTAGCGACCAAAATATATAGTTTTTTTATTTGCCTGCATGATGGCTGGTGGGAGGATACTTGTATCCGACCGGATAGCGACCACTTTACACAGGTGCTAAAACCTGCCATAGTGGCCCACCTTGTGTGGGTCGCGTTCCAGGGTCAGCCAGTGTATATCCGGTTCTCCCTAGGGGGCTTGCCCCCTGATCCTAACCCTTTTCCCATCCCTGTTTCCTTTCCCTCCCCCTTGGCCCTTTGGCAGGCCGGCTTAATCTTGCCGACCTACGATGGACACATTGTTTATCGTTGGTCGGCTCTATTCTTGGATTGCGATACACTTACCATCAGGTGTAGCTTAGTCACTTTGCCGAGCCAGGATAAAAAAACAAAAAATGACGAGAGAAGCAGGTCGGTCGCCTGATGGTAAGCGTCACGCCTGCCCATAAACAGAAGCAACACCACACCGCTTTGTATCACTAAGTACTGCATGGCACTGGACTGCGTTCATCATCCTGAAACATAAGGTTCTTTTATAGCATAGACCGGCAATCGAGCAATTGGTCACCTGATGGTAAGTGATATCCACCGCCCATGGACGCCCATAATACTAGAAGAATCATAGGCGCGTTGCCGACCTTAAAGGGTAAGGATAATTAAGGGATTGGGAAGGGGAAGGGGATTTGGGCCTCCGGATATCTCACTCACAATACAAAACGCAGCAACAAGCCGCTACTGTACGTTGGTTTTATATGAGACAGTGGTAACGACCCGGTCGAGCCGCACCATTCGTGCTATAGCCAAAACTATCTACAGAGTGACTCTACCACTCAATTATTACACTAATATTATAAATGTGAAATGTGTTTGTTTGGATGTTTGTCCGTCAATCAGGCAGAAACTACTGAACGGGTTTTGATGAAATTTGGTATACAGGCAGGGTATGAGCTGACTTGGGTGATAGGATACCTTTTATCCCGGAAAAGCAGATCACGCGGGCGGAGCCGCGAGAAAAATCTAGTTATATATCTTAAGTATTATAATGCCCAGTAATTTTACTAGCTTCAATGTCGGTCAAACCGTAACAAAAATGTTGTTTTTAAAGATGGTGTTAAGCATTTGATTTTCAACGTCCACGTTAACGTATTTTCCTAGAGCCACGCTGTAGACAGTTTTGTCTACAGCTGGAATAGGCTCAAACGGGCTGTTACCGCTTTGATAATACATCGATCAATTAGATCGCTGTTGCTCAGTGTTGCCAAAGCTATAAATTTAACTGTAGATTTGCAGTTTTTTTTACAAGCCATCACAGATTTTTTTTGTGTTTAACTCCCCTAGTTTTGTAGGAGGCTTACATTATGACTGAGTTTCATAACCTACAGTTTTAACTGTAGATTTGCAGTTTTTTTACAAGCATCACAGTTTTTTTTTTAATTCCCTAGGTTTACAGTTTTGTAGGAAGCTTATGCCTTAGTTTCAGTTTTTCGTTTAATATTCAGTGTTCCTACAGTTTTTTTTAGGTACGGATATATACAGTAACCGTATGACAGTTGGCAGCATTGGTGTTACTTTTTTACGGCGAGTGAGGCTTGCGGAGACTTTGAGCCCGGCTCAAAAGATAGGATATTTTTTTTATTTATTGTAATTTATTTTTATATATTTTTATTATGAGTGGTATAACCGCATTGTGGTCATTTTTGTCAATGGGCCAGTTCGACTGGGTCGTTACCACTGTCTCACGGATGGCCGACGTAAAGTAGCGGCTTGCTGCCTCTCGTACGGGGAGTGAGATATCCAGAGGCCGGTGTATTTTTACCGACCATCAAGGGATGCAATGGCTTTTGATCGTCAGTTGTACATTGTAGTTTTATGCTGGTAGCATATTCATATCCACCCGGATAGTGACCACGACCTCTTTGAAGAGGGAAGAAGCATTCATACAGGCCGGCATGACTCTGGTGACCACCGATGAACTCATTGTTTGTCGGTGTTCGATAGTTTTTTGGACTGCACTACGCTTACCATCAGGTGTAGTGCAGTCACTTTGCCGTGCTCGGATAAATAAAAGTTAATTTGCCGTGCCAGTATAAATAAACGTCAGTTGCCTGGGATTTTAGGGTATGGGTACAGAACCCTCTATAGGCAAGTGGATCTTCCCTTGACCTAATTTCACAACAATGATGATAGCTATCTAGTTATAATGTACAATGTAACAAACTGCAATGCACCGCAAGTTTCCAGGCTTTTACAATGTAACATGAATATGAATCGGTAATAGAACCTTGAACTCTCCTTTAACTAAACCGTAACAAAGCTGTGTCAACTGCTGCCAATTAAAGTATGAATTACTTGATATAACTGCGCCTATCATTTATAATTCACTAGCGCCCCGCGCCGGCTTCGCACGGGAAAAATATGTTTGTTATATCACATCAAATCTTTAAATTTTTCATCTTTTCTGTACTATAATATGTATATATTATACATATAAACCTTCCTCATGAATCACTCTGTCTATTGCTGAAAACTGCATCAAATTCCGTTGAATAGTTTAAAAGATTTAAGCGAATAGACAGCGGAAGCGACTTTATTTTATACTTTTTTTTTTTATAGCATAGGCCGCAAACGAGCACGTGGGTCACCTGATGGTAAGTGATCTCCACCGCCCATGTACGCCCACCACCAGAAGAGTCATGGGCGCGTTGCCGACCTTAAAGGAAAGGGATAATTAGGAATTGGGAAGGGGAGGGGATTTGGCTTCCGGATATCTCACTCACCGTGCGAAACACAGCAGCAAGCCACTACTTTACGTCGGTTTTCTGTGAGACAGTGGTAACGATCCGGTCGAGCCAGCCCATTCATGCTGTAGACAAAACTGTCTACAGCGTGGCTCTAGCACTCTAAAAATATCTCTACTATGTAAAGAAGATTGTGAGTCATTGCAATATCCCACTAAATATTGTCAAGGTTTACCTGTAAGGCACGTTTTTTATAAAACTGGATGACGAAAATACCAGATCGATTGCTTTATAAGCCCTGCCAGCCCATAAATAAAAGCAACACAACTTTGAATGCAAAGCACTGCCTGGTATTGCACTGCGGTCGTCACTCAGAGATATAAGTTAAGTCTTATGCCCAGTAATTTTACTGGTTTAAATTTTATCCGAGCACGGCAATGTGACTGCACTACACCTGATGGTATGCACAGTGCAGTCAAAAAACCCAGCGATCAAAGACAAACAACGAGTTTATCGGTTCCAGCCTGTATAAATGCTTCTTCACACTCCAAAGAAGGAAGACGCTATACGAGAAGCCTGCGACAGGACAGGTGGATGACCGATGTAGGCACAGGGATACAAGGATGTACCCCTATACCCGCCACAACCAAGCATCAAGTCATGTCGCAAGCCACTTAGGAGAATCGAATATACATTGGCTGATCCTGGAATGCGGTCCACACAAGGTGTGTGGATTACTATGGCAGGTTTTAAAACCATGTGTACGGTGGTCGCTATCGGGCGGATATGACTATCTTACCACCAGCAATGGTCTTCAAAACACACTGCTGTAGACGGCAGAAATAGACAATGCAAGGGACCTACCATTTAGAAATTTAAAATCTTAAATTATTAAAACATATCCAATACTGATACTGATCTGAGTGTTAGAGCCACGCTGTAGACACTTTTGTCTACAGCATGAATAGGCCGGCTCAACCGGGTCGTTACCACTGTCTCACAGAAAACCGACGTAAAGTAGCGGCTTGCTGCTGCGTTTCGTATGGTGAGTGAGATAACCGGAAGCCCAAATCCCCTCCCTTTCCCAATGCCTAATTATCCCTTTCCTTTAAGGTCGGCAACGCGCCCATGATTTTTCTGGTGGTGGGCGTACATGGGCGGTTGAGATCACTTACCATCAGGTGACCCACTTGCTCGTTTGCCGGCCTATACTATATATATAAAAAAAAAACTGAAATTATCACAATGTTGACTTCCCATGATCGTGTCAGATGCAAGTCAGTGACGTCATCATCCTACTGACTAAGCCAGTGACGCCGTGCATTTACGTTACTGCCGTATGCTCATGGACTTACGTAATGCACAGTCGTTCGTCATTCAATCAAATAAAAAAAGCGAAATAATTATTGAAGCCAAAGGTGATCCGTGATAAAAAAACATATCTGGTGAGGCATATGATGCATATCTAATATGTTTTATTCATAGATTGTTTCATTTGATAGAGTTTTTTATGTGTTTGAATGACGAGACGAGCAAAGCGCTCTCCTTATCGTAAGCGCCACGCCTGCTCATAAACAGAAGCAACACCGGATAGAACTTTGAATTACAAAGCACTGCATGGCACTGAACTGCCAAGAAATCATCAAGAAATCATCATCAGCCCGGAGTCTGGAATTGTAATAGGCAATAGGCTCTCTATCACATCATAGGACGAAAATAAGCTCTGCGAAATGTAGCCTGTGCCTACTCCTTTTTTTATAGCATAAGCCGGAAAACGAGCAAGTGGGTCACCTGGTAAGTGATCTTCACCGCATGTACGCCCATCACCAGAAGAATCATGGGCACGTTGGTTGCTGACCTTAAAGGAAAGGGATAATTAGGGATTACGTTAATATTAATTGTTAATTATCGATTGCTTTAACGGTGAAGGAAACATCGTGAGGAAACCTGCATACCTGAGAATTCGATAAGATTTTTCGAAGGTATGTGAAGTCTGCCAACCCGCATTAGGCCAGCGTGGTGGACTAAGGCCTGATCCCTCTCATTCAGTAGAGGAGGCCCGTGCCCAGCAGTGGGACGTATATAATACGGGGCTAGTAAAAAAAATTAGGGATTGGGAAGGGGAGGGGATTTGGGCTTCCGTATATCTTACTCACCGTACGAAACGCAGCAGCAAGCCGCTACTTTACGTCGGTTTGCTAATTACGGCCGTGAGAGTATACTATAACATAACTAGTACGAAACGCACGTGTGGTATCTATTCTTAGAAAACCCTCATCAGTTCTGCAGCTACAATATTTGCTGTGTATTGCGTCATACCTGTGCTGACTAATGACCTATGGCGCCATTACTTGGAATATTTTTGACAATCCATCATTCATGGAAGTACGTTTAGAAAGTGTAAAAAATCTATGACATTAAGTGTATGTGCAATTTACGGCAGAAGTGAAACTATAAGAGAATGCGATAAATAAAGAGTATCAGGAGTGTTAGAATTCATAATTTTATATTACAAGGTCCCTCGTATGCGAGAGGCCGTCTGGGTTGGTACTACCGCTTTGTCTATACCTGCCGCCAAGCAACAGTATTGTTGTGTTTGGGTTTGAAGGACATGGAAGCCAGTGAAATTACTGGGCATTATGAGATTTAATATCTTATGTCTCGGGGTGACCAGCTCAGTTCAGTGTCATGCAGTGCTTTGTAATTCAAAGTTCTGTGTGGTGTTGCTTCTGTTTATGGGCAGGCGTTCATCAGGCGACTTCTTCTTCTTTCTAACTATCAGGCGAGCGCCTTGCTCGTCTCGTCATTCAATAAAATAAAATAAAATAAAAATAAATAATTTAAATTTTATTATTTTTATAATATTTTTACCAAGCTTAAAAATTATTTTTAATTTTAATGCAAAGATATAAATATTCACACTGTCAAAATATTATATTAATTTATTGTAAAGAGTATACACGTATATATTATACTAGCTGGTATTGTGGTCATCTACCAATAGTATTGTCATATGTTAACAGGAAGCCGGTCGTGAAATGGCGCCATTTTTTACTCAGTTCTCTGAATGGAGTGCTCGGGGACAGATTTAGAGGCATATGGAGTAGACAAAAATGTGTATGTATCACAAATTTAATAGACGATAGAATAAAGACAGCTTTCGTGGCGTAGCGGGCGAGTAGATGGCTGTGGATCGAGACGCGACGGGTTCGATTTCCGCTTCGAGGTAAATGTTTGCGTGATCCACAAATATTGATTTCATGTCTGGGTGTTGTGAGACCGAAAGTCTCTCGTAGTTCCTGATACCCAAGACACAAGAGTCGTATCTGTAGGGAAAGGATTATGTGTGACTGTTGGGTATATTTATTTATTTGATTAATAAATAAATATACCCAACAGTATTTTTATAATATTTGTAAGCTTGTAGTAGGCTACTTTTTGTGTGTTATTTGACACATTCATGTTACAATTAATCCGTAAGCTTTCCTAAATAAAAAAAATAAAATTATTTTATAGCTTAGGCCGGCAAACGAGCAAGTGCGTGAAGATGGTAAGCGATCTCCACCGCCCATGTCCGCCCACTATACTAGAAGAATCGTGGACGCGTTCCCGACCTTGAATGAATGGGATAGTAAAGGGATTGGTGAAGGGAGGAGAATTTAGGCCTCCAGATACTATGCGTCGTTTTTCTGTGAGATATTGGTAAAGACCCGGTCGAACCGGCCCATTCGTACTGTAGGAAAACTACTAACTGTGTATTCACTACACCATATTTAATAATCGAATTAATCGATAAGTAATAAATAAATTATTATCATTAATAACTATTTATTTAAATATCATAAAGTTTTTTCTTCGACGCAAAAATACTAGAGATCAATATTTTGTTTCGAAACTCTCACTCCATATATTTTATTTATTACTGTGGGGCCCACACCTCACTTTACCTTAAGTGGGGCCCTGTGCATAGTATTTTGGCACGTGTTCTTTATCACGTAACTATGTTGAATGAATGCTTATTTTACAATGTTGATTTAGGGTTTTCGGAATGCTCGACATTTTATCACGTGACGCGTATGACGTAACAGATAGGCTGGTAATAAGATAGCTAGCCACTGATGAAGCACCTATTCTATTGTTTTTATTCCTTAAGCTGGTACTAGGCAGGTCTATAAAAAGGTGGTAGGTCCCTCGTATGCGAGAGGCCGTCTGGGTTGCCACCACCGCTTTGTCCATTTCTGCCGCTAAGCAGCCGGCACGGTGAAGTGCTTACACACCGAGGTGTGTAATTATTTTGTTTTTTCAATGTGTTCAGTGCCATGCGGTGCTTTGTTATTCAAAGTTCTGTGTGGTGTTACTTCTGTTTATGGGCAGGCGTGGCGTTTGCCATCAGGCGAGCGTCATGCTCGTGTCGTCATTCAATCAAATAAAAAAACAATTTGACCTTCATTCTTCATTCATCATCCAAAATTGCCACATTTGGTGGAGTTATGAGTGCTTATACATAAAAAAAACGTATCGAACAGACAACCTCCTCCTTTTTTTTGTGAGTTGGAAAATTGAGAGTGTTTCATGAATGGGATTTCCGAAAGCCTAATAAAATATTCTTTAACTTACAGTATGGCAACGCATCTTTGATTCCTCTGGTATTGTGGCATAATTCTGGCATATTGCCCAACATCATACGTGAATAACCACGCGGTAACCTGATTTGAGGTCAGTTTAGAATTAGATTGCTGTTGACATTCACCAAGGTTCAAAGTAAAAGTGAATGACGTAATGAAATGAGGGGATTCGTAATCATTTTTCATCATACGTGTACAGACACGTGCAGACACGTACCGGCACAGACAGAACATTCTAGACGGGTCTTTTTTTTATTCAATATCAAAATCTTTATTAATCATGTAGGCTAAGAAAGCGCTTATGACAGGTCAAGTACAGAACATTTATCATTAATAAGACTAACTTAAAAATTAAGGGAACTTTGGAATAACCGCCGCGCTATAGGCTGGCAGGAAAAGGCACACCAACATGGGATGGGAAGAGGATATGGATATCGGGTCAAGGGCAGGAAGAAGTAGGGTAAGGGTTTTAATGGTAAGGAGATGTGTCGTGGAACTTACTGGCAGAAAAATCCCTAGCCTAGCTAACCCACCAACCTTTCTCTAGCTGCCTACTGATGACGACCCGAAGAAGAAAGGCAGAAAGAAACTCCGGGCTTATTTTTTTCGCCATCAATTATATATTTCGTATTTTTCTTCTTTTTTTTTTCTTTTAAAGAAGTATTTTCTATTTTACTATCATTTTACAATAAAAATCGTCATATGGACTTGTCCATGTACAATACTAATATTACCTTGATAGGCAGACGAGCAAGCGGCCCGCCTGATGGTAAGCGGTCACCGCCGCTCATGGACATCGGCAATGCCAGGGGCACAGCCAAGCCGCTGCCTACCGTCGAAGGAATACTCTTTTTAAGCCTTGTTTAAAGAAGGAAATGTCATAGTAAGTCGACAGCCTCCGTGACTTGTCGGGCGAGTAGCCGGCTGTGAAGCGAGAGGCCGCGGGTTCGCGTCCCGCACCGAGGTACCAACCCAGACGGCCTCTCGCATGTGACCTACCACCTTGTATTAAATTTGTTTAATAAAATAAAGATAAATCTTGCACGGCTCCGATGCTACATTTGAAATGTAGATTTTTTTTTATTCCTATGTATTTATGTAGTGATGCGTCCATATGTATAAGGATTTGAAATTGTAATCTTTGAAATATGTCATACGGGTTTTTCTAAGCTAGAGTTTGAACCCGACGCCGTCCGGAAAAATTATAATGGAACACCAATTAAGGCTTTTATTGTTTTGTACTGATTGCCGGTTTGCCGGTCTATGCTAGCTGTACCACAGATTTGTCAATTTCTACCTATAATTAACAGTTTACTCACTAATGTATTTCGGTTTGAAGGACATTAATTTGACAATTTATTTATTTTAACTTTATATTTATAACATGGTCAAAGGCGGACTTAATGCCAAAGGCATTCTCTACCAGTTCATCCATGAGTGCTGCAGAGCCAACGTAATGTGGGTGTCTTCGAAAAATATTAACAAGAAAGAAGTAATTTATGTCTCGGGTTACGAACGCAGTCCAGTGGCATGCAGTGCTTTGTAATTCAAAGTTCTGTGTTGCGTTGAATCTGTTTATGGGCAGAGGTGGCGCTTACCATCAGGCGAATGACCTGCTGATCTCGATATGATCTGATAACTGTTTTACAAACAGATGGCGTTTTTCGCTGTTGAATTTAATCGACGTATAGAATACAAATAAAAAATAATAATAAATCAGAAATGAGGAGATCCGTAGAAGAAAGAAAGCCACCGACATAGACCAGCGGATTAGCAAGCTCAAGTGGCAGTGAGCAGGCCACATAGCTCGCAGAACTGATAACCGATGGGGCAGGAAGGTTCTGGAATGGAGGCCACGTACTAGCAAGCGTAGCATTGGACGTCCGCCTACAAGGTGGACAGACGACCTGATAAAGGTCGCAGGAAGTCGCTGGATGCAGGCCGCTTCCAATAGGTCGGTCTGGAAATCTTTGGGGGAGGCCTATGTTCAGCAGTGGACGTCCTGTGGCTGATAATGATGATGATGAAATAAAGTCAGCTGCTTAAAAAAAACTCAAACACTATTCGCCAATATTATTCCGTCTTATAATACCGTAGGACCGAGCCTTTCTTTTTATAGTAGAGGCCGACAAACGAGCAAGTGGGTCACCTGATGATAAGTGATCACCACCGCCTATGAATATCTATAAACCTGAGGACACATAATGCGTTGCCGACCTTAAAGGCAAGGGATGATTAAGTGATTGGGATAAGGATTTGGGCCTCCGGATATCTCACCGTACGAAACGCAACAGCAACGAGACAGTGGTAATAACCCGGTCGAGCCAGCCAATTTATACCGTAGACAGAACTGTCTACAGTGTGACTATACGACCTTGGAATTGAACTCAGGCCTGCAGGTACCCAGTTTAATTACGCTATTACTAAATCAATGAGCATTTTTGGCCATGGACAATAAATAATATAAATAATAAATACACCCAACAGTCATACACATAGTCCTGACCCCTAAGATACGAGTCTTGTGTCGTGGGTATCAGGAACTACGAGAGACTTTTGGTCTCACAACACCAACACTCAACAACATTTGTGGATCACACAAACATTTGTCTCGGTTTTTTTTTTTTTTTTTTATTGCTTTGATAGGCAGACGAGCAAGCGGCCCGCCTGATGGTAAGCGGTCACCGCCGCTCATGGACATCGGCAATGCCAGGGGCACAGCCAAGCCGCTGCCTACCACTGAAAATCATCGGTGCGGGGATCGAACCTGCGGTCTCCCTCTTCACAGTCGGCTACTCGCCCGCTGCACCACGGAGGCTGTCAAAGTAATAAACAATATATTTTATTAACTGACGCCTCCTACTGTTCATAACAAATAATAATTACTCCTATAGAGATTCAATTTATATAATTGTGTCATTAAATTTAATTGGAAACACGATGGGATATCAATTTCGTATCACACATTTCTATTAATTTTATTATTGTCCTGTTATTGGTCTATAAATATATAAAAACACATCAATATCTGTTAAACGATGTGCATGGTCATATTTTTTTTTATTGCATAGACCGGCAAACGATCAAGTGTGTAAGCACTGTTGTGTTTCGGTTCGAAGGACATTGAAGCCAGTGAAATTACTGGGCATTATGAGAATTAACATTTTAAGCCTCGGGGTGATGAGCGCAGTTCACTGCTATGTAGTGTTTTATAACTCAAAGTTTTGTTTAGTTCTGTTTATGGGCAGGCGTGGCGCTTAACAATCGGGCGAGCGACTTGCTCGTCTCGTCATTCAAATGAATTACAAAAAAAGATCCAGTTCCTGATACGTTCTCCACAGTTCAGTGCCATGCAGTGCTTTATAACTCAAAGTTCTCTGTGGTGTTGCTTCTGTTTATGGGCAGGCGTGGCGCTTACCTTCAGGTGAGCGACTTGCTCGTCTCGTCATTCAATTAATTAAAAAAAAGATTCAGTGCTTGATACTATTAGTGCATGCTGTTGATTCAGGCTTATAGAAGCTCCAGTAGCTGTTAGCGGGGAGAATAGTCTTTGCTAGGTATATTCTCAGTGCGTGCAGTCGATCCTAGCTTACAGGAGTTGCAGTGGGGGGTGTGTGGGGGGATAGTCCCTGCTCGGTATACTCTCAGTGCGTGCTTTTTTTTATAGCATAGGCCGGCAAACGAGCAAGTGGGTCACCTGATTTTAAGTGATCTCCACCGCTCATGTACGCCCACCACCAGAAGAATCATGGACGCGTTGCTGACCTTAAAGGAAAGGGATAATTAGGGATTGGGAGAAGGGGGGGTTATTTGGGCTTCCGGGTATCTCAGTCACCGTACGAAACGCAGCAGCAAGCCGCTACTTTACGTCGGTTTTCTGTGAGACAGTGGTAACGACCCGGTCGAGCCAGCCCATTCATGCTGTAGACAAAACTGTCTACAGCGTGGTTCTACCACTCATAAGCTGTCGTCTTACAGCATTTGAACTGGCAAATATATAAAGTTTCTAATACAGAAGCGACTATTTAAAACATATTCAACTTTAATTAAAATCCAATAATAGAAAACCGGCAATAAAACGAACAAGTAAATTTTAATCAAGCATATTAAATTTTCCAAGGGATCTAGTACATTCTAGTGTTTAATAAAACGTACTAAGACCCTAGGTTCTGACCTAAAACGAGGTTAGGAACCTTATTGAGTAGTTACACAGGATCTTGTATTCAGGGATTAATTAATGGATTGGTGTTTGCTTACCGCGTCTCCTCTATCCGAATTATTTTCATATAACAAAGATTTAGTTTACTAGATGTGCTGAATATAGATCATTCACGCCTGTTATCCCCGAAGGGGTAGGCAGGGGTGTAACCTGTATACCCATATTTTGCCGTTCGTATTTCCGTCCTATGATGTGGTAGGGGGCAAGCCTTTTGCCGTACCAAACGAATTCCAGACTCCGAATTTCGTGATAGAAAACTCCAATATCATTTTTACCTGGCGTGGGGATCGAACCCGAAACTGCAGCACAGTAGTCGTACCGCATACACAATACTCCTGTATTAATTGTAATCAACTTCTATTACTTTTTCACGACACAAGTTGCATCTTATAAATAATTTTTATAAAATAAACCATCAAACCCCTCGGGAGAACCACATATACACTGGCTGATCCTGGAACGCAATCTACACAGGGTGTGTGGGTCACTATGGCAGGTTTTAACACCATGTGTACGGTGATCGCCGAACTCAGCCGTAGAGTATAAGAAATAATAGTAAAAAAAAACTAAAAAACACGCTTAAATAGAAAAACCAAATAAAAAATAGCAAATAAAATTTAAGAAATTTATTGCAAAAAAAAGTGGGGTGTTTTTTAAGATATTATCAAAATGATAATACTTTTACTGATATCTGTCAATAAAATATTTATAACTATTGACACCATGCAACCCACGCCTTTTTTTTACAATAAAATACAAATTATTTTATTAAAATTTATTTTCTATTTTTTAGTTGGCTTTTCTATAAAAGCGTGTTTTTTAGTTTTTTTCTAATAATTATTTCTTTTTCATTTCTTTTCAAATAAATAATTAATGTCCTTGATAAGTATACCAAATTTCGATTTAATCCGACGTTTTAAAGGAGGTCAAAATCATGTTCAAAGTTTCCGTTACATACTAACATACATATGAAGTTAATAAAAGCGTGCTAAAAGACCACTTCCAATACATTTACATCAATGTACCCATAATCATTGTACTCCAAAATATAGAATCCCATTATAATGCCCATTATGGAAACTATTTCAGCAGTGTATTTACTTTGTATATGATCTCTGATATCGGCTTAGGATTTAATATACTTAGCCTATTTTGGGATATTATCCATCGACAATAGACGGAGCCACGTTCAGGGCATAGACCTTGGCGTCTACAAATAAGTTTTATTTGTATTTATTTATGACTCAGTGGCGCTGTTGTAATGCGATTGTACTCTGAAGTCTTGGGTTCGAACCCCCGGGTAAAAGTGATATTGGATTTTTCTATCCCGAAATACTCATTTGCTGGTGGTAGGATGTTCATATCCGATAGCGAGCACCGTACACATGGTGTTAAAACCTGCCATAGTGATTTACACGCCTTGTGTGGATCGCGTTCCAGAATCAGCTAGTGTATATCCGGTTCTCCCGAGGGGCTTGCGACATGACTTGATGGTTGATTGGGGCGGGTATGGGGTATATCCTTGTATCTCTGTGCCTGCATCAGTCAGCCTGTTCTGTCGCAGGCTCCTCGATTTGCTTCCCTCTTCGGTGAGGAAGCATTTATACAGGCCGGCATGATTCTTTTCCACCAATAAAATCATTGTTTGTCGGTGGTCGCTGGTTTTTTGGACTGCACTACGCTTACCATCAGGTGAAGTGCAGTTACGTTGCCGTGCTCGGATAAAAAATAGCCAGGAGTCTGGAATTGTGCGCGGTATGCGATAGGCTCGACCCTATCACATCATGGGACGAAAGTATGCTTGGGCATATGTATCTTTCTTTTGCTTTTTTTTATCTCGACTCGGCAAAATGACTACGCCACACCTGATGGTAAGCGCGGCGCAATCCAGGAATAGTGTCGACCGACGATAAACAGTGTGTTTGTCGTTGGTCGGCACGATCATGCCGGCCTGCCTAACTGCTTCTTCACACTCCGTTTAAAGTACCCCATATTATAGGAAGCAGGGAACACGTGTGCCGGCAAACTATTCTATTAACTAACTTTTGTATCTAAAAAAGTTATAAAAAAACATTTATAGAGTTATACAGTTAACCAGTATTTAACAATGGTATAAGAATGAATTCGACAAATATCCTCAATTATATACTTTGTGTGAAAATGTACTTTATTTGAAAATGTAATTTTTTTCCGGGATAAAAAGTAGCCTATGTCTTATTCTGATGTATAAGCTATATTTTTGTAAAGTTTCATTAAAATCCATTCAGCAGTTTTTACGTGAAAGAGTAACAAACATCCATCCATCCATACTTACAAACTTTCGCGTTTATAATATTAGTAGGATTGACGTATGCCACGTCATGCTGATGATCCTCATCCTACTATCCCACTTAATATTATAAATGTGAAAGTTTGAAGGTTCATGATTTTTTCATCACAGGTAAGTGGGTCACTTGAAAGTGTAGGTCCCTCGTATGCGAGAGGCCGTCTGGGTTGGTACCGCTGCTTTGTCTATTTCTGACGCCAAGCAACAGTGTGTAAGCACTGTTGTGTTTCGGTTTGAAGGATATTGAAGTCAGTGAAATTACTGGGCATTATGAGACTTAATATCTTATGTCTCGGGGTGACGAGCGCAGCTCAGTATCATGCAGCGCTTTGTAATTGAAAGTTCTGTGTGGTATTTGCTTTTGTTTATAGGCAGGCGTGGCGCTTACTATCAGGCGAACGACTTGCTCGTCTCGTCATTTAATTGGTTAAAATGTACATTTTTAGTGTTGTTTTAGTGTTGTCTTTGCCAATATGCGATATATACTCGTAATAATGTTAATTATTGCATCAGTTTACAGTTTCTTAGTAAATACAATTAAATATCCCACTGTGGGTTGTGGGATTTTCCTCATTTTATTCATATTCGATATACGTTACAAAATGTTATCTCGTTTACAAGAAACTATAAATTGCTTAACTGTAATTAATTAAAGCTTATACCGGCTTTATATATATTAACCAGATCATTATTAATCTAAATATATAAAACTCAAAGGTGACTGACATATATCAACGCACAGCCCAAACCACTGGAGGGATCGTGCTGAAATTTGGCATGCAGGTAGATGTTATGACGTAGGCATCCGCTAAAAAAGGATTTTGATAAATTCTACCCCCAAGGGGATAAAATAGGGGATGAAAGTTTGTATCAAACTTTGACAATTTTAAACGTTCACGCGGGCGGAGCCGCGAGCAAAAGCTAGTTCATAATGAAATAGGTAGGTTTTTTTTTAAATAATATAATGTAATGTCAACTGTATAACTGTAATATAGAGTACGTATTTTTTGTTTTTTTTTATTTCATCATCAGTCACAAGACGTCCACTGCTGAACATAGGCCTCCCCCAAAGATTTCCAGACCGACCTGTTGGAAGCGGCCTGCATCCAGCGACTTCCTGCAACCTTTATCAGGTCGTCTGTCTACCTTTTTTATATACAACCATTTAAATTGCACTGCCCTAATAGGCAACTAAGTTGCAAGAACCTGCCTATTCTTAACATCTTATAAATTCTGTACACTACTGTGTTTTAGAGTGGTAGAGCCACGCTGTAGACAGTTTTGTCTACAGCATGAATGGGCTGGCGCGACCGGGTCGTTACCACTGTCTCACAGAAAACCGACGTAAATTAGCGGCTTGCTGCTGCGTTTCGTACGGTGAGTGAGATATCCGGAAGCCCAAATCCCCTCCCCTTCCCAATCCCTAATTATACCTTTCCTTTAAGGTCGGCAACGCGCCCATGATTCTTGTGGTGGAGGGCTTACATGGGCGGTGGAGATCACTTACCATCAGGTGACCCACTTGTTCGTTTGCTGGCCTATGCTATAAAAAAAAATAAAAAAAAACTTAGATCGCAATAAAGAATTCGAATTTTAATATTTACATAGTATAAAAGCTTCCGCTGTCTGTTCGCTTCGATCTTTTAAACAACTCAACGGATTTTAATGCAGTTTTCGGCAATAAATAGAGTGATTAATGAGGAAGGTTTATACGTATATCACGTATACGTATATATATAATGTCGCCACTTACGGCCAGAGCCTCGCCATGCTTATCACCCCATATTATAGGAAAGAGGGAACACGTGTGCCGGCAAACTATTCCACAGTTTAATATACAGTTAGTTGGTCGGTTAGTCGTAATCTGGTGTGTGAAGGTCATATTTTACGTACTATCATCCATACGGACGCCACAACTCTATTCAGTTATTATCTGTGGACACACCCACATTGGGTAGTGATGGGCATTTGTCGATATCGGTAGTGAATTTTTTTGGCAGCTTTTTTAATGACGAGACGAGCAAGGCGCCCATAAACAGAAGCAACACCACACAGAACTTTGGATTACAAAGCACTTCATGGCATTGAACTGCGCTCGTTATCCCCTAGACATAAGACGTTAAGTCTTATAATGCCCATTAATTTCACTAGCGTCTTTAAGGTTAATTCACAATACCACTTACATTTGAATAATGTTTATTCCATGAAACGATTGATATTAATTATCGTTTAAAAAGAAAATAACAATGAAAAAGTGTCAGCCTCCGTGGCGTAGCGGGCGAGTAGACGGGTACGAAGCGAGAGGCCGCGGGTACGATTCCCGCACCGAGACAAATGTTAGTGTGATCCACAAATATCAGTTTCGGGTCTGGGTGTTGTGGGATCACAAGTCCCTTATAGTTCCTGATACCCTCGATACAGGTTTCAACTAGTGTATAATACACCCAACAATCACACACATAACCCTGACCCCACACTAGGTTATACCTGTACCGTGGGTATCAACTACGAGGGACTTGCGGTCCCACACACCCAGACCCGAAACCAACATTTATGTATCAAACATCAACAAAGTCTCCATACGGGAATCGAACGCACGGCCTACCCGGCTGCTCACCCGGTGAGCCACGAAGGCTGTAATATAAAAGGATTCATTCATTATGACGGGATTTTTGCCATGCGTACAGTTTCTAAATTTAAATAACTTAGTGTCTTCTTTTTTTTTATGGCTTCGCGTTATTATGCATTTTGCCAATGTGAAGTATAATTTATTCTCAAGTTATTTTTACAATTACAACGCTGAAACACGGGTGCGGTCGATTTCAAGTTCTTGCCGGAGCTTTGGTGTTAACTCCTTTCAGTACAATGCTTAATTCACTTACTTAAATGTTTCCATACACTGTTCATCACCGTCAATGTTTATTGAACAAATCCACACCACTTTTATACAACAAACACAACTCTAAACTAGTTTATGGAATAAATTAAAATAAGCGATGAACTGCACTGTCAGAATTCCCGCCAAAACTCCTTAGTATCTTCTCAGCCATTACAAAAATATCATAAATACAAAATAATGACTGCAGATAAGCACCAAAGACAATATAAACGGTTTTTTTGTAACAAAAACCTACTTTATGCGGTGATTTTGTATAATTTTGTCAAATTGCATTTAGATCTGAAGGATGTTGACCTCTTTTCAAGTCACATTGGGTTTTACAATTCACATTTGTGAATAATATGTTATAAATAATCTAAATATACTTATTTTGTGCACTAGTCTTTGGTTACAATTATGTTTGAGGCAATCTAAACTAATATTATAAAGAGGAAACATTTGATTGTTTGTTTGCATTGAATAGTCTCTGAAACTACTGGCCCGAATTAAAAAAATCTTTCACCATTAGAATCCTACATTATTACTGATGAACATAGGCGATATGGATAATATAACGGTGCAGAATTTCACGCAGGCGGAGCCGTGAGCGAATGCTAGTCAAAATCAACAGAAAGTTGAAGATCAAAGATTTACCTGTATCTTGGTTTCATCTAAACCCATTAAGTATACTCACTAAATAAATATAATAATACTAGCCTTGTTTTATATAGGTGCACAAGGTGGTAGGTCCGTCGTATGAGAGAGGCCGTCTGGGTTGGTAGTGCTTTGCCTATTTCTACCGCCTAGCAGCCATATGAAATTACTGTTGTGTTCCGATGTGAAAGACAGTGAAGCTAACGAAATTACTGGGCATTATCAGAGCATCTCACTTGCTTCTGTTTATGGGCAGGCGTGGCGCTTATCATCAAGCGAGCGGTCAGTTCGTTTGCCATTTTATCTAATAAAAAAAATGTACAATTAATGCAACCCACCAAAAACTATAATGTTAATTTATCGCAAAAAATGTGTAGTTTTTTTCTCATAACCCAACGCAGAGTTCATTACTTCAAAGGTACCGTAATATTAAAAAAAATACATATTTCAAGGTCATCCCCCTACTGCTCGGGTTATTCACCGCTGTTTCATTTAATTGCTACATTAGAAGTCTCATTGGGTTAATAATAAATAATAATAAATACACCCAACAGTCACATACATAGTCCTGACCCCACAGTAAGATACGAGTCTTGTGTCATGGGTATCAGGAACTACGAGAGACTTTCCCTCTCACAACACCCAGACCCCGAAAAAAATATTTGTGGATCAGACAAATATTTGTCTCGGTGCGGGGATCGAACCCGCGGCCTCTCGCTTCACAGCCGACTATTCGCCCGCCGCGCCACGGAGGCTGTCAACAGGAGGTCAATGACAGCGTACGTTGAAGTCGTGAGGTTTTTTTACTATTAGGATAAACTGCAAGGATCCCCAGGGTATCTCATCCCAGGGTTAAAGGATTTGGGAAGGGAGGGATGATTTAGGAAAAGTAAAGTAAAGGTAAAAAGTGCAAGCCCCTTGGGAGAACCGGATATACACTGGCTGATCACGGAACGCGACCCACACAAGGTGGGTCACTATGGCGGGTCTTAACACCGTGTATGGTGGTCGCTATCCGGGCGGATACGCATATGCTTTTTTTTTTTATAGCATAGGCTGGCAAACGAGCAAGTGGGTCACCTGATGGAAAGTGATCTCCACCGCCCATGTACGCCCACCACCAGAAGAATCATGGGCGCGTTGCTGACATTAAAGGAAAGGGATAATTAGGGATTGGGAAGAGAAGGGGATTTGGGCTTCCGGATATCTCACTCACCGTACGAAACGCAGCAGCAAGCCGCTAATTTACGTCGGTTTTCCGTGAGACAGTGGTAACGACCCGGTCGAGCCAGCCCATTCATGCTGTAGACAAAACTGTCTACAGCTTGGCTCTACCTCCTCCCATTAGCGAAACCGTGGGGTTCAAATCCCGGGTTGAGCAATCACCCCATGCCACATCGGGCATGTGAGATTATTCCAATTAAATTTTTAAGGGTTACCTTAGAATAACCAAAAAACCGACAATAAAAACTATAAATATAAAATTGACTCGATGATACTGGAGTTCAATAGACAATGCTGCCTGCCCTTGTCCCGACTTTCATATCCTCCTAGTCCGTGAATCCCTACATTTAAGGATCCCCTCCCTCTTCCCATGCTTGTTGGTGTGCCTTTTCCTGCCAGCCTATAGCGCGGCGGTTAGCCCAAAGTTCTCTTAATTTTAAGTTACTCTTATTAATTACAAATGTTCTGTACTTGACCTGTCATAAGCGCTTTCTTAGCCTACATGATGAATAAAGATTTTGATTTTGAATGATTTCTTCCACTTGTTCAGTTGCCCCTATTCAATAAAAAAAAACGACTTAAAGTTGTCTAGTTTTTTTATAGCATAGACCAGTAAAGGAGCAAGTGGATCACCTGATAGTAAGTGATCTCCACCACCCATGTACGCCTACTATATTAGAAGAATCATAGGCTCGTTGCCGACCTTAAAGGGAAGGGATAATTAAGGGATTGGGAAAGGGAGCGGGATTTGGGCTTCCGGATACCTCACTCACGGTACGAAACGCAGCAACAAGCCGCTACTTTACGTTTTGTCTTTTTGTGAGAGCCGGCCCATTCATGCTGTAGACAAAACTATCTACAGCGTGGCTCCAACTATCTACCACTTATAAAAAATATTTCTAGAATCAGTTTTATTTTATGTTAGATATTTTTTATTTTACTATTTTAAGTGAAATAATCATCAAAATCGGTGCATAATTGACTAAGTTCGATTCTTTCATCCCCGATTTCACCCCCTTAGGGTTGGTATTTATTTTTGAAATTATATGTTTATTTATATAACAAGCAGCGATAGCTCAGCGGGGAGTGGTACGGACTGTCGAGACGAAAGTCGCAGGTTCGAAACCAGCCCCAAGAGCATACACCACTGACTTTTCTAAGTTACGTGTATATTCATTGTTAATTATCGCTTGCTTTAACGGTGAAGGAAACATCGTGAGAAAACCTACATACCTGAGAACTCTATAAGATTTTTCGAAGGTATGTGAAGTCTACCAACCCGCATTAGGCCAGCATGGTGGACTGAGGCCTAACCCCTCTCATTCAATTTCAATTCAATAGAGAAGGCCCGTGTCCAGTAGTGGGACATGTATAATACAGGGCTAGTAAATATAACATGTATTTTATATTATATATTTATTTATTTATGACAGCCTCCGTGGCGCAGCGAGCGAGTAGTCGGCTGTGAAGCGAGAGGCCGCGGGTTCGATCCTCGCACCGAGAAAAACATTTGTCTGACGCACAAATATTTGTTTCCGGGTCTGAGTGTTGTGAGGCCGAAAGTCTCTCGTAGTTCCTGATACCCACGACACAAGACTCTTCGATCGACAATCTTACTGTAGGGTCAGGACTATGTATGTGACTGTTGGGTGTATTTATTTATTTATTTGTAGTTTCCCCATATAAGTATCTATTCATTTATATATCTATATCAGTAGATTTATGTATTAATATATGATATAGTATTTATTTCTTTTATATATTTTATACACCCACATTGTCTCGTCTCTGCATCACCCGTAGGTTGACTGTTAGAGAATACCTCTGGCATTAAGTCCGCCTTTATACATGTTTTGTATATAAAGTTTAAATGAATAAAATGGGATCTTTGAGTTATAAATAAAAGCTTTAGTTCAAAGTATCAATCGAATTGGAATAATAAATATTATTTTTCATTCAAGCGTATATTTTCGCCCCTCTAGGGATGTGATCATGAAATCTTCCTTAGTTATCGATGTTAACAATCCTGTGAAAGTTTTAGTGGGTAGGTCCAGCAGTTTAATCTGAACGTTGATCAATCATTTATTCAGCCTGGATATATAAAAAGACTGTAAAACGAGAAGCTGCGGGTTCGATCCCTGCTCCGAGATAAATGTTTTTGTCTGGGCGTTGTGAGACCGAAAGTCTCTCGTAGTTTCTGATACAGACGACACAAGACTCGTATCTTACTGTGGGGTCAGGACTATGTGTGTGACTGTTGGGTGTATTTATTATTATTTATTTATTTATTTTATCTATACTGCTTTCCGACCACGGTACACATGGTAAAAACCCGCCGTAGTGTTTTATCCGGGTCAGCCTGTGTATATCCCATAGCCAGGGGCAAGGTGATAGGTCCCTCGTATGCGAGAGGCCGTCTGGGTTGGTACCACCCTTTTGCTATTTCTGCTGCCAAGCAACAGTATGTAAGCACTGTTTGTTTCGTTTTGAAGGACATTGAAGCTACTGAAATTACTGGGCATTGGGAGACTTTACATCTTATGTCTCGGGGTGATGAGCGCCGTTCAGTGCCATGCAGTGCTTTGTAATTCATAGTTCTGTGTGGTGTCACTTCTGTTTATGAGCAGGCGTCGACCATCAGGCGAACGACATGCTCGTCTCGTCATTCAATTAAATTAATAAAAAAAAGCTTTAGGCCGACATATTCTGTCGACCGCCCAGGGATGCAAATACTGCGATGGTTAGCAAAAATTATTTGGTCTGTCCTACTCTTATAGTCAGATTCAGTATAGTCACTTGTCTGTGCCAGGATAAAAAAACGATTGCTCAGGTAATACGTCATCAAGTTATTTCTGTTGTAACATAAAATTCTTGAGTAAAACATCGTACGATCTCGGAATGCGATTCATCATTTTTTTTTTGTGTATCAGCAATAAACGTTTAGCGTATAGTTGTGAAGCAAAGTCATAACTTGTTAATTTTATTCTACTCTTGGGTTCTTATGGTTGGTAGGAACTAGCAATAAATCGACGGTTTAAAATATAATTGGACCTACTTAGACAACAGGAACCAACCCACAGCAAGTTCAAATGGAATGGAGGAATGGAATGGAATGTTCTCACAGGAAACCGACGTAAAGTAGCGGCTTGCTGCTGCGTTTCGTACGGTGAGTGAGATATCCGGAGGCCCAAATCCCCCTCCTCTTCCCAATCCCTAATTATCCCTTTCCTTTAAGGTCGGCAACGCACCCATGATTCTTCTGGTATTGTGGGCGTACATGGGCAGTGGAGATCACTTACTATCAGGTGACCCACTTGCTCGTTTGCTGGCCTATGCTATAAAAAAGAAAAAAAATGGAGATACTGATTTTGTTTTACTAAATTCAATAATTTAAACTAATTTCATCTCGTAGGTTTTTGGAAAATTGGGCATGAAATATATTCCATGTACGATTTTGCAAAAAAATATAGTATTAAAATCATCAATCATCATCATGAAAGAAATTTCTGGTCTGGCACGCAGCGTAACGTTACCACTTTAGGTAGTTGTTTTATTAAGCATTGGTACTACCCCGGTCGGGCAATTCTGTTCATGCTTTAGACAAAACTCTCTACATCGTGCTATTCTATAAAAATATATCTTTAATTCAGATTTTTGAGAGGTTTTCCTTTTGTTTATGGGCTTGCATGGCACTTATCATCAAGCAACCGACCCTTACTTTATTCAAGGTACTAAAAAAAAGGTTTATCGTAAAGGTGATAACTGTTATAACATTATCACCGGTAATAGTTAAAATGCAGTAAAACGCTATCGCAGAACAAATAGATAATAAAATGCATTATGTAAATATTAAAATGCACCAGGTTAACGAACTGATAGCCTTGGAGGTATGGAAACCTTGTTTGCTTGAATGTTTTATAGATATATACTAGTTAGTGTGTCACCTGATGGTAAGTGATCTCCACCAATGATCACCCATAAAGGAAGAATCAAGAAAGCGTTGCTGACCCCAAAAGTGATAAATAACAGGTTGGGAAGGACAAGGGTATTTGGACCTTCGGATATCTCACTTACAGTAAAAGAAAAGAAAGAAATAATTTATTTGGTTTTTCATGATTTAAAAATAGTACATTTTGAAAGTAACTTACAAAAAGCATGAAAAGCCAAAATGGACTCACCTCAGATTAATGCTGCAGCGTATAAGCTACAGCGCTGATTTCAGCCAAGCCCAGTACTAAACGCAACAGCAAGCTGGTTCTGGTCAGTTTCCAGTGATGAGCTGGTAACAACCCGGTAGAGCTGGCATATATTAAGTGTAGACAAAACTGTATACAGGTTGCCTGCCTGAATTTCTATTTCCTTTTTATTTCTCCTTAACAATTAATGTTTATTAAAATACTTCTTATTTTAACAACATTATAACTTCCAAAAAATGTATATAAAGCGTACGTATATGTCTATAACTTAATCCGGGTCATGTTCTAATTTAATTAATTTCATCTAAATCCGTTTAGTCATTAAGGTATGAACAAACAGCCAAATTAACAAACTCTCTAACATTCTAACTTTCACATTTATATTATACTAGCTGTCCCGTGCGGTTTTACCCGCAACATATAATTACAAGTTATGGTTCAATTATTAAGAGGATGTGAGTAGTATGCGAATTATTTCAAAAAAAAAATAAGAACCTAAAACTCCATTACAGCGCCATCTAAGGGGTCCAGTCTAAACAATCCGCACACGCGAAAAAAATAATCGAAATCGGTCCCACCGTTTATGAGTTTTATAATATAGATTGTACTAGTAAGGATCTTTGGGCATATAATCGAGTATTTGATATAATCGTCTCAGAATCTTTGTACAGTCATTCCGGGTAACTTTGGACCAGATATCAGACATTTGTCTAAATTTTGATTAATTTGTAAGAATTTTTATGCAATACATTGTAATTTGTGTGATCTTTTGTTCTTGTAAATACCACTTACATCGAAAAATACATGCATTATGTGCAAATCCTGAGAAAAAGGCAGAAATAGTGATGGTCCAAAGTTAACCGGACTTTGGGGTAACATTGGAACATTATCTTTTTTCCTCTTAAAAATCCATTTTATTTCGTTTTTCTTCATATTGGGTAACATTAAGCCATATTAAATGAAATTGTAATTTATAATTTAGAATAAAATAAATATATCAATGTTTTATGTAGAATAATATATATTTTTATGGCTATAACAATATCAGTTTTATCACTTACAAACTTAACATAGGAACAGACATATTGAGATCAATTAGAACAGGTACAAATCACTACAAATATTCGGTAACAGGAATTAATTTTCATACAAAGATATTAAAAATAATAAAATAAGCAATTACTCCCCCCACTCTAGGCATAGAAAGTCATCTTGTATATATATAAAGTTTCCGTGTCGAGTGATATTTTCATCCGCTATCGCCTTTTTCAACATCTGCGAATCGGTAATTTTAGTCACACATAAATTTTTTCGCCACGTCCAGCTTCATCCATACCTTCGTCCATACCTTTTATTCAGAGTAGGTACTCACCCACACTGAATATGGTGATTGGCAGATTTTCGCGATGCGCCCTGGAAAAAGACTTTCTTCTTCTTGAAAAAGCAATTAGAAAAATATATGTAGATGGTATTATAACATTATTATCGAGTATTAAAATCATTGTACAAAGATACCCATAATTATTTATGCACTTTTATACATAATGTAGGTAACATTGGGCCGGTCCAATCTTACCCCAAACTTCTAACTATTTTGGATTCAGCAATTATTTGAGTAATTACGAAATAACTAAGTGTGAAACAGTTAAAACAAATCATTCAAATAAAAAAAACAAACACTTTAGATCATAAAAATACTATCACTTACCGGTTTTTATCGTAAAACACAAAATTATTGCAAATTGAATACTGCACTTTTTCATCAGTCAGCTGCAAGGTGGGAAAGAATCAGTTGTTTCTTTTGACACTTGACATCATGTAACTGTCAATATTATTATTTTTAGTCTTTGGACCAATAAGTTCACGTTCGGATACACAGATTTACCAAATTTATGTTCGGTATTGAAGTAAAAAAATTAAAATTGTTTCAGCAGGGTGTGGTCCAATGTTACACAGGTGGTCTAAAGTTACCCGGAATGACTGTATCGATTCTTTCAGATTTTTTAGGGAAGCACTCGTCACAAAGCAGATGTCTCGATTTTTTTCTAATGATTATGTAACATTTTTTTTATGAATTCCATCAAAATAAGTGCAAAGCCAATTAAGTCCGTTAATATATTGTCAAATGACTGAAAAACGACGCACAGTTTTATTGAGACGCCAGTATTCGCAATGACCATTTCAGTGCAGCTGTGCCAGGGAGATGTTTCCCTACCCTACCAATATTAAAAATATTGATTGCAGCCTCATTTTTGAACCAATTTTGATTCCAATTACACAGAAGTTTGTCGTTTTATTTTTTGTTGCGTTTAAAATATAAATTCAAGCAGTAATAGCATCCGCTCTTTTAAAAACAAAAAAATATAAAAATAAAATTACACTTGTGCATAAAATATAAAAATCGATAATAATGCAACACTACAGTCCAGCCAACTGATAAAATACCTTTGTAAGCGTTCCGAGTCATTCTAGTGCGAGTCACCGTGCGTGTCACGCGTCTATCGATATCTCGGATTTCGCGGTCGCAGCACTAATCGCCCACGTGTTTTCGACATTTTCGTTCGAATTTCGTTTTCAAGTGTAAAATGTTATATTTGATCCGTATCCAGCATTTTCTGTATTTTGCCATTAAATAATTGAGGGCCGGAGGTTATTAGGTAAGTGTTTATAAATTAATTGTTAATTTATTTGTAATTTATTTTATTAAATAATTAAGCAATAAATTTATTGAAAGTTTGACGTACATGTCATAAATTTTACTTTTAGTCCGTTTCAAGATTTCGTTTTAGTGAATGGTTTTTCTTAAAGTTATATGAATGTGTTGCTTAAGTTAAGTGAATAAGGACTAATTTGTAGTAACTTATTCGTTCAATGAAAGAATTTGTTACATTCTTTACCGTTTCACTTCCAGGTTATTACTTGGTTTCTTTATTAGATTTTTAATTGGAATGCCTCATTGATGTGATTGGATTAGTCATTAAGCAATTTTTTTGATAATCAAAGTTTTTGTGATTTTTAAAATCCTACATGGAAATTATTTTATTATTTATTTTTATACATAATAATCATAATCATACATACATATGTACGCACTCACGCCTGTATACCCGAAGGGGTAGACAGAGGAGTGACCAAACATTTCGCCGAGCGTATCTCCATCCCATGATGTGATAGGGGACGAGCCTGTCGCCACACCGGGCATAATTCCACACTCCGAGCTAATACTGAGCATTTTCGTGTTAGAAAAACCCAATATCACTTTTATCCGACCACGGGATCGAACCTAATACCTCAACATAGCAGTCGTACCGCGTGCTATTAATAATTAATACATAAAAATCTCCTGTAATTGAAATGACAACTTGTGTTGAAATCTTTCGTGAATCGGTTTGTTCTAGTAAATTCTAGTTTCCTCAGGTTAATTAAGGATTGTTAAGTCCGTTAAGATTTGGCGGGAAATGTTACAATGCTGTCAACTGTAATTTCAATTGTTTCTATCTAGTTTTAAAAAAAGAACGTATAATTTCAATTGTTTCTATCTAGTTTTAAAAAAGAACGTATTATGGCCGGCGCTCATTGACGGCATGGCACGGCATGGCACGGCAGGTCATGCTGCGGCATCCCGCGGCGTCCCGTGGCATGCCGTGGCATCCTGCTGAATGCCCAGCCACTCTCTCTCTCTCGCGCACCGCGGCAATCCGTGGAATGAAACGGCATGACACGTCTGGCCGGAGCATCCCGCGGCGCGTCGCGTCATGCCACAGCATCCCGCGGCACGTCGCGGCACTGTGGTATTGAAATAAAGTAACGTGAATTCTAAACTCGTGGCAATAAGATTCAAAATAACTTGATTAGTAATAAAATCCTTTGCCATGCCATGCCGTGCCATGCCGTCTATGAGCGCCGGCCCTTACACCGCGAAGACTGCTGGGAATTTTCTGAGGACCGTGAGCGGTGGAGCGTTGAAGATTTTTGCCCAAGGTTGAAGCCAGTGAAATTACTGGGCATTGTGAGAATTAACATCTTATGTCTACGGGTGACGAGCGCAGCTCAGTGCCATGCAGTGCTCTGAAATTCAAATTTCTGTGTGGTGTTGCCTCTGTTGTTGTGTTGGGACGTATATAATACAGGGCTAGTAAAAAAAAAATTATAACAAACATGTAACATTCGCGTAAACGTAAGAAATCTTTATATAAACAAATACTCGTATATTTATAATCTGTTAATTCAAATAGGATTTCATTAAATACTTCCTCATTCAGATATAATCAATATATCATGATTATAGATAAGATATGATCGATTTAATATCTTTCTTATTTAGGGTATTAAAGGGGCCACATTTTTTTTATTTGATTGAATGACGAGACGAGCAAGACACTCGCCTGATGGTAATACTCCTGCCCATGAACAGAAGCAACACCACACAGAACTCTGAATTACAATGCACTGCATGGCACTGAACTGCGCTCGTCACCACGAGACATAAGATGTTAAGTTCATAATGCCCAGTAATTTCACTGGCTACAATGTCCTTCAAAACGAAACACAACAGTACTTACACACTGTTGCTTGGCGACGTCAATAGACGGCGCGGTGGTACCAACCCAGACAGCCTCTCGCATACGATGGACCTACCATCTGATGGTAAGCGCTGTGCACTCCAAAAAAAACAGCGACCACCGATGAACAATGTGGTCACCAGAATCATGCCGGCCTGTATAAATGCTTCATCACACTTCAAAATGGGAAGAGGCAAATTTAGGGACAGCCGACAAAAAATCGTCTTTTAGTCGGCTGTTAAAAATGCTACAAAGCATTAATGTAATCGAATAGCGTACTGAAGCAGCAGCGATAGCTCAGTGAAAATCGCAGGTTCGAAACCAGCCCCAAGAGCATACACCACTGACTTTTCTAAGTTACGTGTATATTAATTGTAAATTATCGCTTGCTTTAACGGTGAAGGAAACATCGCGAGGAAACCTGCATACCTGAGAACTCGATAAGATTTTTCTAAGGTATGTGAAGTCTGCCAACCCGCATTAGGCCAGCGTGGTGGACTGAGGCCTAATCCCTCTCATTCAGTAGAAGAGGCCCGTGCCCAGCAGTGGGACGTATACAGGGCTAGTAAAAAAGGCATACTTATTCTCAATATCTTAACGTTGGTTAAATAATTGTGTTAAAACTGGTATTTGCATATATATAGTCGTAATCTTATCGCGCAATTAACATTTCCAGTGAAGAAAATTCATTAAAACGGTTCCAGTATATACTTCGATCATGGATTATTATTTGCCTTGTTGGCGCAGTTATACTCGGGACGACTGCTGAGCTGAGGTCTCGGGTTCGATACGGCGTCGGGTAAAGTGATATTGGGTTTTTTACCCTATTTTCGGCTGGTGGTAGGATCATATCCACCCCGATAGCGACCACCGTACACATGGTGTTAAAACCTGCCGTAGTAATCCACACTTCTTGTGTTGGCTTGCGACATGGCTTGATGGTTGTTTGAGGCGGGTATAGAGGTACAGGACATCCTTGTATTTCTGTGCCAGCATCGATCATCCGCCTGTCCTGTCGCAGGACCCTCGATTTGCTTCTTCCCTCTTCGGATTGTGAAGAAGCATTTATACAGGCACGCATGATTCTGGTGACCACCGATAAACTCATTGTTTGTTGGACTACACTGAACTTACCATCAGGTGTAGTGCAGTCACTTTGCCGTGACCGGATAAAAAATGTGTGTTGCGGTTTAAAGGACGTTGAAGATATTATAATTAGTGGGTATAATGAGACTTGTATCTTACGGGGTGACGAGCAGTGCCATGCAATGCTTTGTAATGCAAGGCTATGTGTGGTTTTGCATCTGTCAATGGGAAGACCTTGCTGGGTTGATCACGATGCTTTGATGAGCATAATTCTAGTTTATAGATTTTTGTTCAGCTATCAAACTGTCTCTTCCTCTCTTATTTTGGACACATTTCTATAACAAGCACATCCTCTACAGTCCCGCAGTATTCACAGTTTGGACTGACTTATGTTATTAAAAATCCTATACTGTGTTCTAAAAATCTGTGCTGGTGAATGCTGTCTTAGGGCTGTTTTCGAACCTGATACTTTCGTTTTAGCGGTGCGTGTGCCCCGCATGGCTGAGCTATGCCGTGATTAGAGAATACTAATATTTTGACTTCAATAACAATGATTGATTGTAGAATTGATTGGAGTCTCTTTGTTCGAGTGATATACTGATACCAGACCTGATTGGGCTACCGATAGCCCCTATCACTGGATAGGGGCTATCACCGCCTATCACGCTTACGATTACGGAGAAAACGTGCTGTCCATCTTGTATAGTTTATCGATATTTTGACAGCCTCCGTGGCGCAGCGGGCGAGAAGCCGGCTGTAGCGAGAGGCCGCGGGTTCGATCCCCGCACCGAGACAAATGTTTGTGTGATCCACAAATATTTGTCTCGGGGTCTGGGTGTTGTGAGACCGAAAGTCTCTCGTAGTTCCTGATACCCACGACACAAGACTCGTATCTTACTGTGGGGTCAGAACTATGTGTGTGACTGTTGGGTGTATTTATTTATTATTATTATCTACACTAATATTATAAAGAGGAAAGATTTGTATTTTTGTATGTAACGAATAAACTTAAAAACTACTGGACCGATTTAAAAAATTCTTTCACCATTAGAATCCTACATTTTCCCTGATGGACATAGGCTGCTGTTTATCTCGGAAAAAGCAGATCACGCGGGCGGAGCCGCGAGGAAAAGCTAGTCGTTGGTATTTAAGATTTATTTTTTAAATGTATTGTTACAGGCGTGAATGTACAAATACATAGGTCATTTTTGCTGGTGGGAGGATACTTGTATCCGACCGGATAGCGACCACCGTACACTGGTGCTAAAACCTGCCATAGTGGCAGTGTGTGGCCCAGTGTGTGGGTCGCGTTCCAGGGTCAGCCAGTGTATATCCGGATCTCCCCAGGGGGCTTACCCCCTGATCCTAACCCTTTTCCCATCCCTTTTGCTTCCCCTCCCCCTTGGCCCTTTGGCAGGCCGGCATGATCTTGCCGACCTACGATGGACACATTGTTTGTCGTTGGTCGACACTATTCTTGGATTGCGCTACACTTACCATCAGGTGTAGCGTAGTCACTTTGCCGAGCCAGGAGAAAAAAAAAAAATTACGTCTTACATTTCTCACAGTTCTCCATCAATTAGTAATGATCATACAAGTGTGCGGAAATGAAGAAATATCACATATTATGTTTCTTTATACAATCCTGCGGAAGCTGGTACTTACGCGACGCGAACGAGTAGCGGGTTCGATTTCCGCTTAGGAATAAATTATTATGTCTCACATATTTATTGCATGTGTTGTAATGTAGTTAAGTTAATGTCTAACTGCCGTATTAAAAAATGTCGGTTTACTTTAATTGTTATTAGTCAGTAATTAAATTATTAGTAAATTAAGGGAGAGAGGGGAGGGGGGGGGAATTAGTCGGGAGATAATATTATTAAAAATTCACGCGGGAAAGCCACGAGAAAAAAACAGTAAATCTTTACATAGTATAAAATGAAGTCGCTTCCGCTGTCTGTTCGCTTAGATCTTTTAAACTATTCAACGGATTTTAATGTAGTTTTCAGCAATAAATAGAGTGATTTATGAGAAAGGTTTATATTTATATCACCCCATGACCCATGGGAGCACTATATTTGTGCCAAAATTCATTGAAATCGGTTCAATGGTTTAGATTTTTCATACAAACTTTCATCCCCTTTTTAAACCCTTCAGGGGTTGATTTTTGAAAAACATAGTAGCGTATGTCTTATTCTGATGTATAAGCTATATTATTGTAAAGTTTCATTAAAATCCATTCAGTAGTAGTTTTTACGTGAAAGAGTAACAAACATACATCCATCCATACTTACAAACTTTCGCGTTTATAATATTAGTAGGATGATAGAAAATGAACAATTGTCTTCTTCTTCTTTTTTATTTATGGCTTTCGCATTATTATGCATTTTGCCAGTGTCAAGTATAATTTATTCTCAAGTTATTTTTACAAGAACGACGAAACACGGGTGCGATCGATTTCAAGGTCTTGCCGGAGTTTCAGTGTTAACTCCTTTCAGTATGATGCTTAATTCACTTATTTCAATGTTTCCATCCACTGTTCATCACCGTCCATGTTTATTGAACAAATCCACACCACTTTTATACATTGTACACAACTCTAAACTAGTTTATGAAATAAATTAAAATAAGCGATGAACTGCACTGTCAGAATTCCCGCCAAAACTCCGAACAATTGTCAACAATACAAGTTTTCCTATGTAGATATAATAGGTACAAAGTGCAAGGTCGTTGCAAGACACTCGGTCGTCGCCCGCTCCTAACATTCGGTTCAAGGTAGTGGCAGTTATTGTATTACCGCACTATTACATTTATTCGATTATGCAACGAATATTCGACGCTTTTCGTATTACGCATGATTTAACGTTCTCAATTTGAATATTCGCGTGTTCCAAATTCAAGCAATATTCGCGCATTCCGTTATCGCGTTCCGTTTTGTTTTACGTATTAAAATTCATTTAAAATTCGAATATTAGAGTCTTCGTGTATTTTGAATTTTAATAAAAAATCTGCATAATAACGATTATTCGAAATCTCAAATATTTTATGTTATTTGACGAAAGAAAACGGACTTGCGAACTAGATCCGAGTCCTGATAAACCCAAAAATCTCCAGTTCGGATAATAATGTCGGTTTCAAAACGGATTCAAATTGAATGAAGTATGCTGATACTCGGACCGTTTCACGAAATAGCATTAATTAATTATTATTTAACCTTCAACTAAGCATTTTTACAGTTTTTTTCTGAAGTTTCTTCTATTTCTTAAGTATTTCATAGCGATAGGTATAAAAATACATACAAATGTGTGGGTACAGGTGTAAATTATTTCTTTGTGTTGAATATATAAAGGTTTCTTACAAATGTTTATTGTATGAACAATGACCGTGTAATATTGTAACAAATGTGGAATTTAAAACTTAGATACGGTCATATATTAATACGTTTTTAAATTAAATTAAAATACGTTTTTAAAAAAGGTAATTTGTTTTTTATGAAAGGATTGGTTAGCCAATAAGTGGTAGTCACGCTGAGGACAGTTTTGTCTACAAGATCAAAGAGCCAGTTTTACCGCGTTGTTACCACTGTCTCGTAGAAAACTGAATTGAAATAGCAGCTAGTTGACATTGCGTATTTATTTTTTTATTTAATTGAATGACGAGACTAGAACTTTGAATTACATAGCACTGCATAGTGCTGAACTGCGCTCGTCACCCCAAGACATAAGATGTTAATTCTCATAACGCCCAGTAATTTCACTGGCTTCAATGTCCTTCAAACCGAACACAACAGTGCTTACACACTGTTGCTTGGCGGCAGAAATACCAGCGGTGTTACCAACCCAAACGGCCTCTCGCATACGAGGGACCTACCACCTTGTAACCTACCACCTATTTACAATACAGTGACCCACATGCTCGATTACTCGGCCTTTGCTAAAAATATATGTCTGCAAAGTCAAAGAAATTAGCAAGTCAGCGAAATAGTATCCATTTAGCGAGTGTCTCGAATACAGTCATTTCGAAATATAATTACGATGGTGTGATTCCAATCACGCGACTTTTCGAAAACGCTTACTTAGCGAGATCGCTTGTGAAGCTAGCAACCTATTTAAACATACAATAATGTTTATACAACGTAATGATTTCTTATGTTTACGCGAATATTACATACTCATTGAAATAAAACTAATTTGAACGGATTTTATCGCGGTTTTTTTATTAATTTTGATCCCGACGTTTCGAAAGCTTTTCAGCCTTCGTGGTCACGGGGTGGACTGAGGTGTAGGTTGTACAGAAAAGTGAATGTTGTATCTACCTTCAGTTTACAATTATTGTTAAAAAAATATTTTTTAATTTTTGGTCTGATCTACGCAGAAAGAGCTTTCGACACGTCGGGATCAAATTAATAAAAAATCGCGATAAAATCCGTTTAAATTAGTTTAATTTCAATTTATTCAACGTGTTTCAGAAATGTGTGGTGAAACTCAAGCAATGTTGTTTTTTTTATTGAATGACGAGACGAGCAAGACGCTCGCCTGATGGCAAGCGCCACGCATGCACATAAACAGAAGCAACACCACACAAAACTTTAAATAAAAAAGCACTGCATAGCACTAAACTGCGCTCGTCAGCCCGAGACATAAGTTGTTAGTCTCATAATGTCCAGTAATTTCACTGTCTTCAATGTCCTTTAAACTAAAATACAACAGTGCGTACACACTATTGCTTGACGGCAGAAATAGACAAATAGAATACTATATAGTAGGTTCATTGTATGCGATAGGCCGTCTGCGTTGGCACCACCACTTTGTCTATTTCCACCGCCAAGCAGCGCCAAGTACTGTTGTGTGACATTGAAACCAGTGAAATTACTGGGTATTAAAAGACGCTATGTAATTCAAAGTTCTGTGTGGTGTTGCTTCTGTTTATGGGCAGGCGTGACGCTTACCATCAAGCAAGAAACTTGCTCGTGTCGTCATTTAATAAAAAAACCTCTACAATGATATGCATAATTTTCCCGCGAAGAAGGCGTGATACAGATAACAATATAATGATAACGAGTTTAATTTATGTAACAGATAAATACTATCAAAGTCTTGGATGACAACTGCGTAGAATATAATTCAGTACATTGAAATAAAACTAAATTAAACGGATTTGGATGGATTAGGTTGTCCCAAAATCAGTCATCTACATCAACACCTCAGTCCCCCCCGTGACCACGAAGGCTGAAAAGTCTTCGAAACGTCGGGATCAAAATTAAAATAAATCTGTCGGTCTGGAAATCTTTGGGGGAGGCCTATGTCCAGCAGTGGACGTCTTGTGGCTGATGATGATGATGATGAATTTAAATATGATAGAGGGGGCACTTGTCAAATAACAGACGTGGCAAATAGCCATTACGGTGCACACGTGTGAGCGAGATAGTAACATATCTCCACTACGCGCCCACCTTTGCTCACACCAATATTTAAAATCATAATTGCGGGCTCATTTTTGAAACGATAATGATTATGTTTTAATAAAAGGGTTTCTTTTTCGTATTATTTTCTGTTGAATATAAAATCTATTATATAAAAATAAGTCGGGTTTTCCTTCCTGACGATATAACTCCAGAACGCACGAACCGATTTCCACGGTTTTGCATTCGTTGGAAAGGTCTCGGGCTCCGTGAGGTTTATAGCAACGAAAATCTAGGAAAAATTTCAATAGAAAAGCGGGAAAATAGGGAAAATCATTTTTTAAATACAGCGCCATCTCTGATACATAGCATGTACTACAAACCAATATTTTAAGTAGATGGCGTCGGTGCGTGACACATTGCTGACAGATGGCGCCACTGTTAGGCTACTTTTATCCCGGAAAATACAGATCACGCGGGCGGAGCCGCGCGGGACAGCTAGTAATGTATAATATTCACCATAACAAACTACCCTATTATGGAAAATTAATACAATACAAAACCACTGAAAACCATTTACAATGTAACTAAAACTAAAAAGCTGGTGCTAAATCTATGGAAGACAATGGGCGGTCTTATTGTTAGAAGCAATCTCTTCCAGACAACCGTAATATGGAAACAATTAATAAGAAGAGAAGTAGACAGCGGTGTATAATAAAATATGGAAAAAAAAACAACAGAAACGAACATTACAATCTTACATAATGATTTCTTACGTTTAAGTGAATGTTACACATTGAATTAAAACAAATTTTAACGGATTTTAGAAGATGGTTGGAAGGTAGCACAAGCCTGGGATTCGATTATACACTTAATAAAATCGGAACCCAAAAGACCAACTGCTAGAACTCAAGACACAGTGAGCTCCCTCTGCGTAGATCGGACCAACATTAAACCTTAATAATTTGAAACTGAAGGCACATAGGTAACATTAACATTTTGGGAGAACCTACATCTTAGGCCACCCCGTGACCACGAAGGCTAAAAAGTCTTCGAAACGTCGGGATCAAATTAAAATAAAAAGCCGCGATAAAATACCTTTCAATCAGTTTTATTTTAATCTTACATACTTATATCTTGGTACTTCTTCTCAAATCTGTTTTTTATTATCCAACTTTATTTCTGTCACTGGATGTCAGAGAAGCGATCTATATAGCCACCATACAAATCAAACCAAATGAGGCGATTACCAAAAAAATAATTTACAAGGTGGTAGGTCCCTCGTATGCGAGAGGCTGTCTGGGTTGGTACCACCGCGCCGCCGTCTATTCCTGCCGCTTAATAACAGTGTGTAAACACTGTTGTGTTACGGTTCGAAGGATATTGAAGCAAGTGAAATTACTGGACATTATGAGACTCAACATCTTATGTCTCGGGATGACGAGCGCAGTTCAGTGCCCATGCATTACTTTGTAATTCAACGTTCTGTGCGGTGTTGCTTCTGTTTATGGGCATGCGTGGCGCTTACCAGCAGGCGAGCCTTGCTCGTCTCGTCGTTCAATCAAATAAACAAAAATACTCTTATTTCTTCCGCCTCGAAAACTACGCCGCAGTTTCTACAGATTGAAGTCCAATTGTCGTGAGAGAGCATTTAACTTAATATGTTTATAAGAGGTTTTGCGCAGTAGAGCAGTTCTGAGTCACATTTCGGCGGTACACTAGCTACGTTAGACATCCGGTGACGGAAGTCTTCACAATGTAGCGTTCTGGAGCGTGAGAAATGGCGGCTCTACATTCTTTAGTCGGCTCTATTAGGAATAGTTTTAAGAAAGGTTGCGGAAATCTGGGTCAAATTAGGATTTGTCTCTATTTCTTTTCTATTTGATTTGCTGGTGGGAGGATACTTGTATCCAACCGGATAGCGACCACCGTACACTGGTGCTAAAACTTACCATAGTGACCCACTTCGTGTGGGTCGCGTTCCAGGGTCAGCCAGTGTATATCCGGTTCTCCCCAGGGGGCTTGCCTCCTGATCCTAACCTTTTTCCCATCCCTTTTTCCTTCCCCTCCCCTTGGCCCTTTGACAGACCGGCATGATCTTGCCGACCGATGATGGACACATTGTTTATCGTTGGTCGACACTATTCTTGGATTGCGCTATACTTACCATCAGGTCTAGCGTAGTCACTTGCCGAGCCAGGATAAAAAAAAAAAACATTTTACCCGGTAGAGCCATGTAGACCAGAGGTTCCCAGACTTATTTCTCATAGACCATGCATTTGACAGCCTCCGTGGCACAGCGGGCGAGTAGCCGGCTGTGAAGTGAGAGGCCGCGGGTTCGATCCCCGCACCGAGATAAACATTTGTGTGATCCACAAATATTTGTCTCGGGGTCTGGGTGTTGTGAGAGGGAAAGTCTCTCGTAGTTCCTGATACCCACGACACAAGACTCGTATCTTACTGTGGGGTCAGGACTATGTGTGTGACTGTTGGGTGTATTTATATTTATACTTACCACTTTCAAAATTTAGCTGGTTCCGGTGGACCCCCTGCTACATTTCTACCATGTTCCTAAAACTCGAAAAAAAATGTGAGCTGAGCGATTATCTGCCTACATTGATAGGTGAAGTCAAACCAACATTTTAGTTCTTCACTATCGAAAGCAGATAATTTTTCTTGGTCCCCCGTTTACGAATTGTGAACCTCCATTTTTTTGTCACGCCAATGTAGATCCCTGTGGAGTCTTCCGTGGACCCTTTTGGGAACTAAGGCTGTAGACCAGTGTTCCCCAACGTGGGGCTCACGCCCCACAGGGTGGCAATTTGATAGTTAAGGGGGGCAATTTAAAAATGGACTCGACACGACTGTATGTAATAGTTTCGCTTTGGGTTATTTAAATGCAATGCTAGATATCGGTGACAAATTTAACAAAAAAATGTTAAGGCGGGGCATGGCCTAAGAAAGGTTGGGAAACAGTTCGGTCAGCATGAATGGGAAGCAGGACCGGGTTGTTACTAGTGTCTTATGGGTAATTGACGTGACGTAACAAAACGCTGTGATGTTTCGTATGGTGATTAAGATTTTTGGGGGCTTAAATCCCCACTCGCCCTCCTAATCAGGAGCCGGTTGCGAGTAAGGGGGTGCGATCCGGCTGACCTGAAATGACCCGAAATAAATATTCAAAAATTGGGAACCTTTATCTTTATCCTGGATTGCGCTACACTTACCATCTGGTGTAAAGTAGTTACTTTGCCGAGCCAGAATTTAAAAAAATCGCCCCCTTAGGGTTGGCATTATTTCTTTAAATACCACTACCATATCACCCTATTTAATACAAAAAGAATCATTCAAATCGACCAGTATTTGGCATAGTTATGCATGAACATACTTAAAACACGAATTGAGAACCTCTGTTTTTTGTGTCGGTTAAAATTCACGTAATAAAACCAAGACGTCATGTCGTGGTGACGTAATTTGATAAATTTCCTCTCCAACAGACCTCATGAGACTCCGTCTCATAGTCCCCGCATGGCGGATGTCCATTAACAGGCGAGACGGTCAAGGTTGTGAGTTCAATTTCCAGGCGGCACACGATTATGAGTGATCTTTCATACTGGGTGGGACTATTTATGTCCTATGATGTGATAGGGACAAGCCATGACGGACACAAACACTAATCCCGGGCAAGTTGTGTGAATATTAACACATTTTTTTTATCCTGGCTCGGCTAAGTGCCACACCTGATGGTAAGTGTAGCGCAGTCCAGGAATAGTGTCGACCAACGATAAACAATGTGTCCATCGTAGGTCGGCAAGATCATGCCGGCCAAAGTTCTTGGGATGAACTACGGGGTGCCTGCCAACGGAATACTGGCGACCCCGCAGTATCTCATCCCAGAGCCAAAGGGGAGGGGAAGGAAAAAGGGATGGGACCTTTTCCCATCCCTTTTTAGGATTTAAGATCAGGGGGCATGCCGCCTGGGGAGAACCGGATATACACTGGCTGACCCTGGAACGCGACCCACACAAGGTGGGCCACTATGGCAGGTTTTAGCACCAGTGTACAGTGGTCGCTATCCGGTCGGATACAAGTATCCTCCCACCAGCACGAGTAGCAGAAGTAACAAATAAACTTAAAAACTACTGGACCGATTTAAAAAAAAAATCACCATTGGAACCACCACATTACCCCTGATGAACATAGGCTACTTTTAGCTTATAAAGCAGATCACCCGGGCGGAGCCGCGAGGAAAACCTAGTATTAATAATCTCGCTCCGTCAATCGTAATGTGTAATGACGTAATACGTTACGTTATCAGCCCGACCTTGGCCACAGCACACGCCTTGCAGAAGGGTCAGAGGTTATAATATGAAATGGGTATAGCGCGTGCTAATGAGATAAATCTATTGTAAAATCCCGCAACATTAATCAGAAATTACTAATTGGCTCAACAGATATTACTGGCAAGATTAAAACAATTTTAAAATGTAAACCACGAATTGTAATTGGTTCGCTGTTGGGAAATTCTATGCCACAGAAAGACGCATAAACAGAGGCTTTATAAGTATGAATTGGGGTTTAAAATACCCCGCTTCTAACATAGAGGAATGTGTAGAAAATGCCGAAAAGTTAAAACGATACAGAAAAATAAAAGAAAGTCACTGTTTGTTTGCTTATTTCTTCTAAACTAGTTAGGTAAAGTTTTAGTTGACACTTACGACACAAGACTATAATCTGCTTAAAGTCAAAACTATGTTTAATCCAGTACTGAATTTACTTGATTCTCGTTTTGGTTTAATACAAAGTAATAAGCAATTAAATGCCATATTAAAGGTGATCATCAAAATGACTTTTAAAAACGACCTCAAACATTTTACTCGACTTCCTAAAATGTGTTTAAATTATCGTATTATAAAAACCGTTAAAAACCAGTTAATGGTAACTCCATGTGCGGAGTGAGTCAGCTGTCACTGTGTGCTGTGGCAGGAAACGCGTGTAATTTTTATAGGCCTGGTATAGTTTCCTATGAGCGTAAGGAGGCTTTCTGTTTTTAAGCTAGTGTATAGATTTTATCGCGGGCCTTGAGCGGCGAGACCGAATCCAGAAATTCCGTAACGAAAAAACCTAACACCCCCCTCCGACCAGCTAGCGTTAGCTGACCTTCCTGAAACATCGATAATTTCGAAGTCCCAGGTGGCGTCACACAGTGACCAGTCAGCTTGGACCGGACTTTCACAAGACTTTGACCTTGACCCCGACCTTGTTTTTTTTTGTTATCCGAGCACGGCAATGCGACTGCACTACACCTGATAGTAAGCGTTGTGCAGTCTAGAAAAACCAGCGATATTCATATCCGCCCGGATAGCGACCGTACACATGGTGTTAAAACCTGTCATGGTAATTCACACACCTTGTGTTAATTACGTTCCAGGATCAGATCAGGCCAGTGTATATCTGGTTCTCTCGAGGGGCTTGCGACATGCCTTGATGGTTGATTGGGGCGGATATAGGGGTATATTCTTGTATCACTGTGTCTGCATCTCTCCGAAGAGGGCAGCAAGCATTTACAAAGGCCGGCATGACTCTGGTGACCACCGATAAACCCATTGTTTGTTGGTGGTCGCTGGTTTTTTGGACTGCACTACGCTTATCATCAGGTGTAGTGCAGTCACTTTGCCGTGCTCGGATAAAAAAAAATACTCTGAGACGCCGATAATAACCCGGTGTCCATTTATGCTGTAGACAAAACTGACAAACCACTAAATATTTTTTTAAATTAACAATAATCATAGCTCTCATACCCATGATTACGTAATAAGGCGGGGACGGATTTCCCGAGTGATAAGCCTGTGTCCAAAAACTCTCAATATCATCCGATGACCTTGAAAAAAGACCATGAAATCCCGACCAGACCCGCTCGCTCCTGTATAACTCCCTTCTGCATCCGCCGCGTACCGCTTCAATTATATACCAGTTAGTTTCAGATACATCGGATATTTAACCTAGATTTATGTCTTAACGCCTTGTTAAATTAACTACGTCCTAATGCTATCAAAGTATTAGGCATATTAAAGTTGCTATGTGACGATAATGGTGTATAGTTCAGTCTGCATTGACGTGCGTGAATGAAGCAGGAAGACGGTGACGCATGATTTAAGTCAAGGGATAGTAACACACCTGCTTTGTATGACATTGTAGGGAAACTGGCTGGTGGTAGGATATTCATATCCGCCCGGATAGCGACCACCGTACACATGGTGTTAAAATTTCCATAGTAATCCACATGCCTTGTGTGGATCGCGTTCCAGGATCAGCTAGTGTATATCCGGTTCTCCCGAGGGGCTTGCGACATGACTTGATGGTTGATTTGGGCGGGCATAGGGGTATCCTTGTATTACTATGCCTGTATCGGTTATCCGCCTGTCCTGTCGCAGGCCCCTCGATTTGCTTTTTCCCTCTCCGAAGAGGGAAGATGCATTTATACAGGCCGGCATGACTCTGGTGACCACCGATAAACTCATTGTTTGTTGGTGGTCCGAGTATCCGGTGTATCCGAGCACGGCAAAGTGACTGCACTACACCTGATAGTAAGCACAGTGCAATCCAAAATAACCAGCGACCACCGACAAACAATGCGTTTATCAGTAGTCCACAGAATCAAGCCGGCATGTATAAATATGTCTTCATACTACAAATAGAGAAGAAGCAAAACGAAGAGCCTGCGAAAGGACAGGCAGATGACCGATGTAGGCACAGGGATACAGAATGTAACCCTATACTCGCCCCAACCATACATCAAGTCCTGTCGCAAGCCCCTCGGGAGAACTGGGTATACACTAGCTGATCTTAGAAGGTGATCCACACAAGGTGTGTGGATCACTGTTTATAAGGCGCCATCTATCGTAATTGCTCATGCAATTGTTATTTTTTTTATTTGTGATTGAATGACGAGACCAGCAAGGCGCTCGCGTGGTGGTAAGCGCCACGCCTGCCCATAAACAGAAACAACAACACACAGAACTTTGAATTACAAATCATTGGATGGCACTGAACTGCGCTCATCACCCTGAAACATAAGATGTTGTCTCATAATGCCCAGCAATTTCACTGGCTTCAATGTCCTCAAAACCGAAATACAACAGTATTTACACGCTTTTTCTTGGCGGTTGAAATAGACAAACAGATGGTACTAACCCAGACAGTCTCTCGCATACGAGGGACCTACCACCTTGTAAAATTTATCTCCACTATACTTGATAGTGTCGGTAGTATATACCCACCTAATACTACACGCCTCCCCTCCGCAACATAACGTCATGTTATGACCTACGGGAGTAAAACAGTAACATGCAGGTGAAACCGCAAGGAAGAGTTAGTTATAAATCTATCTGATCACATCCCGCAGTGTAACAGTGTAGTGCATTGACCTCAGAATATAACCCAATCATTGCAACTACGCTGCGAGGTCAGTCCGCGCTCGTAACTGCATTGTATACCGCCAAAGTGATTACGACTGACAAGTGACGGCATATTTCACGAGGTTGCTTTACTAATTTGGATTTTTATATACAACTCAATGACGAGACGAGTAAGTTGCTCTCCTGATGGTAAGCGCCACGCCTTCCATTAAACCATACGACATTATGAGTGGTAGTGACACGCTGTAGACAGTTTTGTCTAGAGCATGAATGGGCCGGCTCGACCGGGTCGTTACCACTGTCTAACAGGAAACCGACGTAAAGTAGCGGCTTGCTGCTGCGTTTCGTACGGTGAGTGAGATATCCGGAAGCTCATAACCCCTTTCCCAATCCCTAATTATCCCTTGCCTTTAAGGTCGGCAACGCGCCCATGATTCTTCTGGTGGTGGGCGTACATGGGCAGTGGAGATCACTTACCATCAGGTGACCTACTTGCTCGTTTGCCGGCCTATGCTATTAAAAAAAAATAAGACGAGTAATTCGCTCTCCTGACGGTAAGCGTCACGCCTTCCATTAAACCTTACGACACAACTGAGAACCTTGAATTATAAACCACTTTAATTGTAAAAAGTCAAGTTGGCACAAAGCGGGTACATTGATTTCACATCCACATTCCTGTAAGAACGCCATCTGTTAAACAGTCACACCAAGTTAGGCAAACATGCTCCCCTGAATAGGCTAATGTCTACATAATATAATGAGATATCTTCGACCTGTCATGTGGATATTTATCATGTTTCAGATATCGCAAAATTTGTTAAAAGTTGCACTACAATATAAGCCAGTTTCATTGTTAGCATTATGTTTTTAAAATAATTGTACATTTTTGTTATTCCTTGATCACCTCTAGTTTACAGTTTAGTTTATAGTTTTAAATTGTTGTATACACTAATAGGCTACTCACATAGACTAAGACTGTGAATTTTATAGTTTAAGTGCATATTGATAAGCCAAAGGTGTATCTTATTTCAATAAATAAATAAATAGATACGCACATGGACATAGCTATGCTCTATTTACGATAGATGGCGGTATTATCAATTTATTTCTCGAACTTTTTGCTCATTAGTAATGCTTATACAATCATAAAAATAATAAGATAAATCTATGTTATCAAGATTATTTCCACGTAGACAACTATGACGTAATATTATAACACGTAGTGGACTGTGGCTGGCACGGGATATTTTTTTTTATCGCAAAAAGTTGTAAATGAGCATGAGTCACCTGAGGTTGATCTCTAACACCCATGAACGCTCACATCAAAATAATCAAGGACGCGTTGCCAACCTTAAAGGAACAAGATAATTCAGTGATTGGGAAGGTGAGATGGACCTCTAGATCCACCTAATAATCACAAAATCTGCGTTGCTCTGTGCATCGCTGTCTGTCCGTCAGCATATTATACCCAATAATGCTTTTAGTAATTAAAAAATATGCTAGTTTTACAAATTAGAAAATTGATGTCTTATTTAATTAAATCGAAGCCAATAATTCCGTAACACTAATAGCCAACATAACGGTGATAATTGAAATTAAACTAATTTAAACGGATTTTATCGCGGTTTTGGAACGTAGTTCCTTATCGCGCGTTGCGAAAGGGGGCTAGACGGAAAAAATTGGTACGAAAAGTTGGCACGAAATTTTTGTCACGACATAATTCTCCGACCAAGAATAAATATAATATTAATTTGATATCTAGCACACAAAGTTAAAGTCGAAATTCCGTTAATAAAAGTAAAACTTATGACATATGGAAATGTAGACGTGGTTTGAAATTTGAATTTTTGATTATCGAACACGGCACGGCGGTCCACCGTTTAGGCTGCGTTTAGACGACGCGAAAAATTTCGTGCGGCCGTTTACACGATCGCGCAGTCGCCGCGTGGTTGCAGCGTTGCGAAGTATTAAACATTATGGCTTAGTCAATAGAGTTTACATTAGTTTTTCGAGTGATTCGAGCCACAACGCGGTGGGATTCCTTGTCATATAAATGCGCCCTTAGTAGCCAGTCACCAAATTACCTATCATAAAATATTTGAATGTTGGCTGCTTCCAGATTATACAGTGTCTAATATATAGTCTACGGGATGACTGTTTAATATTACGACTCACATCGAATGTTCTGGAACTCTCTAGAACGTTCGGTGTGACGTCACGTAGACTGTAAGACCGGCCGGTGCTCGCCGATTTACGGGCTGGGCGACGTAGCAGCCGGTGTGCTCCCTTCGGACCCTCCGTCCCCCCCGAGATCGAGATCATTTTAGTCAAGCCCGAGAGGTGGTCAAGCGCGAGCAGTCCATCGATCAACGGAAGGTTCGAGAGAAATCGAGAACCTTCCGGGTGACGTCACGCGCGCCGATTGACCAGCCAACGCTAGCCGACCTCCCTGGAGCTTCGAGAATTATGGAAGTACCAGGTGTTCAAACCCGTTCCCCCTACCCCCACCCAATTTGTCCTCACCCCCCCTCGGCCTAAATCGGTAATTTTTGAGGCTAGAGGGTCGTGCGACGGCTTGTCGCAATCGGCTTATTGAGCCCGACACTTTGGCCCCAATAAAAATAAATTTCGACCCCCCAGTAAGAAAGATCTGTAAAAATATCTCTAAAAATTCAAATATCTCAGAAACTACAATAGATAGACAAATAAAATTTTATTAAAATTCCTTCACTAATTAATCGAAAGGAACTTCGTTCCATCCGGGTGTCCCTTGACACCTCTCAAGTTTTTTTATTAATTTTGATCCCGACGTTTCGAAGACTTTTCAGCCTTCGTGGCCACGGGGTAGACTGAGGTGTAGGTTGTCCCGAAATGTTAATGTTACATTATCTACCTTCAGTTTACAATTACTTTTATGTTTTGGTCCGATCTACGCAGAAGGAGCTCACAGTGTCTTGAGGTCTGGCTATTGGTCTTTTGGGTTCCGATTTAATTAAATGTATAATCGGACCCCAGGCTTGTGCTAGCTTCCAACCATCTTTTCTATTGAAATTCGGATGTTTTTTAATTTCAATAGCCTCGCGAATCATCCTAGGTAGGAATCGGTGTTCTTTGGCAAGGATTTGTGGTCTGTCAAATCGAAGATAATGTTTGGAGCTTTCTGTTCAGCAACTGCAGACTTCGTACAGCGTCGGTGTTTAACGTCAGCTATATGTTCTTTTACGCGGGTCCCTATACTTCTCGGGTCCCTATAAAACCGCGATAAAATCCGTTTAAATTAGTTTTATTTCAATGAGTAATATTGGCGTAAACGTAAGAAATCATAACGGTGATAATCTTCAGTATCGCCAAACTGGAAAGGTTACACCACTGCCTACCCCTACGGGGATTACAGGCGTGAGTGCGTATACCCACGTGCCAGTACTAGGTCATGCTCCTACATATGTAATTTTTTTGTAGAGCACGTCATAATGACGTCACACATGACCTCGGCACACATACGTTGACCTTTGATATTGCTGATACCAGGGGAACAGATTTGAAAAGAAACTTTGAATCCATTCGCCGCGTTGAATCTAGCGGTAAAGGAAGTCCGGTTTTGCTGGTGGGAGGATACTTGTATCCGACCGGATAGCAACAACCGTACACTGGTGCTAAAACCTGCCATAGTGTCCCACCTTGTGTGGGTCGCGTTCCAGGGTCAGCCAGTGTATATCCGGTTCTCCCCAGGGGGCTTGCCCCCTGATCCTAACCCTTTTCCCATCCCTGTTTCCTTCCCCTCCCCCTTGGCCCTTTGGCAGGCCGGCATAATCTTGCCGACCTACGATGGACACATTGTTTATCGTTGGTCGACACTATTCTTGGCTTGCGCTACACTTACCATCAGGTGTAGCGTAGTCACTTTGCCGAGCCAGGATAAAAAAAAACCCACTTGAGTCTATTTCGCCGGGTCTTCTCAAGATGGGTCGTTTTGGATCCGGTGGTAGTTTTAAAACACGTGCCGTTTCGATAATGCCTATGGTCCATATCGATGACCCCCCAAAATATATAACGATTCTGGACTATTCCATACTAAAAATATAGAAAAATAATAATAATAGATAAATAAATAGATTTAGTTTAATTGCCGAGTGTATGTTGATGATGCTATGTATGTATGTATACATTAGTTGATACTGATTTTTATATATAACATTTCTTTTACTTTTGTACTAACTTGTCATAAGCGCTATTTCAATTGCCTACATGATTAATGAACTATTTCATTTCATTTCACTATGCACATGGAATTTAAATAAAAGTTGGAATCTTTATAAAGCAGGCTCAATTGAATTGCATTTGGATTTGCTGTTATACGTTGATAGGTTTGCTATTTCCTCTGAGTAGTAGAGCCACGCTGTGGACAGTTTTGTCTACAGCATGAATGGATCGACAAGACTGTCTCACAGAAAACCGATGTGAAGAACCGCTTGCTGCTGCGTTTCCTGCGGTGAGCGAGATGTCCAAAAGTCCAAAACCTCCCCTCCCTAACCCCTTATCGTCCAGTTCCATTAATTCACGATTCTTCTGGCATTGTGAGCGAACATGGGCGGTGGAGATTACCACGTAACCACGTAAGTCGGGAATATGAATATTATAGTAGAATCGCCATTCATCATCATCATCATCAGCCACAAGACGTCCACTGCTGAACATAGGCCTCCCCCAAAGATTTCCAGACCGACCTGTTGGAAGCGGCTTGCATCCAGCGACTTCCTGCGATCTTTATCGTCGTGTCGTCTGTCCACCTTGTAGGCGGACGTCCAACGCAGCGCTTTTTTTTTTATCCTGACTCGGCAAAGTGACTACGCTACACCTGATGGTAAGTGTAGCGCAATCCAAGAATAGTGTCGACCAACGATAAACAATGTGTCCATCGTAGGTCGGCAAGATCATGCCGGCCTGCCAAAGGGCCAAGGGGGAGGGGAAGGAAAAGGGATGAGAAAAGGGTTAGGATCAGGGGGTAAGCACCCTGGGGAGAACCGGATATACATTGGCTGACCCTGGAACGCGACCCACACAAGCTGAGCCACTATGGCAGGTTTTAGCACCAGTGTATGTTGGTCGCTATCCGGTCGGATACAAGTATTCTCCCACCAGCAACTTGCCAGTACGTGGCCTCGATTCCAGAACCTTTCTGGGTTTCTGTCCTTAGAATCGCCATTAGTAATCGTTAATCATGTGGCAGACAACTGTCACACTGAAAAAATTATCTAATTTCTTAATGGTAGTTATGAGTTGACTCCGAGTAAAGTATATTGCTGAGCGGCGAATAATTTTATCGCGATTTAAAACGGACGTGGTGCCATCTAGTTAGCGAGGTGCGATTCATTTTAGACTAATGTATGCGGGTCTGAGTTCAGTGCCTTAAGTCGGACTATTAAACTAATATATTTCATCATCATCATCAGCCACAGGACGTCCACTGCTGAACATAGATCTCTCCCAAAGATTTCCAGACCGACCTGTTGGAAGCGGCCTGCATCCAGCGACTTCCTGCGAACTTTATCAGGTCGTCTGTCCACCTTGTAGGCGGGTAATAATATATTTAGTTAAATTATTTATTTATTTATTCTTACACTCAGAATGTAAAGGTGGACTTAATGGCGCAGGCGTTATTTATCAGTTGACCCAAGGTGGTGCAGAGAGGTGGTGAAATGTGGTGATACACTAGGCGTGTGAAATGTACTATCAAGCGGAGTAGGCAGAAAAAAAATAAGGTATTAGATAATACGATAATTCATACATACAGTATTTTTTTTATTTATTTTTTTACTAGCCTTGTGTTATATACGTCTCACTGCTGGGCACGGGCCTCCTCTACTGAACAAGAGGGATTAGGCCTTAGTCCACCACGCTGGACTAATGCGGGTTGGTAGACTTCACATACCTTCGAAAAATCTTATCGAATTCTCAGGTATGCAGGTTTCCTCACGATGTTTCCTTCACTGTTAGAGAAAGCAATAATTAACAATTAATATACACGTAACTTAGAAAAGTGAGAGGTGTATGCTCTCGGGGCTGGTTTCGAACCTGCGACTTTCGTCTCGACAGTCCGTACCACTCCCCGCTGAGCTATCGCTGCTCTTTTCATACAGTATTACATAAATAATTAAATAAGGATCTAAATTATAAACATATAAATGACGTACATAATGAAGTAAAGATATGAGTGTTATGCTTCCGATAATTCTGCCAATTTGTCCATCACGTCTGTCCCCCCCCGACCCTAGTACCGGCCCGCGAGTCGATGATGACTAAGTAGTTTTAATACTCCCCCAAACCAATAATCGCAGATGTCTCTACCCTCCCCCAGTGGCCGTCCTGAGCCGAGGTTCGTACCCCAAAGGGGGTGCCCTCAGCGTGGTCACTTAAAGGGTTGAGAACGCCTAAAACGCTCACCCGAAAGTCCGGTGAAGCTGTATACAGCCGACTAGTCAACACAAAAAAAAAATTACGTCTGCCCATAACCAAAAGTAACACCACACACAACTTTGAATTACAAAGCACTGCATGGCACTGAACAGCACTCGTCACCCCGAGACATAACGATGTTAAGTCTCATAATGTCCAGCAATTATATTGGCTGTAATGTCCTTTAAACCGAAACACTTACACACTGTTGCTTGGTGGCAGAAATAGACAAACAGATGGTACTAACCCATACTGCCTCTCGCATACGAGGGACCTACCTTGTAACATTATTGCTACAAAGCCCACTTAGCATTAAAACAGTATAATAAAATAATATGTTTTCCTCTTGATATGAGTCCTTCGAGGTATAAGTCCGCGTTGTTGCCGGGTGAATTTTATAAGGCTCCTTCCAAAGGTGCGACTAACTCATGGAATTCAGCGATTTTTTTGTATCAGAACCGGTAAACGAGCGATTGGATCACCTGATGGTAAGTGATCTCTACAATCCATGAACATGTGTGTAGTATTTTAGTTCTATTATTTTTATTGTAGTTGAAAAACTATATTAAAAAAAAAATAGTAATAAGTAGGTAGATACGTCAAGTTTAATGTCATAATTTTTGTCATTAATTCTTTACAAAAAAAAAATTGATTTGTATGGTCAGTATTTTTTTTGCATTAGATGTTAAGTCTCACAATGCCCAGTAATTTCACTGGCTTCAATGTCCTTCAAACCGAAACCTAACTGTGCTTATACACTGTTGCTTGGCGGCAGATAGACCAAGCGGTGTGACCATCCCAGGCGGCCTCTCGCATACGAGGGACCTACCACATTGTAAATCTATAAATATTATCTTGTGTATTTATAAATAATAAAATAAAAAAAAATCTTCAGTGCGAATTTCTTTATTTTTTTAATTTCTTAATTTCGGTATTTATAATTTAGGATTTGCCATTACCATTTTAGGCAAAATAGATAAAATTTCTATAATATGTATCTTTTCTTCTTCTTTTTTGCACCTACTTTGTTCATCTCTGCACTACCCTAAGGTTGACTAGGAGAGAATGCCTTTGGCATTAAGTCCGCCTTTATACATTTTGTATATAAAGTGTAAAGTAAATAAATAGATAAAAATTTAATAAAAATTCAACTATAAACATTGTATCAATAAATAAATTATTGAAAAAAAAAAGTCGCAAGCCCGTACTTAACCTATCCCGTTCAAAGTCCACGCTGCAATTCGCCGCCACACAGTCTAAGCAGTCCAATTGACTTGTGACATGCATGCGCTGGGCCACTCAGCTTATATTGATATCAAGTGATTCGATGGTTCGAGATGTTGCTAAGTGCAGTTGTCGTTGAGGTTTATAGGTTTTTTTTTCTTAAATTGGTCGATGACACGAGTAGGTAGCCTGATTATAACCGCAACGCCTGCCTATATTTAGAAACAACACACACAATTCTGAATTACAACATTTAAGTAGTAGAGCCTAGCTGTAGACCAGCGTTTCCCAACTAATTATACTAACTACTAACTACTACTAACTAATTATCCTTTTCCTTTAAGGTTGGCAACGCGCCAATGATTCTTCTGGTATTGTTGGCGTACATGGACGGTGGAGATCAGTGATCCACTTGCTCGTTTGCTGGCCTATGCTATAAAAAACGTATTAAAAGGAAATGTACAAAGGATCATTATGAGAATTAGATATGATCACTATTTTACATGATTGTTGCTAGAAAGCCTACGATGCGGAGTTTTGAATATCGTGGTGGTAGAGTAGTAAATGTTTTTTAATTATTTGATTTCTTTTCATGAATGTAGGCTTATTTTATTACGAAATTTAACCAAAACATTTCCCACTAGCTTTTCCTCGCGGCTCCGCCCGCGTGATCTGCTTTTTCCGGGATAAAAAGTAGCCTATGTTCATCAGGGATAAAGTAGGATTCTAATAGTGAAAGAATTTTTCAAATTGCTCCAGTAGTTTTTAAGTTTATTTGTTACATACAAATACAAATCTTTCCTCGATATAATATTAGTTTCCCATATAGTCTTTGCTACCATCTGTTTCCCCTAGATACATACTCACGCCTGTAATCCCCGTAGTGGTAAGCAGAAGTGCAACCAATACACCCACATTTTGCCGACCGTATTTGCGTCCAATGATGACATAGGAAGCGAGCCTACCACCATACCGGACAGAAATTCCAGACTCCGAGCTGATACTGAGGATTTCGTGATTGAAAAACCCAATATCACATTTACCAGCCCCGGGGATTGAACCGGATACCTCAGCACATCAATCGTACCGCATACGCAATGCAACTGTGCAATGGAGCCAATCTTAGAGATTAAATTTCGAGAAATCCTTTTCATAAATGATGCATGCAGTATCTGCATTCACAAAATATCACATTTCTATAATCGTTTGGTCTGGGCAATGACAGCCATCAGCCTTTGCCTTTTAAATATATTAAACGAAAAAATTAAATTGATCGGAAGAAACAAATGGACTGTAATGAATAAAACACCCTGGTTTGTGGGTTTTTTCTCCCCACACTCTGTTCTTAGGAACAATTGATAGAAATATTAATTGAGGTAACCTATTTTCGACCTGCTTGATTAATTCTTAGCAATTGATGATGCAATGGACCATTTAAATGTGACACGAATAATGGCAATATGGAACATTTTTTATCCTGATACGATAGAGTATTTACATTGCATTTGATAGCAAGCATAGACTCCAAATATTATGTAGACCATCACGAAGGGTTTTTAGAGCTTGAATGACGAGACGTGTAGGTTACTAGCCAGATGGTAAGTGCCACGTTTTAAGTGATCGAGCCATGTTGTAGACGCTTTTGTCTACAGCATGAATGAACCGGCACAATCGATGACAATGTCTCTCAGAATACCATGTGAAGTGTTAGCTGGCCAAAATTCCCTCTCCTTCCCAGTCCCAATTCTTCTTCATAATAATAGTCGGCAATGCATCCATCAATCTCTTGGTATTTTGGGTGTTTAAAGGTGGCAGAGACGGCTTACCATCAAGTATCATATCCACTGGTTTGTTGGCATCTGCTATAAAAACTTTATTCACACGCCAAGTGTGGATCGCGTTTCAGGATCAGCCAGCGTATATCCGGTTCTCCCGAGGCGCTTGCGACATGACTTGATGGTTGATTGGGGCCGGTGTAGGGGTATATCTTTGTATTACTGTGCTTGCATCGGTCATCCGCCTGTCCTGTCGCAGGACCCTCGATTTGCTTCTACCCGAAGAGGGAAGAAACATTCATACAAGCCGGTATAGTTTTGGTGACCGCCGATAAACTTATTGTTTGTCGGTGGTCGCTGGTTTTTTGGACTGTACCACGCTTACCATCAAGTGTAGTGCAGTTACTATGCTCGGATAAAAAGAAAATCGTTTACAAAATTAAATAAACAATAATGCCTCTGTAGTCTAGATCTAAGAAACTATAACTAGAAAACCAAAACGAAGACAAAAAGAAATCAAATTGTTTACTTTCTCCAGTTTGTCCAGCGTCACCTAGCAATAAAACCAATCGAAAGCTAGAAAAGCGAGTGAATTTATTGTAAAGTGCATCTAGGTCATTTGGCTCGAAGGGAGTTTGCATTGACGTCAGGATCACGTCACGTTCGCGTGTCGTGTTAATTGCCTACTGATGCTGTGGAGTTTTTGAAGTGATAACTTCTTATGGGAGGGTGAACTGATTCGTAACGCGAGCGGTCCATCGATCAACGGAAGGTTCGAGAATATCCGAGAACCTTCCGTGAGACGTCACGCGGGCTAGTTGACCAGCCAGCGTTAGCCGACCTCCCTGGAACTTCGATAACTTCGAAGTCCCAGGTGGCGTCACACAGAGACCAGTCGGGAGCGGACTTTGACAGGTGTTTGACAGGACTTTGACCAGACTTTGACCGGGCTTTGACAGGACTTTGACCGGACTTTGAACGGACTTTGACCGGACTTTGACAGGACTATGACCGGACTAGCGTCTTCTGTCGAGCCTCCCGAGACGCACACTTTTTTTTTATTTCATGGGTCAGCAAACGAGCAGGCGGGCTCCCTGATTGTAGTGATCTTAACGCCCACAATAAGGTGGACGCGTCGCCGCCCTTAAAAGAAACGGATAATTAGGTTATCGGGAAAGATTTGGGTCTCCGGATATCAGCGTACGAATACAGCAATCTGCTATTTTACGTCTGTATTTTGTGAGACGGTGGTAAAGACCCGGTAGAGCCATCTCATTCTTGCTATAGACAAAAGTGTCTACAGCGTGGCTCTACCACTAAAGTATTACCTTTTGAATGAAAATTTTAGTAATTGCGTGTTTTTGTCATGATTTTTTATGCTCGGGGTTTGCAAGTTAAAACCAGCTCTAAGCATGCACCTCTGACTTTTATAAGAAAGAAAAAAAACATTTATTCGGCACCTTTATGCGACACACTGATACAAAAAAAAGAAATAAAACAGCAATACTATGTAAAAGTGTATCTTGTATCTCGTGATGCTGATGTAAAGGTTCTACTAGTTCGGCATATATTATAAGTACCAGACAATATGAGCCTTGCGCTAGTTTTCAACTAGAATCTTATAGTATCTAAATTATAAGTTACTAGCTATTCCTCGCGACTCCGCCCGCGGATACTGCTTTTTTCCGGGATTAAAAGTAGCCTATGTTACTCAGTGATAATTTAGCTTTCTAACGGCAACAGAATTTTTGAAATTGGTCCCGTAGTTTTTATGTTTATTCGCAACACGCAATATATAGGACGCAATTGTGATCGACCGATTGCTAGTTTCGAAATCTAAGCACGCTGCTAGTAAACCAATAAACAGATACAGAGACGAGGCGGTTAAAGTGTTAATATCATCATCAAGTCAGTTTACATAAAAATATAGTCTAATCCGGAAAAAATGAACCAAGTCCACAATTTAACAACACCAAGAAGATTTGAACAACATGAGATGCTAAGGATATGTTTGGATTTAAATTATTACGATCATGACTATGACGCGCAGGAGCATTGAAAAATTCATGGATCTAACAGTAACTACCGATGTGGAGCATTGAATTATGATAACCGGTACTGATTGTGCGTATGGATGGACAGTAGTGGGGGAAGTTAGTGCAATAGAAGACGAGGATAGACTGACGAATCAATCTGCTCCTTCTACTACACCGTTTGTGAGTGATAGAGCTACGCTGTAGACAGTTTTATCTACTGCATGAATGGGCTGGATCGATCGGGTAGTTACCACTGTCTCACAGAAAACCGACGTAAAGTAGCGGCTTGCTGCTGCGTTTCGTACGGTGAGTGGGATATCCGGAAGCCCAAATCCCCTCCCCTTCCCAGTCCCTAATTATCCCTTTCCTTTAAGGTCGGTAACGCGCCCAAAATTCCTCTGTTGGTGGGCGTACCTGGGCGGTGGAGATCACTTACCATCAGGTGACCCACTTGCTCGTTTGCTGGCCTATGCTATAAATGTGAAGAGTGTGTTCTCTGACTCATGCCGTTATCTTTTTTTTTGTTATTGGTTGAATGACGAGGCAAACAAGGCGCTCGTCTGATGGTAAGCGCCACGCCTGCCCATAAAGTGCAATTCACTCACGGCAGAAGTGAAACTTCAGAAAAGTAGCCTACAAGAGAATGAGATAAAAATAGAGTATCAGTGGTATTAGGATAATTAAAAGGTTTATTACTTTTATAATACTTTTACCAAGCTTAAAAATTATTTAAAATTTTAATGCGAATTATTACATTTCATATATTTACATACTTGAGATCTTGTTTCTTTCCAACCTCTTTAGTGACCAACCTTTTTCGATTCATCAAATTTTCAAATCACAACGATTCTAAAGAAGTTTCACTTTAAAAACGTCTTATTTCTTTGTAACACTAATGTCTTTGTATTCGGCCACCGGCAACACTGTTTCCGTAACATAAAACTGCCAAATCGAAATAAACTCACAATATTGAGTTTCAATGTTTTTTGTCGTCCGAATCGTTTTTTCCGCGCGAAAGTTCACGATTATCGTTTTTTCATCCGTCAGCGATTCGATTACATGCCAAAATTAAAGGGGGCATGTTCAAGGCCATCTTAACAAACTAAATGTACTGGATCCACTTATATCTTGAATGTTTTGAGATGGGATAGAGCTATATCAATTACTAGCTTTTCCTCGCAGCTCCGCGCGCGTGATGTGCTTTTTCCAGGATAAAAAGTAGCCTATGTTCATCACTCTCTCTTATTATATCTATGTTCTTTATTATATTTCTCTATGTATGTTTTGCGTTGGACGTCCACCTACAAGGTGGACAGACGACCTGATAAAGGTCGCAAGAAATCGCTGGATGCAGGCTGCTTCCAACAGGTTGGTCTGGAAATCTTTGGGGGAGGCCTATGTTCAGCAGTGGACGTGTTGTGGCTGATGATGATGATGCTCATTAGGGATAATGTAGGATTCTAATAGTGAACAAATTTTTCAAATTGTTCCCTTAGGTTTTAAGTTTATGCGTTACATACGAAAATACAAAAATAAAAATCTATGTCACATACAGACAAATAAGGCTTTTGTCTTCTATAACACCTCTATTTTGCGTCGGGGCTTAAAAAATAAATGAAAAAAAATATACAGAGACACGATCTTTAGTGTACACAAACCACGAAAGCTTACGTCATGTTACATCTCTCCAATTTTTTGGTAGTCATTTTTTAAATTAACTGCGCAGTTGTGAAATTCTCTATAGATATTTTTTGTAGGGAAATATTAGTAACATTATGATTTATTTTTTATTTTAAATGGTTCTGTATGATAGAATATTTCTAATATAAGGCCTTAAGCTCCTAATGACTACAACACATCTCAGTTCTGTTCTTCCAAGTGGGTTAATTAATTGCGGTGACCACATATCAGATCCTTTGCTCATTTGGCCTGCATGCCGGTCTTCTTTTTTGCCTTTATATCTATACCATCAAATTAATATAAAAACACAATAATATTATGACCACAGGTCTAAACTTAAACAAAAAATAAAAATAAGTAGGTAGGTGTGCTTAGGCAGAGTTCGAAAAGCTTGTTTGCCCACGCTTTAAAAAAAAATCAAAATTTGTCATTTGAAAGAGTTTTTATATTCATTTAGAACGACGTGCATTGCATCGTCGCGGACGCGTCGTGATATTTGTAAATACTGTGAGCATGCAAAGTACTTTCCAAATATTAATCCGGACAGGATTTGAAATGTGGAAGTCAAATTGTTGGTAATTGAATTACCTGAATTCATTGGTAAAGAATAGGAATTATAGTAGGTATACCAATTTGGACCCTTGAATATCAATTTTAATTACATAAGCATAATTCTTTCTTCTTCTAAATATATGCAAGGATCTCTAATGTTTTAAAGACGCACTTTCATCGTTTGTCCTTCGGGCTACACACCTGCCGCACGCGGTTTTTTTCGCGCTCTTTTTGCTCGGGCCGCCATCTTTTTTTGCCATTTTTTTCCCGCCACAAAACCACGTCTCACTGACTCATTCGTGCAAAAAAACTTTCTTAGCATTGACGTTATGTAACTTTTATTGAATAATATAATTCATAATTACTTTGATGTCGGTGTAGTGTTTTTTCTTCGGTAAGTCATTGCCTTTTCTATTCTAAGAAATAAGGGCTAAGTAAATAGTTAATGTGTAGTCCTATATTTTTTGTGCCTTGTCACAAAAATATATTTATTTTAGCTTGAAATGTGTAATATTTAAGCTTAAGTAATACACCAAAAATAGTAATTCCGAGAATGGAATGTCAAATAGTTTACCTTCGCTTGTATTTCGCAATCGTCTAAAATATATTTCTTTTCGTACAAATCTATTTGGAAATATCTTTTGGTTGTTTTTATGAGAGTTATATGTAACTATATATGTAACTATAATAAATAATAATATATCATTGAATTAAACACTCATAAATACATCGATCCAATATATCGATTGCAACTAACATTTTACGTACCTACATATTTTTTTATTAGTACTCAGAAAATAATCAATAGCATTCTTATCTTGTTAATTTCAAAGAATAAATTGATATTTCATGTGTAGTGCTATTTTTACAAATTTCAACGTAAAATACCGTGGTAGTGTGTATATCTGATTATAAAATTAAATATATTGAAACCAGAATTGAAGCTAGTGAAATAACTGGTCATCATGAGACTTAACATCTTATATCTCAGGGTGACGAGCGCAGTTCAGTGTCATGCAATGCTTTGTAATTCTATGTTCTGTGTGGTGTTGCTTCTGTTTATGAGCAGGCGGTTATCATCAGGCGAGCGCCTTGCTCGTCTCGTCATTCAATAAAAAATATACTGGAGTCTTGATAGTTAGACTTTTTGTGAGTAAAGTTTTTAAATTGGTTGAAGCCTACTAAGCCCTCTGTCATGACTTTTGCATCCATTAATTTACTGTCCGGAATGAATAGCAGACTATTCATAGATAGATTGGCTCATTTGTGCACGGCTTGCTATGTATGTGAGCTTGAATTAGATTTTAACCTCCAAAAAAGAGGGGTGGTGTTCAACTCCTTTGTCGTTCTGTATGTGCCATTGTAGTGCCTAAACAAATAGGTATTTTATATTTTTTAAGTGATAGGGCTACATTGCAGCCATTTTTGCATACAATACGAATGGACCGGCTCGACCGGGTTATTACCGCTATCTCACAGAAAACCAACGTAAAGTAACAGCTTGCTGCAGCGTTTCGTATGATGAGTAAGATATCCCAAATCCCACCCCCCTTTCCAATCCCTAAATTATCCCTGTACTTTAAGCTCGGCAACGCGCCTATGATTCTTCGTATATTGTAAGTCATCTTTTGTAATAATTTCTTGTTTATAAACGCCACGTATGATATTAAAAACATATAATTCTGAAACTAATATTAAACAACTAATATGGCAAACCGTATAATCACATTTACCACCTTCATTTCTTATTTTTAAAGATACAACAAATATAATTATTTACAAAGACGATATCTGTAACCATACCGCCAAACTTGAATATTAATTCACACAATTTTTTACACAGCTATATTTAGAGAGAAATAAAACTGGGTAATTTAATGAGTGTAACTTAGCACTTATTTTTAACATGTAATATGAAAGTGACACTTAAGTCATCCATGTAAGGTATTGTACGCAAATAATTCTGATCTTAATTGCTGTAGCGCCGGTTTTGTGATATATTTATATTTTTTATGTTTTTACGGATGCGGATAACTGTGCTTTAATGCAGATTTATTTTAGTTACTCAACTTCAGTAATTGACATATTAAAGCACGGGTATTTTTATTATCTGTAGCGAATAAAGGCCTCGACCAAACTTAACTACTGTATTGTGTTTGTGATTTTAATAGTAGCTACTAGCGGAGACTATGGAAAGTTGAAATTCGCAGTATGAGTAATTTTATATCATAACTAGCTTTTCCTCGCGTCTCGGCCCGCATGATCTGCTTTTTCCGGGATGAAAAGTAAGTAGCCTATGTTCACCAGGTACAATGCAGATTTTTTTTTTATTTTGATTTTGATTCTAATGGTGAAAGAATTTTTCAAGTGGGTCCAGTATTTTTAAGTTTATTCGTTACATACAAAAATACGAATCCTTCCTTTATAATATTAGTGTAGATAATAGTCGTATGCGATTACGATTTTTTTTTTTGGTGGTAGAGCCACCCTGTAGACAGTTTGTTTAAAGTATGAATGGGCGGACTAGACCAGATCGTTACCACTGTCCCATAGAAAACCGACAAAGTAGCTTGCTGTTGCGTTTTGTATTGTGAGTGAGATATCCGGAGGCCCAAATCCCTCCCTTTCTAATCCCATAATTAATTCCTTTAAGGTTTTCAACGCGCCTGTGATTTTCCTGGTATTGTGAGTGTACATGGGCGGTGAAGATTGCTTACCATCAGCTAACCCAATTGCTCGTTTACTGGTCAATGCTATTAAAAAAATGTACCCCTATACCCGACCAACCATCAACTCGTGTGTCAAGCACCTCGGGAGAACCGGATATACACTGGCTGATCCTAGAACGATCCACACAAGATGTATGGCAGGTTTTAACACCATGTGTACGGTGGTCGCTATCCGGGCGTATTTCCTACCACCAGCAAAGGTTCGTTAATAATTACAATTTCAAACTACGCGTCTTGTTTCATCACAGACCATTAAAACGAATAAAATGATGTCACATCCAAGGGCAAATTACACGCTTCCAACAAATTGATAATTTCCCGTCCGACTTGTACTTTCTTACGGCCGTGACTCGTTAACCGCGTCCTTAACCGTGAACTTCAAAGGTCGAACTTAAACTGGATGATTGATGCATTATCTCATTCATTTATGAATTTGTAATTTTCCGGAGTTCGTTATGCTGAGAACGGCTGAGTTTTTTGTTTCTTCTGAGACCGGGCATTTCCTAAGCTCCGGTAGAGACATTTCAATCAAATTTATCTATTGCTAGCATTCGCTAGCAGCTCCACCCGCGTGATCTACTTTTTCCGCGATAAAAAGTAGCCTATGTCCTATTCTGATGTATAAGCTATATTATTGGCATAAATTGAGCTGCTCTAACTCAAATAAATAATACTTCAATGTATGTAGTGCTAATATATATTGTAATAAGTTTAGAAAAGAGCAACGTTAGAGTTTCTTGCCCGTTCTTCTTTAACGAATCAGCATTCCGAACTGGCGGTAGAGTTAAAATTTGACTGAATCTAAATAATGTTTGACATTTTACTGATTCAATAAATGATTTGATTTTGATTTTTTTGATTTTGATTGTAAAGTTTCATTAAAATCCATTCAGTAGTTTTTACGTGAAAGAGTAACAAACATACATCCATCCATCCATACTTACAAACTTTCGCGTTTATAATATTAGTAGGATAGGATATCGCCTTTGTTCATCAGGGATAATGCAGGATTCTAATGGTGAAAGAATTTTTCAAATCGGTCCAGTAGTTTCAGAGCCTATTCGATGCAATTCAATCAAATCTTTCCTCGTTATAATATTAGTTTAGATTGACGTGTAAAAGTGCCCTTTGTGGCCTACTTGCAAAATAAACGTTTTGATATTGATTTTTGGCTATAGGGAATTTTATTCCAAAGATTAAATTAATTGATATAAGTTCACACAATTAATGAATTTAACAAAACAAAATCAGTATCTCCATTTGAACTTGCTGTGCGTTGGTGCCTGTTTGCGTAAGTAGGTCCAATGAATGTTACTTCCTAATCGGGTTTGCAGTTCAAATTATAACAGAATGCGAGACCTCACGGCACGGACCTCACTTCCTCACACGGTGAGTGAATAAAACCCTTCGCACGTTAAAATACTTTATAGCACTTTATATGGTTTTAAACCTAAAATTTTTATGAGCGTGTAAAACATATTGTCAGGTCGTTTTTAATTACGAAGTTATAAAAGACGTGTTCTTAAAAAACGGGAAATGGCAGTTCCTCTATACTCCAGTCTCAGTTAAGAAGAATTGAATGAGTGAATAAGAATGAAATTAAATGAAAAAAGAGAAAGCCCTCGTGCTAGCCTTTGATTTTTTTATAGCCGAGGCTATAGGTGGAGGCATTGAAAAAATATATCGCTTTTTGATATTTTTTCTGCAATACATCGACATTTTTAGCGATATATGTAGATAATACTTCTAGCACAATCTAACGTGACCAAACCACCTTAAATATAGTCCTGACCTCACACTAGGTCAACTGGTATCATCGGTATCGGAACTAACCTTTTACGGTGCAACAAAACCCGAAAATTTGTGGATCATAAACATTTATCTTCATGCGGAAATCGAACCCGAGGCCTTTAGTTTCACATCTAACTACTCGCCCCACAGAGGCTGTCAAGCGAAAATAATATGTGTAATATGAAGTATCATTAAGCCGGAAGGCGGAAGTAGTAATTCTTCGAACTCACCGTCCTGCCTGAGATCTAGTGTCGCTAATTTATATTTTACATCAGATATGAACTGCCAGGGCTGGATTGTAGAGTTAAGCCTGAGAACACGAGGATTTTTAAATACTGGCCTGCAAATATTAAATAAAATAAATACACCCAACAGTCACATACATGGTCCTGACCCCACAGTAAGATACGAGTCTTGTGTCGTGGGTATCGGGAACTACGAGAGACTTTCGGTCTCACAACACCCAGACTCCGAAACAAATTTATGTGGATCGCACAAACACAACAACCCGCGGCCTCTAGCTTCACAGCTGGCTACTCGTCCGCTGCGCCACGGAGGCTGTCAAATTTTATTGACTAAATTTCTGATGAAAATCTGATGTTTTTTTATTTGATTGAATGACGAGACTAGCAAGGCGCTCCGCCTAATGGTAAGCGCCACGCCTATCCATGAACAGAAACAACACCACACAGAACTTTGAATTACAAAGCATTGCATGACACTGAACTACGCTCGCCACCCCGAGACATAAGATGTTATGTCTCATAATGTCCAGCTCACTGGCTTCAATGTCCTTCAAACAGTGCTTACACACTGCTTGGCGACGTTAATAGACAAAGGTGGTACCAACCCAGACGGCCTCTCGCATACGAGAGATCTACCACCTTGTACTATGAAATGTATTTAAAGGGTTTGTTTCTATGGGCTCCTTAATCACCAGATCACATCTTCAATACGTCTCTGTTAATCGCTGCCATGCCTCTTAATGAAGTATGACCTAGCTTTTTACTTCATCAGCTGACTGCGCGAGCGAGACAGATAGACCAGTTTTAATAAACGTGGTCCGTATGCCGGCAACTTGTGCATAGGCCGGCAAATGAACAAGTGAGTCAACTGATGGTGAATGGAGACCTCTATGGTCCATGTACACCCACAGTATTAAAAGAATCATGAACGTATTGCTTTTTTTTATCCTGGCTCGGCAAAGTGACTACGCTACACCTGATGGTAAGTGTAGCGCAATCCAAGAATAGTGTCGACCAACGATAAACAATGTGTCCATCGTAGGTCGGCAAGATCATGTCGGCCTGCCAAAGGGCCAAGGGGGAGGGGAAGGAAAAGGGATGGGAAAAGGGTTAGGATTAGGGGGCAAGCCCCCTGGGGAGAACCGGATATACACTGGCTGACCCTGGAACGCGACCCACACAAGGTGGGCCGCTATGGCAGGTTTTAGCACCAGTGTACGGTGGTCGCTATCCGGTCGAATACAAGTATCCTCCCACCAGCAATGCTGATCTTAAAGGAAAGAGAGGATTAAAGGATTGGGAAGGATGAAGGGATTTGGGTCTCTATGTCGCTCGCTTTACTAAACGCAACGAACGAACTTTACGGTATCGTGTTTTAAAGTGTTTTTTTTAAGTGAAAACTTCTTTAGCGGCGTTAATCACTTTTCTTGGGATGGGTATAAAATGTTAAACTCGCGTCAGGACACGTGACCTGATCGAAAATTTGTTAGACGGAGGGAGAGTAGACCGCCATCTAGATTGAACCGTATTACTGAGGGATAAGGATAGTTTTCGGTTACTTTGTTGGGTAATAGTGAACGCTCTATTGATTTGACTCTGTATTTCCTTACCGTTTCGGTGTATATTGTTCTTTCATGTTAATCATACGATATTTCCTTGTCATTTGTGCAGACCCTTTGGCTGCTGGAGTTTTTGGATCGTACTAGATGTGTCAAAGTTTAATGTCCAAGTTTTCACTTCTGCCGGCACTTCTCCCGGAGTGCAACCCGTTGTTTTTTACGACAAGAAATAATATTGTTAATTTATATTAATTTTTATCGTAAAAAAACACTTTAAAATGCACTACCGTAAAGTACACGTATTGGCGCTTTAGTATTGCCTTTCTACTGACGATATTAATATAATTGTTTTTTTTATACAAAGTAAGCATGTAGTTTTAATTTATTATCTTAGCAACAACAGTATAGTTAATTATTATTCAATAACCTTGCCTAATGGATATTTCTGAGAAATATTCAATGTCTAAAACCGACCTCCGAAATTATAATATACCTAGTTACCTTTCTAAAAGTAGCTAGACGTACTCTAAATTTTTTAAAATTTCAAATGTCGGTACTAGTTTTGTTTCATCGGAGGGTTTTTTTTTTTGTTAATTAGCTTGAAAGACGAAACTAACTGATGGTAGGATATCCATATCCGCCCGGATAGCGACCACCGTACACATGGTGTTAAAACCTGCCATAGTGACCCACACACCTTGTGTGGATCGCGTTCCAGGATCAGCCAGTGTATATCCGGTTCTCCCGAGGGGCTTGCGACATGACTTGATGGTTGGTAGGGGCGGGTATAGAGGTACATCCTTGTATCCCTTTGCCTGCATCGGTCATTTTATTATATTTATTTATTTATCATTCGATTGTCCTGCCGCAGGCCCCTTGATTTTCTTCGTCCCTCTCCAAAGAGGGTAGAAGCATTTATACAGGGCGGCATGATTCTGGTGATCACCGATAAAGTCATTGTTTGTTAGTGGTCGCTAGTTTTTGTCAGACTGCACTATGCTTACCATCAGGTGTAGTGCACTCACTTTGCCGTGCTCGGATAAAAAAGAAACTAGCAGGGTCGCCTGATGGTAATTATCTCGATGAAATGGGATGTACTGGTTATGCCTCTGCTTACCCTTTCGAGAATTAAAGGCCTGAGTGCGTATGTATGCGTACTAGGCTTCTACAATCTATTATCGTAATACATTACACATATATAATGTTTTAAAATTCGTAAAAGTGATTACATGATGCCCGATTTTCTTATCATATTACTATGTAGTACCTACATTTTTACGCTACACCGATATCGATAAGGTATGTACTAATTTACTTCTCGAATGATCGTGAAGTGGGTCATCAGAAAGATCAATGAGATTAAGGCTCGTGGTACTAAAATAAACCAATTTAGCTCAGTTTTTTGATACACAAAAACTTAAACAAAACCGATTCCAAAATCTCTTTTTTTATTTCATTTTATGACGAGACGAGCAAGACGCTCGCCTGATGGTAAGCGCCACGCCTGCCCATAAACAGAAGCAACACCACTCAGAACTTTGAATTATGTCTCGGTGTGACGAGCGCAGTTCAGTGCCATATATTCATTTGTAATTCAAAGTTGTATGTGGTGTTGCTTCTGTTTATGAGCACGCGCCGACATCAGGCGACCGCCTTGTTAGTCTCGTCATTTAATGAAATAAAAAAAAAGAAGTGTGTGTGTGCAGTTCACACACGGCAGAAGTGAAACTTCAGAAAAGTAGCTTACAAGAGAATGAGATAAAAATAGAGTATCAGTGGTATTAGGATAATTAAAAGGTTTATTATTTTTATAATCCTTTTACCAAGCTTAAAAATTATTTAAAGTTTTAATGCGAAATATTATATTTCATATATTTACATACTTGAGATCTTGTTTCTTTTCAACCTCTTTAGTGAGCAACCTTTTTCGCTTCATCAAATTTTCAAATCACAACGATTCTAGAAGTTTCACTACAAAAAGAAACCACAAAGCAACACGTGTAATATTTCCTTACGATAATTGCTTGTGACGTGGGCGTGGTGCTGTCATGGTTAGTAGCATGCATATCATTTTGCAAACAGTGATATGTGTATTCAAACACACGTGCTGGCTATTATGCTAAGTATATTGTACTTACAATTGCATGCAAGTATGCAATTTAACCCATGTCAAGTAAAAATTTTGATATTTTGTTAGAGCCACGTTGTAGACAGTTTTGTCTACAGCATGAATGGGCTGGCTCGACCGGGTCATTACCACTGTATCATAGAAAACCGACGTAAAGTAGCGGCTTGCTGCTGCGTTTCGTACGGTGAGTGAGATATCCGGAAGCCTAAATCCCCTTCCCTTCCCAATACCTAATTATCCTTTTCCTTTAAGGTCGGCAACGCGCCCATGATTCTTCTGGTGGTGGGCGTACATGTGTGGCCATTTTAAATAGTGACGTCAAAGTTCGCGTTATTTGACAAGTGCCCCTTCCATCAGATTTATGGCTGGCTTTTAATGGCTTTTAACATTATTATTTATAGATTAATGAAATTCTTCCTACAATATCTTTTGACTAACATAACTTATACGATTTAAATATAAAAAAAAAATGTGTGCGTGTACTAGTGTACACACGTAGGAAGTGAAACTTCTCTATGACCTTATTTTTCGAAAAATGATCTACTATATGCAACTTTACAGACATTGGTTAAATAAAGTTAAATTAGATAAAGTTTAAACAAAAGGCTTTTATTATCATAGACATGAATACAAAAAAAAAAGTGTGCGTCTCGGGACGCTCGACAGAAGAAGTCCGGTCAAAATCCGCTCAAAGTCCGGTCAAAGTCCAGTCAAAGTCCGATGAAAGTCCTGTCAAGCCCAGTCGAAGTCTGGTCAAAATACAGTCAAAGTGAAAAATGTGACGCGTGCCGCGTAACGGAAAAATGTGACGATTTTATTTTTCTAACGCCGATAAAGAAGTTTCACTTCAAAAAATCAAGTCAACCACCATATTCTCAAAGCATGGTCATGGTGTTACGTGTTAGTTACGAGGGGCGGGGAAGGGAACACGTGATGTCTATCCAGATAAGGGCCTCGTATCGTACGATGTTAGGAGGCGTGGTCTAATCATACGATTTGAGAAAGTGGTGGAGTAGACAAAAGTAATGTTAAGCGACGCGCGTGGATTTCTAATTGTCTTCAATTACGTGTGTCCCCGTTGCTGAAATGATCTTGAGATAAAAGCAATTAGATGGAGGATAATTTTGATGGAGATCTCGCACGAAATAGACGATGAAAAATTGTAACACGTAATAGGGTACTTTTCTATGTTGTTTTTTTTTTATTTAATTTAATGACGAGACGCTCGCCTGATGATAAAAAAGTATATAAACAGGCCGACATGATTCTGGTAGTCACTGGTTTTTGTACTGGACTGAGCTTACCATCAGGTGTAGTGCACTTTGCCGTGCTCGGATACCAAACAAGGGATTGGGAAGGAATTTAGGCCTCCGGCTATCTCACTCATGATACTAAATGCAACAGTTGTCTCTACGTCGGGATTCTGTGAGACACTGGTAATAACACGGTCAAGACAGATTCATGCTTAGATAAAACAGTCTGCAATTACCAACATGATGTATAGGAGTATAAAGTGCGAGGGAAACTCCGCTTGTTTATTAAGGCCATACCCCGAGCAAAACGCCGCGTGATCGAGATTTTTAGAGGCTATCTAGTCATTACTTAAAATAAATATTGATTAAAAAAATATACAATATATTTCTACGATCTGTCAACTTTACTTTGTTCGATTCAAATTCATGTTAATGTTGATATTTTTTTAAATTGTCGTTATAAATGAACCATACAAATTTGAAAAATGCAAAGATTCCGTTCGTCTCCTTTTAAAGTACAGATTGTTTTTATATGAAATTAACATCACTAGATAGGCTATTTAATAACGAATATTTTGCCCGTTTTAAATTTTCGAAAAGACCTAAACCTGATTTTTTAAATCAATTATTCGCTAAATACGTGCATATTCTGCACGAAAACTCACACACCAAGTACACGATTCAGTATGGCGCGAGTCAGTCTAGGTCATTTGCTCACGGAAGACCCTTAAATTTGTCAGTCAATTATGACTACATCACCTTGCATTGGAATATCAACTGTAAATGTACGTGGTAAGGTATAATTTGCGTCGGAAGTGTATATTACTTAATAACCGTCCTCGCGTCGGTCTGTCTGAGTATCGTGCCGGGTGTCACGTAACTTGTTGTACGGTGTGCGTTCCCTTTCACCTATACGATACGAATTGACGTGTTAGAAAAAAAAATTGAAATTACTTATTGAAATAAAACTAATTAAAACGGATTTTATCGCGGTTTTTATTAATTTTGATCCTGAAGTTTCGAAATCGAAAAAACTAACAGGGAATCGAACCCGAGACCTCGGCATAGCAGTTTTACTACGTACAACTGCGCCAACGAGGTAGAATTTACTAAATATAGAAAATAATATACATAATGATTTCATACGTTTACGCGAATGTCACACATTTAAGCACTTTTGTGTTTCGGTTTGAAGGACATTGAAGCCAGTGAAATTACTGGGCATTATGAGAGTTAACATCTTTTGTCTCGCGGGGTGACGAGCGCAGTTCAGTGCCATGCAGTGCTTTGTAATTCAACGGTCTGTTCGGTGTTACTTCTGTTTATAGGCAGGCGTGGCGCTTACCATCAGGCGGAAGCCTAGCTAGTCTTGTCATTCAATCAAATAAAACTAATTTAAACGGATTTTATCGAGGTTTTTTTATTTTAATTTTGCTCCGATGTTTCGAAAGCTTTTCAGCCTTCGTGGTCACTGGTGGTCACTCCAAAATAAACGCGATAAAATCCGTTTAAATTAGTTTTATTTAAAGCATATTATACTTGTATAAATAAAATCGTAGCAGCGATAGCTCAGCGGGGAGTGGAACGGACTGTTGAGATGAAAGTCGCAGGTTCGAGCCCCAAGAGCATGCACCTCTGACTTTTCTAAGTTACGTGTATATTAATTGTTAATTATCGTTTGCTTTAACGGTGAAGGAAACATCGTGAGGAAACCTGCATACCTGAAAACTCGATAAGATTTTTCGATGGTATGTGAAGTCTGCCAACCCGCATTAAGCCAGCGTGGTGGACTAAAGACTAAGGCCTAACCCTTCTCATTTAGTAGAGGAAGCCCCGTGCCCAGCAGTGGGACATGTATAATACAAGGCTAATAAAAAAAAATATATAAATAAAATCGTAGACAAATCTTAGTCTCTTCAACAACGGACACCCGCATATCCCGCGTTATCTAGTCCGGTGGGACGTTTTTTTTGGTCTCTCAAAACGGCCTTACATTATTTTATTATCCTTTGAATCGTCGGCGTTTTTGTAGATAAGAAAAAATCTTTTCAACCTGTTGCTAAGGGCTTTTGAATACAGAACTGAACTCGTTATTTGACCGCTTTATGAGTTGTGCGAAAAAAATGTTTACTGTAACTGTGGCAAAGGAGTCGCGTGTTTATTAGGAAACTAGCTTTTGCTCGCGGCTCCGCCCGCGTTTTTTTCATACAAACTTTCATCCCCTATTTTATCCCCTTAGGAGTAGAATTTATCAAAATCCTTTCTTAGCGGATGCCTACGTCATAACATCTACCTGCATGCCAAATTTCAGCCCGATCCCTCCAGTGGTTTGGGCTGTGCGTTGATAGATCACTATGTCAGTCAGTCACCTTTGAGTTTTATATATTTAGATGTGATGTTTTATGAAATAAAATAAATACACCCAACAGTCACATACATAGACCCCACAGTAAGATACGAGTCTTGTGTCGTGGGTATCAGGAACTACGAGAGATCACACAAATATTTGTCTCTGTGCGGGGATCGAACCCGCAGCCTCGCTTCACAGCCAGCTACTCGCCCGACAAGCCACGGAGGCTGTTAAATGTCAACATGAATTTGAATCATGCTCGTTGCCGAATTTAGAGGAAAAGGATGATTAAGGTATTGGGAAAGGGAAGGGGATTTGGGCTTTTTTTTTTAAATCCTGGCTCGGCAAAGTGACTACACTACACCTGATGGTAAGTGTAGCGCAATCTAAGAATAGTGTCGACCAACGATAAACAATGTGTCCATCGTAGGTCGGCAAGATCATGCCGGCCTGCCAAAGGGCCAAGGAGGAGGGGAAGGAAAAGGGATGGGAAAAGGGTTAGGATCAGGGGGCAAGCCCCCTGGGGAGAACCGGATATACACTGGCTGACCCTGGAACGCGACCCACGTAAGGTGGTAACTATGGCAGGTTTTAGCACCAGTGTACGGTGGTCGCTATCCGGTTGGATACAAGTATCCTCCAACCAGCACCTAGATTCTTCTAGATATCTCACTCGTACGGTACGAAACGTAACACCAAGTTGCTAATTCATGTCTGTTTTGGACACAACCCGGTCGAGCCAGCACATTCATGCTGTAGACAAAACTGTCTACAGCGTGACTCTACTACTTACAAATATTGCCTAAGCTCATTTTTTTTTATAAATGCACCCAACAGTCACACACACATAGTCCTGACCCCACACTAGGTTAACCTATATCGTGGGTATCAGGAACTACGAGGGACTTGCGGTCCCACAACACCAAGACCCGAAACACGTACTTGTGGATCACACAGATATTTGTCTTGGTGTGGGAATCGAACCTACGGCCTACTCTCCTACTTGTCCACTGCGCATAGAGGCCGTCGAAATAATTGAATCAATGCATCACCTATTTCTATCTATGGTTATCTAAACTTATAATTTCCGTCACGTGCCCTAAGTACGCAGTTATATTATCATCTAATTGTCTTTATGACGTCACACTTGTATACTACGTGGAAGTACCCACGCATTGATGACGTAAGTAAGATAATTATAATTCAGAGCTTGTTAGTGATTTCTTATGTTTCGTGATTTGGTGTATTAGTACGTACTTCCGGTACGTAATTTTTGGCTAAGAAGCAATTGGTTTTATCGTCAATAGATCAAAATAGCAAATTATTATACTTAGGTTTTGCTGGTGGGAGGATACTTGTATCCGACCGGATAGCGACCACCGTACATTTGTGCTAAAACCTGCCATAGTGGCCCACCTTGTGTGGGTCGCGTTCCAGGGCCAGTCAGTGTATATCCGGTTCTCCCCAGGGGGCTTGCCCCCTGATCCTAACCCTTTTCCCATCCCCTTTTCCTTCCCCTCCCCTTTGGCCCTTTGGCAGGCCGGCATGATATTGCCGACCTACGATGGACACATTGTTTATCGTTGGTCGACACTATTCTTGGATTGCGCTACACTTACCATCAGGTGTAGCGTAGTCACTTTGCCGAGCCCGAATTAAAAAAAAAACCTGATTAATAACCATAATGACTCATTGAGGCGAGTCACTAACGGCAAGCTGGCATAATTCTGGCAACGTTCGAGAAACACAGCGTCTCTGGATGGTTGATAATATATTTGCAATCTTAGCTTACTTAGCATCATTTTATGAGTGATAGTAAAAAAGGTAGGCAGGTAAAACACATACTTCAGTATATTTGCTGAATTAATGTTATCAAGGGTTTACAATCCCCACGACTCTTGTGTTCTCAAATCACTTCGTCGAATTGTTTGAATAATTATTTTAAAAATTCAGTGTTTCACAATCCAAATTTGGTTTTCCTCGAGTCGTTTTCCAGAAAATCGAGGTTTCATGTATTATTTATTATTGAATTTGTAACAAAGGTCAAATTTATATTAATGTTTTTCCCCATATGCTCGGGATTTCTGGAAATATTTCTTTTTTAAGAAATAATGAGATTTTTTTTACAGCTGAGGTAAAACGATCTAGTGGGTCATCGGATGGTAAGTGATCTCCACTGCCTAATACCAGACGAATCATAAACACGTTGTTAACCTTATAATAGAGGGACTTATTGGTAGAAAGTTTTGTCTACAGGATCTATTCGATCGGCCCGACCGGGTTTTTACCACTGTCCCACAGACAACCCTCGTAATTTAGCGGCTTACTGCTGCGTTTTGTATGGTGAGTGAGAATTCCGGAGGCCCATATCAGTTATAACTTTCGTTTAAGGTCGGCAACGGGGGTGAAGATTTTCGGACCTAAACAAGTGTTTATGTGATCCGAAAATATGAGGAAAGTTTTTCGTAGTTCCTGATACCCATGGGTCATGACATGACTAGAATCTTTGGTGGGGTCAGTACTATATGCGTATGTTGAGATATTAAAAAATCCCATAGAATGCAATTAAATAGGAATAATTAAATGTACACTTAGCAGAATTATGCGTGAGCATACATAAAAAAATATAAAGACGTGAGATCCTCCTTCTTTTTTTAAGTCGATTAAATCCTCTATCTTATGAGAGGTAGGGCCAAGCTGTAGACAGTTTTGTCTACAGCATGAATTGGCCGGCTCGATCGAGTCGTTACCACTGTCTCACAGAAAATCGAAGTAAAATAGCGGCATGCTGCTGAGTTTCGTACAGTGAGTGAGATATCCGTGGCCCAAATCTCTCTCCCCTTCCCAATCCCTAATCATCATATTACATGGTCGGTGGAGATCACTTACCATCAGGTTACCCACTTGTTCGTTTGCCGGCCTATGCTATAAAAAATCATCATCAATAACCGTCCAACCTGAATACCTGACTATATTTAGCAAACGCGAACAATTACTAATTACCTATGAATTCGTAATTTAGAAAGTGAAGGCATGCCGGTATTTTGAAAACACACGCTAAATCCGATCCAGAATCCATCTATGATGTCGAATGCTATTTTAAAGCGGCGCCTGAAGTTGTAAATTGAATTATTCGCAGAAATGTTTTCGATATTCGATCGTACATTGACGAATTTGTAATGAATGATTAAGAGGGCGCATAAAGCTAGCTAAATTTCAGCCGCGCGCCCTACATTACCCGCATGTCAACGTCGTATATGGCAAATGCTTTTTATTTTAAAATCTCATAATATACAAAATATTTTTGAAAATCAAAAAAGCCACTCTCTGAATCATACGTAAATGGTATTATTCATCTAATTTTCGGCTTAAAAATATGCACCATATTTGAAATAAATCGAAAATAGTTAAAAAATGGAGGTGACTTTGTGATTTTTTTCTATCGAGAAAATTTTTGTGTGTTATGTTTCTGTAAAACTTATTCGCTTGCAATTATAATGAATTATCCATATACATAAATTTGTTTAATTTAGAGTTACTAACTTAAAAATCAAATCTAGATTGATACTTTTGCTGTATGCGCCCTCTTAAATACTAGAATCTATTTGGCAACATGGCCAGAACGTGGCGGGAGCAAGGACCTAACGGAGGTCAACCTAAATCTAGGTATGACGTTGTGAAAACAGGTATGGGAGTAGTTCCTATTAATCGATTAGTTGAGTAAACTATCGACCTATTTATCCGGGTGCGGTAAAGTACACGGATCTTGATGTTAAGTACAGAGCAAATCAAAAGTAATGTTGCATCCCTCGACTGTTTGTAAAATTATTGCAGCTAGAAATTACCTAATGCGACTCTCCTAAGCAAGCCATTATAGCGTTCTTCATCATTCATTCATTCATTCGCCTTTCTTCATCATGTGTAAATCATTCATCTTTATCCATTTGGATATACACTTTATGAGATACGCTCTCATCTCAGGGTCTCCGGTTTCCTGCTTTGGAGGGAAGTGGAGTTATACTTACAATTTCTTATCTTTCTACTTTCGGTTATCATAATAAAGACAGCTTGGCATTGTGGGATTAAGGGACTATTCAACGGTAATGGCGGATTGCGTCACTGGCGGCTTCAGTATAGCTATAATCGGGACAGTTATGTTAGAGCCTACTGGTCTTACACCTCAACTTTAAGCCGTTTAGGGGAGATGGTAAACATCCAGGCAATAGCTAGTCTCACTTATGTACATAGTGATTGAGACCCACTTATTGCGGTAGTTCCAACTAAAATCCTTTCGATGCATTAGGGATAGCCCTGTATTCCCGAGACGAGATGCTCCCACATGTCACATTGGTTGTGTTTAAACCTTTTCGGCAGTCGCTTCAATACGTGTAACTTCCCTCTCTTTTATCTTATATACTCAAAAATAGAACATCCTCTCTCCAGTTTATCTCAATATCTCTTCAAAATATTTCCCAATTTTTTTCACCTGTCACCTATTTTAGTCACCTGATAGTAAGTGATCTCCACCGCCCATGTACGCCCACAATACCAGAAGAGTCATGGGCACGGGCCGACCCTAAAGGAAAGGGATAATTAGGTATTGGGAACGGGAGGGAGATTTATCTTCCGGATACCTCACTCACCATATGAAACGCAGCAAGCCGCTTTACGTTGGTTTTCTGTGAGATAGTGGTAACGATCCAGTCGAGCCGGCCCATTCATGCTGTCGACAAAACTGTCTACAGCTTGGCTCTACCACTCAAAATTGAGGCTGCTAGAACCAGAGTGGCCTAACTGCATTTTGATGACTTTTGACCTATTTATATTTTCGTCAATTTAAACCACGGCCGAAATGGACTTGTACTGCCATCTATGTCAAGGTGATGTTACCGATTTTAGGCCGGTCTGGTCTTGTAAATTGTGGTTTTTTAAATTACTTAAATACAAATTGGTCAAAAGTTATCGAAATGCAGATAGGCCACTATGGTTCTAGCAGCCTCAATTATCTTTATCCCAAATATCTTTGTCTCTTTCAAAAAACTAGATACAAACATCCTGCTGTGAAACGTTTTTGGCAAGTTCAAAGTACTTCTGACATGTAAGTTATAGTGTAATAAACAAATCTCCCAGACGCATCGCAGAGGCTTCCTTCATCGGGCACACGCTATTAGAAATAAAGATAACAAACAAATTTATATAAATTAGTTAAAACATGTAAATGTTTATGTTACGGGAGGAAAAATCTGTGCGTGGCGTTGAAAGATCAGGTAAATAATCGATGGTAAGACTATGTGCTATCGTTTGGGTTTGGTCGTCTCTTGGATTTATTAAAAACAATCCTGTTGCTGGTGGTAGGATATTCATATCCGCCTGTATAGCGACTACCGTATATATGGTGTTAAAACCTGCCATAGTGACACACACCTTATGTGAATCGCGTTCCAGGATCAACCAGTGTATATTCGGTTCCCCTAAGGGGCTTGCGACATGACTTGATGGTTGTTAGGGGCGGTTATAGGGGCACATCCTTGTATCCCTGTGTCTGCACAATAATCTGCCTGTCCTATCGCAGGCCCCTCGAATCGCTTCTTACCTCTTCGGAGTGTGAAGAAGCACTTATATAGGCCGGCTTGATTCTGGTGACCACTAATAAACTCATTGTTTGTTGGTCGTCACTGATTTTTTTGGAACTGAGCTCGTCACCCCGAGACATAAGGTGTTAAGTCTCATAATGCCCAGTAATTTCACTGGCTTCAATTAAAATTACAGCTGCGACCCATACGCTCGTTTCTTAGCTGTTACTATAAACGCTACTACAGACAGACATTCAGATTTTTAACACTATTATGATGGACTCGAAATAAAATTTATAAATTTGTTTGAATTTACAATGAAGTGAAGATATATGGGAAATACTTTCTAAATACAAGTACAAGTTGATTTAGGATTGAGAGATGTGTTTAACAAAATATATGCGAAAAGTGATTGAATGAAATATTTCTTAGCGTCTGTTTCACCGTTCTAGTATTTTTTTATTGCATAGACCGGCAAAGGAGCAATTGGGTTACCTGATGGTAAGTGATCTCCACTGCCCATGTACGCCTACAATACTAGAAGAATCATAGGCGTGTTGCTGCCCTTAACGGGAAGGGATAATAAGAGATTGAAGGGGAGGGGGATTTGGGCCTCCGAATATCTCACTCACACTCTCATTCAAGACAAATTGAATGAGTTCAAGAATGGTGTTAATCATTGCACAACCAAACGTAATTTGTGACCGCGCTGTAGTCAGCTCTGTCCTCAACATGACCGGCTTGACCAGGTTTGTACCACTTCGTCGTCTGATAGCTATGCTGTTGCATGTCGTGTGACGATTATTAACCAAGCAACAAAAAGAGGAGGTCCTCAATTCGGCAAGGTTTTTTTTAGCAAAATAAATAAATCTTATCGAATATGGAATAAATATCGAATTTAAAGCCGTATATAATTAGAAGTAGCTCCCCAGTGAACGAAAGAAAAATGAAAAAGAACTTTATTGAGAGAGATTGCCTCTGCTTGAGACAAAAGGAACATGATAAGATAGATAAGTTATAACCCAACAACACGACCAACCGCCGGGTTGACGTATAAGCTCCAACGACAAATAAAATATATAATAATGTAGTGCAAAGATTCATCAGTTTACGTTAGAGTTTCTTGCTCTTTCTTCTTTAACGAAACAGCATTCCGAACTGGCGGGAGAGATAAATTTTGACTGAATCTAAATGATGTTTGACATTTTAAAGATTCAATTAATTTTTGATTTTTTGAACACAACCCAAAAATTAGTAAGACACCTTTTTTTATTGAATGAGAGACGAGCAAGGCGCCTGCCTCATAGTAAGCGCCACGCCAGCCCACAGAAGCAAAACCACACAGAACTTTTAATTTCAAAGCACTGCATGGCACTGAACTGCGATCGTCACCCCGAGACATAGGATGTTAAGTCTCAGAATGGCCAGTAATTTCACTGGCTTCAATGTCCTTCAAACCGAAATACATATTGGCGGCAGAAATAGACGGCGCGATGGTACCAACCCAGACGGCCTCTCGCATACGAGGGACCTACCACCTTGACACCTTTCAATTAATTTCTATTTTACTGTAATTTACACATAACAATTGTTATTTTAACACAGTCATTGTATCATGTTGCCACGCCAATGTATTGAATACTATCTGAGATTATGATAAATTTCAATAGGATGTTGAACTTAGATTAGAAAATATGAAATTGCAATATTTATGTACTTTCTTTGTTTTATTTGATTCATTTGAATGACAAGACAAAGTCGCTTGCTTGTAAGAAACTCTTTGCCCTTAAAATTAGCAACAGCACTCTGAAATTACACAGCTGCAAGACACTGTAGCGATCTTCATCCTGAGACGTTCACCTGGTCTCATAATGCCCAGTAATTTCACCGGCTTCAATTTCCTTCAAACTGAAACACAACAATGCTTACACACTGTTGTTTGGCGGCAGAAATAGACAAGTGGTGGTACCAACCCAGACGGCCTCTCGCATACGAGGGACCTACCACCTTATATGGGTTTACTGTATATATTTCTTCATTTTAATGACAAGACAAGCAGGTCGCTTGGTTATAGGGAAGGCTTTGCCCTTGAAAGATTAGCAACACTACTCTGAAATTACAAAGCTGAAAGACACTGTATTGCGATCTTCATCTCAAAACATTCAGCTAGTTTCACAATGCCCAGTAATTTCACTGACTTCAATACCTTTTGGACGTCCACCTACAAGGTGGACAGATGATAAAGGTCGCAGGAAGTCGCTGGATGCAGGCCGCTTCCAACAGGTCGGTCTGGAAATCTTTGGGGGAGGCCTATGTTCAGCAGTGGACGTCTTGTGGCTGATGATGATGATGATGAATGCCCTTTAAACCCACAAAAACTTACACATTGCTGTGTGGCAGAAATAGAATAAGAGGTTGTACCGAACAATCTACCGAGGAACCTACCAGCTAGAAGCAGTTTTACCGTGTGTAAAGTATGAAATCCCTGACCCTCCCTTCGTGACGTCTTTAAGAAAGACCTATTACCAATCTGCAGCAAACGCCCCACGGCCAATACATTGTATAAGTACTATAATGATTTAAATGAACAGTTTAAAGGCATTACTTACACATGCCAGCGGTCACGTAGGCCTATTTGTGGTTTTTTCCTCATTTCTACGATAGATAAGTTACAAGGTAGGTCCCTCGTGTGCAAGAGACCATCTGGGTTGGTACCACCGCTTTATCTTTATCTACCGCCAAGCAACAGTGTGTAAGCCCTGTTGTGTTTCGGTTTGAAGGATATTGAAGCCAGTGAAATAACTGGGAATTGTGAGACTTAACATCTTATGGCTCGGGGTGATGAGCGCAGATGCAGGCCGCTTCCAACAGGTCGATCTGGAAATCTTTAGGGGAGGCCTATGTTTAGCAGTGGACGTCCTGTGGCTTACGATGATGATATTTTTTATTACACACATCAAAAATTCAAATGTATCCTTGGCTGGTACCATAGGGCTGGGTTCAAACCTACTATATTTCACTCGGCAGTCCTTTTCCCCGGTAAGCTATCGCGACATTTTTGGCAGTTCATATCTTATATCTTTAAATGAGCAATTCTTGTATATATATAATTGGAATCTCGGAATCGGCTCCAACGATTTTCATGAAATTTAGTATATAGGAGGTTTCGGGGGCGATAAATCGATCTAGCTAGGAATCATTTTTAGAAAATGTCATTTTATATTTTTTTTTAAGTGATAACTTCTTATGGGAGGGTGCACCGAAACGTTCCGTAATGCGAGCGGTCCATTGACCAGCCAGCATTAGCCGATCTCCCTGGAACATTGGTAATTTCTAAGACACGACTTTGACACGACTTCGGCACGACTTCGACACGACTTCGACACGACTTTGACACGACTTTGACACGACTTTGTCACGACTTTGACCGGACTTTGACCGGACTTTGACACGACTTTGACACGACTTTGACACGACTTTGACACGACTTTGACACGACTTTGACACGACTTTGTCATGACTTTGTCATGACTTTGACACGACTTTGACACGACTTCGACACGACTTTGACACGACTCTGACACGACTTTGACACGGCTTTGACATAACTTTGACACGACTTCGACACGACTTCGACACGACTTCGACACGACTTCGACACGACTTTGTCACGACTTTGACACGACTTTGACACGACTTTGACACGACTTTGACACGACTTTGACGCGACTTTGACACGACTGTTACACGACGTTGACACGACTTTGACACGACTTTGTCATAACATTGACCGGACATTGACCGGACTTCGACCGGACTTCGACGACTATGACACGACTTTGACACGACTTTGACATGACTTTGACCGGACATTGACCGGACTTCGACCGGGCTTCGACCGGACTTCGACCGGACGACTTCGGCACGACTTCAACACGACTTCGACACGACTTCAACACGACTTCGACACGACTTCGACACGACTTCGACACGACTTTGACACGACTTCGGCACGACTTTGACACGACTTTGACACGACTTTGACACGACTTTGACACGACTTTGACACGACTTCGACCGGACGACTTCGGCACGACTTCAACACGACTTTGACACGACTTCGACACGACTTTGACACGACTCTGACACGACTTTGAAACGACTCTGACACGACTTTGACACGACTTTGACACAACTTTGACACGACTTCGACACGACTTCGACACGACTTTGACACAACTTTGACACGACTTTGTCGCGTCTTTGACACGACTTTGTCGTGACTTTGACACGACTTCGACCGGACGACTTCGGCACGACTTCAACACGACTTTGACACGACTTCGACACGACTTTGACACGACTCTGATACGACTTTGAAACGACTCTGACACGACTTTGACACGACTTTGACACAACTTTGACACGACTTCGACACGACTTTGACACAACTTTGACACGACTTTGTCACGTCTTTGACCGAACTTTGACGCGACTTTGACGCGACTTTGACACGACTTTGACACGACTTAGACACGACTTTGACACGACTTTGACACGACTTTGACACGACTTTGACACGACTTTGACGCGACTTTGACACGACTGTTACACGACGTTGACACGACTTTGACACGACTTTGTCATAACATTGACCGGACATTGACCGGACTTCGACCGGACTTCGACGACTATGACACGACTTTGACACGACTTTGACATGACTTTGACCGGACATTGACCGGACTTCGACCGGGCTTCGACCGGACTTCGACCGGACGACTTCGGCACGACTTCAACACGACTTCGACACGACTTCAACACGACTTCGACACGACTTCGACACGACTTCGACACGACTTTGACACGACTTCGGCACGACTTTGACACGACTTTGACACGACTTTGACACGACTTTGACACGACTTTGACACGACTTCGACCGGACGACTTCGGCACGACTTCAACACGACTTTGACACGACTTCGACACGACTTTGACACGACTCTGACACGACTTTGAAACGACTCTGACACGACTTTGACACGACTTTGACACAACTTTGACACGACTTCGACACGACTTCGACACGACTTTGACACAACTTTGACACGACTTTGTCGCGTCTTTGACACGACTTTGTCGTGACTTTGACACGACTTCGACCGGACGACTTCGGCACGACTTCAACACGACTTTGACACGACTTCGACACGACTTTGACACGACTCTGATACGACTTTGAAACGACTCTGACACGACTTTGACACGACTTTGACACAACTTTGACACGACTTCGACACGACTTTGACACAACTTTGACACGACTTTGTCACGTCTTTGACCGAACTTTGACGCGACTTTGACGCGACTTTGACACGACTTTGACACGACTTAGACACGACTTTGACATGACTTTGACACGACTTTGACCGGACTTCGTAACGTAACGCGTTAAGGGGCCACTCTGTCTGGCTTCCCTTTCTCTCACGCATACGGTAGCAGTAGGCAGGCTCCTTCCGCTCTCACTTTAACCCACATTAGTTTAAGTTATCACTTCTGTCGAGCGTCCCGAACGCACACTTTTTTTTTTTTCACCCGAGCAGAGCTCGGTCGCCCAGGTACTTTTATTTATAAAGCCAAAATAGTGTTACATAATAATGTCTATGGAATCCATCCAATACGTGTTCAATAAACGTGATATACCATAGAATAAGAAAAACGTGACCACAGATGCGGTCAATATTTCCATATACAGTAAAAAAAAATACGGCGTAGCGTAAAATATATTAATATTTAACGTTATGGATGTATTTCTGTTCGTCCAAACAATTTTGCAACAATATAATTTTGCGAATGTATTCTGGAAAATAAAATTTGAATTATCACTTATACTGCGACCATTACTGATTTGTTTACCGTCTACTGAGGTACACTTGGGTAGACAAATATCATGCCAAGGCCAAAAATCCATAATGCTTGCATCATCCCCTTTTCTCCATTAGTTGATATTTTCCTCATTATATCAATTTCATCTCCGCGACGAGGACCGCCATTGAACATTAAAAAAAACTAAAACCCTTAAAATAAAATTTACCAATTTTGTGTAGTAATTCAAATGAATGGCGATTCATAGATAAGTGACTCAAAATAAGTAGATTTTATTTTTAGCTTTTTAGTTTATTTTTTAGTAGATAAAATAGATCACTCTGTCCAAATTTTATATTTTTTCAATCAAATTTCTAATCTGGGCAACCCAAAAATCAGCAGACTTCAAAAAAATATTTTTTAATTTTTATTTTTATTTTTTTACGAAAATCAGCAGATCTACTAAATATAGCAATAGTGAGCGTAAGTAATAATATTCGTCTCCGCTAGCGAATCCACCGTTGCGTGTATGGGTGTATATCGAATACTCTCTAAATCTTGACAATCTAAGATATATCGAACGAATTTTGAATTTAGAAGCCATTTATCGCTAGTTGTATTACGTTCATAAAACATGCTATGCAATGTAGTCACATTTTTAAGGCAGGGTAATTTGGTTTTACAACGAAATAATGTTTTTTTCATAAATCTGAAATAACAATTGCGCAACGTTTATTCAAATAAGCATTCAAAATGAAATGAAAACATTCATCCTTGACCGTCCTCCTGGTGACATTATACCATCCAAAACAATCAGAAAAACATTATTTTAAGTGGATTATTGTAATTTATATTTACCAAGTAAAATGCAACAAAAACATATTATCTTTGGAGTGGAAAAAAATTATGAGAGAGTAAACCGACTCAAAAATCACAATTCTCTTTTTATATATATTTTTCCTTGGGAAGGCAAAGCGATCCAGCCCATACAGCATCGTCATATGTGATAGGTATTTCAAGTACGATGAAACACGGGTACTTATGATCGATTTTAAGGTAGGTTGGTAGGTTAGCTAGGCTAGGGATTTTCCTGCCAGTAAGGTCCACGACACATCTCCTTACCATTAAACCCTTAGCCTACTCCTTTCTGCCCTTGACCCGATTTCCATATCCTCCTAGTCCGTGAATCCCTACATTTAAGGATCCTCTCCCTCTTCCCATCCCATGTTGGTGTGCCTTTCCTGCCAGCCTATAGCGCGGCGGTTATTCCAAAGTTCCCTTAATTTTTAAGTTAGTCTTATTAATGACAAATGTTCTGTATTTGACCTGTCATAAGCGCTTTCTTAGCCTACATGATAAATAAAAATTTGGATTTTTTTTATTTTGATTTTGAAGGTATTGCTGGAATTTTCGTGTTAATTCCTTTCAGTACAATACTGCTTAGATGACTCTACAAGCGAATCGGACGCAAAAAGTCGATTAATACATTTTGTATAAATTCACCGAAATTCTTTTATTTCAATGCTTCCATACACTATTCATTACAGTCAATGTTTGCATAAATCCACACCACTTTTATACAACAAACACAACTTTAAATTAGTTTATGAAATAATTGAAATAAGCGATCAATCGCACTGTCAGAATTCCCGCCAAAAACTCCAAAAACACTAAAAATAAAATTAACCAATTTCATAGACAACCAAACTCATAGACATTTATATCAGTTTTATCAGTCCATTTTTTTATTATTTTATTTTATTACTAACTTTCAATGAAAAAATCGTCAAAATCAAAATAAGAGGATAAACAACGAATTTTTAGTCATTCTTCCCCAATTACACTTGTGTAGTTTTTTTTTTAAATCCAACGGGGCTTTGAGTTATAACTTCCGAATCTTCCATTCTCTCGAATAATTAAAAAAAAATATCGAACCACTTAAAAAGCTGTATAAAATATCTTATATATGCGAACCTTTCTTTCGTTGATAAAAAAGTAGTTGGAAGTTATTTTTTATTAATTATCGGAACAAGATAGTCAAACGAGCAAGTCGGTCAGCTAATGATATGTGATCCCCACGGGCTACGAACATAATATCCGACCACAGGTTCGTTACTAATCTTGAATGAAGGAGAGGCTTAAAAAGAGTATTCCTTCAACGGTAGGCAGCGGTTTGGCTGTGTTCCTACCATTGCCGATGTCCATGAGCGGCGGTAACCGCTTACCATCAGGCGGGACCGCTTGCTCGTCTGCCTATCAAGGCAATAAAAAAAAAGTAGATCTGAGCCTGGTAAAGAGTTCTCCACTGGACCTGATGTTATTCTGGTGGTAGGATATTCATATCTGCCTGGATAGCGACCACCATATACACGCTGTTAAAACCTGCCATAGTGATGTGCCACGCACTTATGTGGATTGCGTTCCAGAATTAGCCAGTATACATCCGGTTCTCCCGAGGGGCTTGCGACATAACCTGATGGTTAATTGGGGCGGATAAATATAGGGGTACATCTTTGTATCACTGTGCCTGCGTCGGTCATCCGCCTGTCCTCTCGCAGGTCCCTCGATTTGCTTCTCCCTCTCCGAAGAGGGAAGAAGCATATACAGGCCGGCATGATTCTGGTGACCACCAATAAACTCATTGATTGTCCGTGGTCGCTATTTTTTTTTGGATTTTCACCTTTTTATCCCCGATTATACTCCCTTAGGGGTGAAATTTCTTCTTTAAATTTAAATGTGAGTAATTTTTTTTTTTTTTATAGCATAGGCCGGCAAACGAGCAAGTGGGTCACCTGATGGTAAGTGATCTCCACCGCCCATGTACGCCCACCACCAGAAGTGTCATGGGCGCGTTGCCGACCTTAAAGGAAAGGGATAATTAGGGATTGGGAAGGGGAGGGGATTTGGGCTTTTAGGGGATTTGGAATTTTGAGACTCTTAAGAAAAGAATAATTAAAATCGAATCACACTCCAAAAAGTTATGCATGGTTATACATAAAACATATGTAGAGTTGATTTGAGTACGTCGTATCGTCCTTCTTTCTTCGCTAATTTTTAAGCGAAAACTTCTTTTAGCGCGGTACGGATATTTTTAGGTGAGATAATATCTCTGGACTCGCGACAACGTTACGAGACGCAGCTATAGTATGTGCATATGCATGTACATATAGCAGACCGCGAACGCGTCTAGATAAATAAAAAAAAACATTTATTGCTATAACATTTATAACAACTGTTTTGCCTAGTCTTTAAACAACCGATAATACAACAATTGTTAGCTCCCGATTAATATCTAAATATATACACATAAAACTCAAAGGTGACTGACTGACATAGTGATCTATCAACGCACAGCCCAAACCACTGGAGGGATCGGGCTGAAATTTGGCATGCAGGTAGATGTTATGACGTAGGCATCCGCTAAGAAAGGATTTTAATAAATTCTACCCCCAAGGGGATAATATAGGGGAAGAAAGTTTGTATGAAAATCACGCGGGCGGAGCCGCGAGCAAAAGCTAGTTTTTTTTAATAAATCTAATGTTGCGCCAAAATAAGTTTTCACTTCTCTCAGCACTCCCGGAGTGCAACCCGTATTTTTTTTTACTATCGAAACTACATCATGTAAAACTCACATACACTATGATGGTATAAATATTTAAAACTATACAATTTCCGGTTAGCATCCATTAAGAGTGTAATGCCTCGTGTTATGAGTCTCCGTGGTGATTCACAATGAAGGATAAGCATTTTTCATCTCAGGGGAAAGGTTAGAATTCTTCAATATGAATTTATTTAGGTTGCGAGAGATTATTTGCAGTAACAATGGTTAACAGTCACGTCGATTTTCTCTGAGATAGTGGTAACGACCCGGTCGAGCCCTGCCCTTGTCCCGATATCCTCCTAGTCCGTGAATCCATTTTATATCCATATTTAAGGATCCCCTCCCTCTTCCCATGCTTGTTAGTGTGCCTTTTCCTGCCAGCCTATAGCGCGGCGGTTATTCAAATTTCCCTTAATTTTAAGTTAGTCTTATGAATGATAAATGTTCTGTACTTGACCTGTCATAAGCACTTTGTTAGCCTACATGATGAATAAAGATTTTGATTTTTGATTATGAGCCGGCCCATTCATGCTGTAGGCAAAACTGTCTACAGCGTGGCTCTACCACTCAAAAAATCTTAAAAGCTATAGATAAAATTAATCAATTTCGGAGGAGTTTAATGATCGGTGATTGGTAAAAAACAACCTTTTAGCCTAGACTAGACGATCCGACTATTGCCATGCAGTACTTCGTAATTCAAAGTTCTGTGTGGTGCTGCTTCTGTTTATGGTTAGATAGGCATTATTCGGATAAATAAATAAATTCACCTAACAGTCACACACATAGCCCTGACCGCACAGTAAGATACGTTTTGTGTCATGGGTATCAGAAACTACGAGAGACTCTCAGTCTCACAACACCCAGACCTGAAACAAATATTTGTGGATCAGCCAATTTGTCTCGGTGCGGGGATCGAACCCGCGGCCTCACGTTTCATTCGCTACTCGCCCACAGCGCCACGGAGGCTATAAAGAATAATCTCGGCGCCAGTTCTCGAAATGAATTTTAAAACAGACCGACAGATGTTAATCGATTTGATATTTAAATTCATTCGCCTTCTGCGACACGACTCCGTTTTTATTTGTTCTAGAAACTACTCTGGATTTGCAATTCTTCATTTATATACAGAATTCTGCATATACTTTTTATCCTGGTACGCCATAGAGATTTTTGAAGTGAAGACTTCTTTAGCGGCGTTGAGCACTTTTCTTGGGATGGGTATAAAATGTTAAACTCGCGTCAGAGATGATCTGATCGAAAATTCGTAAGACGGAGTGTAAGTTTTTTTTATGTTATATAAATTGTCATTTTTGTGTACGATAGCGCAATAAATGAATATTGTATTTAACCATATAAATGACAGTACTTTTATACTAATAAATAAAGCAATTCGTGCGAAATTTTTGCCTAACCATTCCAAAATATTCAAAAATGCACATGTTTTCACTTCTGCCGGCACTTCCGGAGTGCAACCCGTTGTTTTTTTTATAGCTGAGTCCGACCAATGAGCAAGTCACCTGGTGGTAAGTGATCCCCACCGCCCATGACCATCCATAACACCTGAGGAATGTACGCGTTGCCAGCTTTAAAGGAAAGGGATAATTAAGGACTTGGGAAAGAGGGGGTTGCTTCTGTTTATGGGCAGGCGTGGCGTTTACCATCAGGCGAGCGCCTTGCTCGTCTCGTCATACAATCAAAAATAATAATCCACATAGGCCAGCGTGATGAACTAAAGCCTAACCCCTTTCATATGTAGAGCCCAGCAGTGGGAGTTATTTAATACATGTGTGGTATTATTATATCTTTTAAATGAATGAAGTTTTATCTAAATTTTGTAATCTCACACACTACCTATAGTAAAAGATTAAGCGATAAAAAAAATATAGTAACGTTGGGCGAAAGTATGCATTTCCGGTTAGATTTGATAAGATAGCGTATCTTTTATCATATTGTACGTATCTAAATGGTTTTTTATCGTGACCCACCCCTGCCTGTCCTTGTGCGGAATGGCGTGATGTTTTATCTAGTTTTTTTATTTGATTAATTGATGAGGCGACCAAGGCGCTCACTCGTAAGCGAAGCAACGCCACACAGAAATTTGACGAGCGCATTTCAGTGACAGTGCTTGATAATTCATCATGTTTATGTTCATCAAGCACTGTCACTGAACTGCGCTCGTCACCTCGAAACATAAGATGCTAAGTCTCATAATACCAGTGATTTCACTGGCTACAATGTCCTTCAAGCTGAAACACAACAGTGCTTACACTCTGTTGTGTTTGCTCACACACGGTGGTACCAACCCAGACGGCCTCTCGCATACGAGGGACCTACCACCTTGTACCTTTTAAGTTATAATATTTTGATTTTTCAGAATTTTCTACATCGCAGATTAAAAGTTAAACTCACGTTTAATGAATTTCGACACACGTATTTGATAAACTAATGATATATATAAAAATCTATATCACTTTGAAAGCATAGTGTCAATAGTAGCAACGATAACGATCTTATATGTATTATGAATTGTGCACCTCCTTTTTTCAGTCGGTTGAATACAATTAAGCACGTCATTCATGCGTAGACCAACTATTGTTAATTAAATTTAATGCTCACACAACTTTTATCAGCAAACCAAAATATAATATATTATGTATCGTCAGTAAAAAGGTAAAATATACAAAAATGAACAAAAATAAATAAATGAACTTTACGGTAGAGTATTTTGGTATTTTGAAGTTGTTTATATGTACAATATACAATTTATACAATAAAAAATCATAACAATTATATTAAGAAAATAATATGATTCAATAAAATATAAGTTTTACTGAAAATTATCCATATGTAAATTTATATGGTTTTTTTGTCGTAAAATAACAAATTTAAAATGCTCTACCGTACAGTTTACGAATTCGCGCTTTAGTATTTTTTCTTCCCACTGACGTAATTAAAATAAGAGGCACTGTTACAATTGCTCAAAACGCTAGGTTTTAATTATTTCGGTTACATGTGAATTAAAATATTTAAAGATATTATCGTCATTAATATATTAAAATAGATGTTAAATATGATTAATAATATAAATATTAAGGGACTATTATTATGTCGTAAACTTTTTAAAAAACGTATTGAAGTTATATTTATTATCAATGGGTTTTTTGTAAGTCTAATGCTTATGATAATTTTAATTATTCATAGGTATATAATTTAAATAAAATATCGTTGATATGCATTGCACTGCCACTGAGATAATTATAAAATTAATATTAAGTTAAAAATAAATAAGTTAGTACACATTTAAATTATATTTATACCCGATGATAAAATTATGAAAAGAGTTCTTGGCTGTAAGATTTCAAACGCTATCTTCCTTTGCTAATTAAAAAAGTAAAGAAACAGGAGTGTAGCACGCGTGAAAACCCTCACGCATTGCGCTTGGGCAATACGATCGCTGTATAAAACGTAGCTTTCCCATACAGCCCGTTCATTTCGCCCCGGACGACGCTCCCGCGAGTTAAACTCCTGTATTCCGTGTGATTCCAATTTTGAAATTGACAGTGGCTGACTGGTGCTTTTTTATTTTATTTTTTCATTACGATTTATTGAGTGCCAGATCGGAATTCATTGGAGTTTGATTGACAGGTATTTATAATCTGTATAGAATATATTTTTTCTTTTTAATTTGTGTAAAGGGAACTCTTTTTAAAATAAAAAGGGATTTAATATTTTTTTGGGTACATACTTAATTCTCCATAAAAATAGATTTTTTTTTCTTTTAATATCAGTCAAAATGCAATGACATCATGATTCTTTGTCATAATCAGGATTGGAATTCCAATATTGGTAGATAAAATAAATGTTTCTCTAAGTCACGTATTACTGGATAAGACATGTTTTAATTATATGTATATTAGTCTACAATTACATCACCGTTATATGCTTTTAAATATATGTTCATAAAAAATCTTATTTAAAAAGTAAAAATGTTACATCATCCACGTCCCGTTATTGGAAAATGGGTCAGTCGTTTCTAATATGGATATATTGAATAGACTATTAATATATTGTCTATACTCTGTAGGAAGCCATAAACAACATTTTTAGTCTGTGCACTGTGTGCTGTTGTCTAAGAAACGATAGGTAGCGGCTTCGATTATCGCTTCGGAAACAGTGAGTGGATTTATTAAACTTTGATTCGGTCTTAATTCTGTCGCATGTTGACTTTATTCTTATGAAATTATGGTGTATTTACGATTAAGCAGTAGTCAAATCTCATCGCGACATGCATTTTCGCGGTTCATTATTTTAATTCGATACTTTTATGACATTTTATAAAAAGAAAATACTGTTTTAATTACAATCGTAATATAAAATACGTTAAAATATATTGTACTTAACTCCAACAAGAAACAACACATAAATATTAAAATAAAAAAAACACTGCACCTCTAAATTGAAATGTAATTAATTAAAAAAATAAACTTAAAAAGCATGACGAATGACGCAAAGCGCTTGAAAGCTGTTAATGGATAAAAAGACAAGTCCGCCGCACCTGTCAAATTGAGTACCATATCTTTTTATTTCTTTATTTTTGTTGTCCATATTTAGAAATGACACTATTTCAAAAGCCACTTAAAATAATAGAAACACGACAATTACGTAGATCGATAATTATCATATTAAGCGACTGTTTCACCACCGTCTGTCTTTGCTGGTGGTAGAATATTCATACGCCCGGATAGCGACCACCGTACACATGGTGTTAAAACCTGCCATAGTGATCCACACGCCTTTTGTGGATCTCGTTCCAGGATCAGCCAGTGTATGAGAACCGGATGTTCTCCTGAGGGGCTTGCGACATGACTTGATAGTTGGTCGGGCCGGGTATAGGGGTACATCCTTGTATTAATGTGCCTACGTCGGTCATCCGCCTGTCTTGTCGCAGACCCTTCGATTTGCGTCTTCCCTCTCCGAAGAGGGAAGAGGCATTTATATAGGCCGGCATGACTCTGGTCACCACCGATAAACTAATTTTTTAGGGGGGCTTAATGGTTTTTTGGACTGCACTACGCTTACCATCGATGTAGTGCAGTCACTTTGCCGTGCTCGGATAAAAAAAAACCTTTGAGTAAATGCTGTATACCAAATAAAGTATGACACATTTAAATTAAAAAGTCACACTGGCCTATTATATAGGGAAAGAAAACAAAATTCCTTTAAAAAAATTGTTATCTTATATACCTGTTAATTTGAAATTAAATCTTATTCAAACATTGTAAAATAGACTCTTAATATGAGGCATTAAAATGTCTATTTTTTAAACCATAGCCTGGCAAACGAGCAAATGGGTCACCTGATGGTAAGTGATCTGCACCGCCAATGTACGCCTACAATACTAGAATCGTAGGCGCGTTGTCAGTCTTAAAGGGTAGGTATACGCGTTATTCTATTTAAAAGCCGGTTAAGTTGTTAGTTATGATTGAAGATTTTTTTTATTTAATTGAATGACGAGACGAGCAAGGCGCTCGACTGATGGTAAGCACCACGCCGTCCATAAATAGAAGCAACACCACACAGAACTTTGAATTACAAAGAACTGCATGGCACTGAACTGCGCTCGTCACCCCGAGAAATAAGATGTCAAGTCTCATAATGCCCACAACAGTGCCTAAACACTGTTGCGTGACTACCACTCCATACTGATACACATTTTTAATAACCTTCAATGGCAGACGAGCTGGGTAATTACTATGTTTGATTATATACTTTGCTAACATTCGCTCGCGGTTCCGCCCGCGTGAAATTCTCCACCGTTATTTTATCGATATTGCTTATGTTCATCAGGAATAATGTAGGATTCTAAAGGTGAAAGAATTTTTCAAATCGGTCTAGTAGTTTCAGAGCCAATTCAATGCAAAAAAAACAATCAAATCTTATCTCTTCATAATATTAGAAAATATTGATATTACAAAAAGAAACTATTTTGCGAAAACATAATTAAAATTCAGTAAAAAATGAGGTTGCAGTTGGTGTTTTAAATATTGTTCTAAGAAAAGGCGTATAGTAGGAAAATCTCACTGTCTCCCTCGCACGCGTGTATCGTAATTGCGAGACTTGCCTTCTGACGTAACATGCCATGCCGTGCATCTTTTTTCTATCATTCGACTTCCAGCAGATTTATATGTCTTCTATCTAATTTTTTTTTCTTATTTTATTTAGTAATTCTTTCAATGATAGATATTTTTATAGCATAGAACAGCAAACGAGCAAGTGGGTCACTTGATGGTAAGTGATCTCCACCACCCTTATATGTTCACAATACTAGAAGAATCATAGGTGCGTTGCAGACCTTAAAGAGAAAGGATAATTAAGGGATTGGGAAGGGGAAGGGGATTTTAGCCTCCGGATATCACACTCACCATACGAAACGCAGCAGCAAGCCGTTACTTTACGTCAGTTTTCTGTGAGACAGTGGTAACGACCCTGTCGAACCGGCTCTGCCGTAGACAAAAATGTTTACAGCGTGGCTCTACCACTCAAAGATTTTGAGAAACGTAACTTATTGGTTAAAATAATAAAAAAATACCATTCAAATACTACGGTCGCTAATAGATTTCAACAATGCCAGGAGCATAGCCAAGCGACTGTCTATAGTGGAAATACTTTTTAAACCTCGATTGGATATGTCATAACGCTAATACCGCGGAAGGAACTTCATTCTAACGTCTGCAAGTCTATGACGTGCATACTTTGCCGCTCCATAAAATATATACGTGCGTAATTCTATGAGCATGACGTTCCTATTAACATACATAATATTAATAAGTACAGCACGCAAGCAGAGAGGAATATATCGTTGCGCGCAACTTCCGAAATACCCTAATTGTATTTTTATCCGGGCATGGCAAAGTGACTGCAAATACCCAAATTGTATTTTTTTATCCGGGCATGGCCAAGTGTCTGCAAATACCCAAATTGTATTTTTTTATCCGGGCACGGCAAAGTGACTGCAAATACCCAAATTGTATTTTTATCTGGGCACAGCAAAGTGACTGCAAATACCCAAATTGTATTTTTATCCGGGCATGGGAAAGTACACTACACTTGATGGTAAGCGTAGTTCAATCCAAAAAACCAGTGACCACAAGAATGATATTATTAGTGGTGGTAGTATAATGAATTTATCGGTGGTCACCAGAATCATGCCGGCCTATATGAATGCTTCTTCACACTCCGAAGAGGTAAGAAGCAAATCGAGAGGCCTGCGACAGGAAAGGCGGATGACCGATGCAGACACAGGGATACAACGATGTACCCCTATACCCGCCCCAACCAACCAGGATGTACCCCTATATCGTCCCCCTCATAGTTTGTCGGTGGTTGTTGGTTTTTTGTTTTACACTGCTGCGCTTTATGTCAGTACCATTGCCGTGTTCGGATAAAATAAAAAAAGTATTTCGCTCATGTATTTTCTCATGATCTCCCTTCACTCACACTCTACCAACTCGTGGACAGAATTTCCTAGACCATGTGTTTTTGAAATCGTACTTCAAATATAGTACTTACGTGATTAATACATCACAGATCATATTCCTATCCTTATAATATCCAAAATAACCAGACCTCTCGCAAAGTCAAAAACATCACGTTAAAAACACAGACTTTAGCCACTGTACTTTAGCCTTGTTACACAATCTGTTGATGCCAATCAATCCACAGAGATTTTTATATGTACTATTGATTATATTGTTAAAAAACATTCAGAATTGTTAAAACATCCTCAAAATGAAATGTCATTAAGCCTTGAATAACAAAGGGATTACTACGTTGTATTTGTAATAGAGACGGTATGTATCGCAAAATTAAAAAGGATCAATATAACTACCTTTTTAAAGTAACTTACACAAGATACCGCAATTTCTGTAATAATTGCTGCTAAACTGCTCAAGAGACTGAAACGCGCTTATGAGCCATGAAGATCTAGAAGAAAAGATAAAAACCTGTTAGTTTCACTGTCCTCAGACTTCTCAAGTACCTAACTTAGGCAACACTTTTGGTTTCTCTAAAGTCGAAGTAAAGTCATTGATTGCGCCAAAATTCTCCATCGAGCTGGGATGGGATTTCATCTCTTATACTATTGTCCTGTTCACACACATTGGTCCCGTTGATTACACATACATGTAACAATTCAATTTCTTCTGGAATATTCCGAACCGTACTTAAGAAACTATTATTATTATCTATCCCATTTTTTATTGTAGAGATAGGACTTGCGTCAATAATTACAAGCCTATTTCAGTCCTACCAGCGATCTAAAATACTTAAAAAAAAGTATTAATAACAAAAATCCTTTAAGCACCTAATCAAATTGGGTTTAGAAAAGGTAGATCCACCGAAGATGCCATTGCAGCTCTCGCTGACCGCATTATGCGAAATGACTAGAAAAAAGTATCTAGATCTTTTTTTTGACCTCTCTAAGGCTTTCGATACTGTCTGTATCCCGCTCCTATCAAAATTGAAACGTATCGGTGGAATCAGTCTTAATAACTTTAAATCTACCTTTCTGAGCCCACCCAGCTCGTTAAAACAGGCACATATTCTAGCGATGGTGCTACTGTGAGTTAAGGCGCCCGTAAGGTTCTATTTTAGGGCCAACGCTTTTTCTAATTTATATTAACCCCCTCTGTAGTCTAAACTGGTGCTATAACAAGGCGTGTGGATCACTATGGCAGGTTTTAACACCATGTGGTCGCTATCCGGGCGGATATGAATATCCTACCACCAGCATAAAAGCTTCTGGGTGATGTTGCTTCTGTTTATGGGCAGGTGTGGCGTTTACCATCAGGCGATGAACCTGCTTACTCGTTTCGTTACTAGGTTAATAAAAGGCTCGGTAATCACTTTTGTTTAGGTGTTCAGAAAATCACACAGAGTTGCTTGAGAACGGAATTTGTGCTCTGTAAGTTGGTAGCTCCTATCATATCATAGGACAGAAATAAGATCGGTGAACCGTCGCAGCACTAGTATACCTCTGGTTTCGTCTTCGAGGATTCATGCTGCAACCTATAATAATACACCCAAATAATAAATAAATACACCCAACAGTCACATACATAGTCCTGACCCCACACTAAGATACGAGTCTTGTGTCGTGGGTATCAGGAACTACGAGAGACTTTCGGTCTCACAACACCCAGACCCCGAAACAAATATTTGTGGATCACACAAACATTTGTCTCGGTGCGGGGATCGAACCCGCGGCCTCTCGTTTCACAGCCGGCTACTCGCCCCCTGCGCCACGGAGGCTGTCAAAATATGAATTATGAATAATATGTTAATAATATGTTATATGTTATTATGAATAATAATAAAACTAGCCCTGTATTATACACGACCCACTGCTGGGCACGGGCTTCCTCTTCTGAATGAGAGGGGTTAGGCGTTAGTCATCCACGCTGGCCTAATGTAGGTTGGCAAAATTAACATACTTAACTCTCTGAAGAGGGAAGAAGCATTTATACAGGCCGGCATGACTCTAGTGACCACCAATAAACTCATTGTTTGTCGGTGGTTGCTAGTTTTTGGACTGCACTACACTTACCATCAGCTGTAGTGTAGATACTTTGTCGTGCTCGGATAAAAAACTAAATTCATGTAGAGAAATGTTCAGGTAAGCAGGTTTCCTCACGATGTTTTCTTCACCGTTAAAGCGAACGATAATTAACAATTAATATACACCTCATTTAAAAAAATCAAAGGTGCGTTTGAGCTGATTTCGAACCTGCGACTTCCGTCTCGACAGTCCATACCACGTGAACTTACGCATGTCTATGTCATAATTTTTTTCATTCTACTACTGCCGTTTTGAGTAACAAAAAATCCGAAATCCCATAGTAACAAAATTCCATAGTGGCTGACGTAATTATTTGAATAGTGGAGTAAGCCAACCCCGCCTAGCAACAACCGTTGAGGGTTGCTTCATTCCAAGAACACCCGGTGGGACAAAAAATGGTGATCCTTTTTGTGGTAAGCGGCGCCGTGATTTTTTTTGGGAAATGCCCACGTCACTTCAATGGAATTTGTGGTGATTTTTTGTTACGGAAGTTAATGTTCTATTTGGTATTATCTACATTAATTAATACAACAGAAGTAAATTGGAAAAAGAAAGCCTTTTGTTAAAATACAATTAAAATTAATAAATAAATAAATAATAAATACACCCAACAGTCACATACATAGTCCTGACCCCACAGTCAAGTCAAGATACGAGTCTTGTGTCGTGGGTATCAGGAACCACGAGAGACTTTCGGTCTCACAACACCCAGACCCCGAAACAAATATTTGTGGATTACACAAACATTTCTCTCGGTGCGGGGATCGAACCCGCGGTCTCTCGCTTCACAGCCGGCTGCTCGACCCCTGCGCCACGGAGGCTGTCAAAAATTAGATGTCAAATGAGCCTGCAATTATAATTTTACGCTTTGTTTATTTCTGCCGTCAAGCAACAGTGTGTAAGCACTGTTGTGTTTCGGTTTGAAGAACATTGAAGCCTGTGAAATTACCGGGCTTTATGAGAATTAACATCTTATGTCTCGGGGTGACGACCGCAGTTCAGTACCATGCAGTGCTAATTCAAAGTTCTTTGTGGTGTTGCTTTTGTTTGTGGGCTTATATAAGCGAACGTCTTGCTCGTCTCGTTCAATCAAATAATAATACAAATATATTTATCTAATTGTACTTTATTTCATTGTTTCAGACAATTGTTAGCGTTTGAATCTCATCAGTATTAAGATGTATTTAGTTCCACTATTCGCCGCGGCGCTGCTGGGCGCGTGCCGGTGTGCCAACGTCAATAAACACATGAAGATGTTGTCCGAGATTGACAACAGTATTGAGGCTAATGGTGAGTTTTATTTTACTAGCCCTGTATTATAGTTGTCCCACTGCTGGGCACGGGCCTCCTCTACTGAATGAGAGGGGTTAGGCCTTAGCCCACCACGCTGGCCTAATGCGGGTTGGCAGACTTCACATACCTTCGAAAAATCTTATCGAGTTCTCAGGTATGCAGGTTTCCTCACGATGTTTGCTTCACCGTTGAAGCAAGCGATAATTAACAATTAATATACACGTGACTTAGAAAAGTCAGAGGTGCATTACTCTTGGGGCTGGTTTCGAACCTGCGACTTTCGTCTCGACAGGCCGTACCACTCCCCGCTGAGCTATCGCTGCTATGTGGTGTATTTATTTAAACTTCAACGAATCTTTTTTTTTATAGCATAGGCTGGCAAACGAGCAAGTGGGTCACCTGATGGTAAGTGATCTCCACCGCCCATGTACGCCTATTGACAATACTACAAGAATCATGGACGCGTTGCCGACCTTAAAAGAAAGGGATAATCAGGGATTGGGAAGAGGAGGGGGATTTAGGCCTCCGGATATCTCACTCACCGTACGAAACGCAGCAGTAAGCCGCTACTTTACGTCGGTTTTTTGTGAGACAGTGGTGACGACCCGTTCGAGCCGACCCATTCATGATGTATACAAAACCGTCTACAGCGTGGCAATACCACTCAAAAATCTTCAGAACGAGCCATTATGACCAGTATTTAACTATCATCATCATCATCATCAGCCACAAGACGTCCACTGCTGAACATAGGCCTCCCCCAAAGATTTCCAGACCGACCTGTTGGAAGCGGCCTGCATCCAGCGACTTCCTGCGATCTTTATCAGGTCGTCTGTCCACCTTGTAGGTGGACGTCCAACGCTGCTTTAGTATTTAACCATTGTCTCTTTTTTGCTTCTAGTACAAACAAAATCGTCGAGTGTCGAGCGGCACATCAGTATTATTCAGAAGCCAAACTCTTCATATGCGCATGCACCGGGCGCCGTGGTCGAACTGACGTGTGAAGCGGTCGGCATGCCAGCGCCATCTGTGCATTGGTTTAAGAACGACGCTCCAGTTTATGAGGTACGGTCTAGTTAATATTAGTTATTACTCCTTAGTACTATTTTTTATTTATAAGCTATTACTATTTATTGAAATAAAACTAATTTAAACGGATTTTATCGCGGTTTTTTCTTAATTTTGATCCCGACGCGACGTTTCGAAAACTTTTCAGCTTAAAAAAAAAAAAAACTTAAAAAACTTAAAACTTTTTTTTAAACTTTTCTTGGTGACCAGAATCATCCGTTTAAATTAGTTTTATTTCAATGAGTAATATTCGCGTAAACATAAGAAATCATTCTGTTACTATTTGTTTATGCTATGCTGCTAATATGAAATAATTTGATGATATCCCAATTTACCTAAAAAATATGTTAGATAAGAAAATAGATATAAAAAAGAAAGAAAGGAACAATTTATTAGGTTTTTCATAAAACGACATATGTCATCACTCGATTTTGAATATTTTCGCTCACAAAGTGATTAAGTGACAATGATGATATAATGCGTGATTTATGGTTAAATTGGTTGGTTACCATTTTTTCGCCAAATCAAACCATATGGCCATCTAGCGAAGAAAAGTGACACTAAATATTTACTGCCATCTAGTGTGCAGTAATAGTAATATTTGGTCAAGCTATTTTTTGATTAAAATACTTTATAATTATTAATTTATATTTACAGTACGATATGGAATCAAACGAGTTGATAGACACTAACCCGACGTCGGTAGCTCGGATAAAGTCCACGTTACTGATTACAAGGACCGCCACGCAAGATGTTTACTCTTGTTTGGTCACGTCGGGCCTGAAGACGGCCAGAGCCACCACCCTTGTTTATAGTACAGGTTAGTTGAATAATTCTTGATTATTTTGTGTTTACTATTTTTGCTGAATTTCAATTTTAATTATCAATAAAGTAGTTTAAAATAGTGACATCTATCGTCACAATTGAACATTAAATATGTTTAAAGAATGTTTTTATTTATATACATAATTAAGATTTTGCCTGTGAGACAATGAGATAGATTACAAGTATGCTATCACGTGTATTTGCGGCTGCGTACAACGAAACCTTCGAAAATGTGTCTTAAACAACGTGGTCTAATATTCACATGGCGTTGGATAATTAATTAATTAATTTTAATAATTCTGAAGTTTCACTTCTGCCGTACATTTTATTTGAGCCATTTTATTATTTGAAAAAGGGCTATTAAGGTATTATTATTTAAAGCCCATAACACAAATATTTATATTATGAGATATTTAGATTTTAAATTATTTTTATTTTTTCCACTCGTCAGAAGATGGCAGCACGGAGATATCTGAGCGACTCAAGCTGTACCCACTGAAGCCGCGGATCGTGGTGTCATACAAAGTGTATGTCGACACGATAGGCAACAACATCGTGCTGCCGTGTCGTGTGAAAGGCCATCCTAGACCGCACGTCACTTGGCTCGATAACAAGGGAGTGGCGATAAAAAAGGATCCTAGAATGAAGGTACATTGAAAATTTATTATAACCTCAGATATTTTTAATACTTTTTTATCCAAGCACGGCAAAGTGACTTCTTTACACATGACGGTAAGCGCAGTGTAGTCAAAAAAGACCAACGACCACTGACAACCAATGAGTTTATCGGTGGTCACCAGAATCATGCCGGCCTGTATAAATGCTTCTTCACACTCCGAAGAGGGAAGAAGCAAATCTAGGGGCTTGCGACAGGCGGATAACCGATGTAGAAACAGGGATACAAGGATGTACCTCTATACCAAACCAACCAACAAGTCATGTCGCAAGCCTCTCGGGAGAAACGGATATACAATGGCTGATCATGGAACGCGATCCACACAAGGCGTGTGGGTCACTATGGCAGGTTTTAACACCATGTGTACGGTGGATCCAGTGCCAGATTTATATTTTTTATGAGTGTAAGCCACTTTAAATCCGCCGCCCCATGTAGGTAGGTTTATGTATGTATGTAGGTTTCTAAAATAATAATTTTCCATTTATTTGTATTATGGAAGGCACTAAAGTTAAATAAACGAATGAGTTAGAAAGTTATTAATTATTAATTTATTAAAGACTAGCTTTTCCTCGCGGCTCCGCCCGCGTGATCTGCTTTTTCCGGGACAAAAAGTAGCCTTATGCTATTCTGATGTATAAGCTATATTATTGTAAAGTTTCATTAAAATCCATTCAGTAGTTTTTACGTGAAAGAGTAACAAACATACATCCATACTTACAAACTTTCGCGTTTATAATATTAGTAGGAGTAGGATAATTAGTACTTAAATTGAGTGAGCGTCCTCTGAAATCTGCCGCCCCTAAGAGGCTACGACCCATAGGCCGCGGCCTATATGGCCTATTTAGTAATCCAAGACTGGGTGGATCCAAGGCTGATGTTATTATGGTTGTTGCAGGTGCTAAGGTCTGGCGAGCTGGTGATCTCGTCGCTGCGTTGGTCGGACATGGGCGAGTACTCGTGTCGCGCCACCAATACATTCGGGACACAGTTCGCTAAAACGTTCGTCTATCCCGCCAAAGTGAGTATTTAATAACATTGACTGAAACAAAAGAACTACGCCAATGTTTCCCAACGTGGGGCCCACGCCCCAGTTTTGATAGTTAAGGGCGGCAATTTAAAAATGGACTCGATACGAGTTTAACCCTTTCGCTTTGGGTTATTTTAATGCAATGCTAGATATCGGTGACAAATTTAACAAAAAAATGTTAAGGTGGGGCATGGCCGAAAAAAGGTTGGGAAACACTGAACTACACCATAAAAAACTTATTCAAGCCAAGTGCATTGTGAGATATCTAAACTAGTATTATAAAAAGATTTCATTGTTTGTTTGCATTGAATAGGCTCTGGAACTACTGGACCGATTTGATAAATTCTATCACCATTAGAATCCTACATTATCCCTGACGAACGTAGGTGATACCTATAAATATAACGGTGCAGAATTTCGCGCGGGCGGAGCTGCGAGCGAATGCTAGTGACTATAGATGTTTTCGGCATTATACATTAGCGATCCAATAGGATCAATTGTAATAACAAAACGTTTTAGAAAAACCATTGTTGGTTAGTTTATTGGTAGTATTTTGGTTAGTTTGTATGGGTTACCATCGTTACTAGTAATTAGAAACCTAGTTTAAAGTTAGAATACGTTTTGTTATAAGCCCATAAACCTTTAATTTGAATATGAATCGTGCAAGTCGGTGTAAGACAAGTACTGCCATCTCATAGAGACTAATGTCAAACACTTTAGTAATTAGTTTCAAAGTTTGAACACTAGATGTCTTTGATAACGATATTTATTAATCATTAATTTAAATTATGAATAAAAAAAATGGTATTAGAGAAGTAAATACTCTAAAAATAATGATTGTTTATAATTAATTCAAAATTATTTATGCTGAATACATAATTTATGTATTTGTAAACTTAAGTAATCATCACGTTTCTGCTATTCTCCACTAGATGGCTCTCAACACCTATATTTTTGTTTCAGGCTGGATAGACAAACACAAAGAATATCATACAAGCGTCAGTATACTTAAACTGGATGTTCCTCTTAACATTAAGTATGTATTTGTTAAGGGCACATGCACACCGTCTAAAAACGCTGCGGTTTTATGGGACGACGTTTTTAAGTTTCTTTATAAACCACAGCGACACACATTTATTACTTGCCATTTGTTACAATTATTTGTAATCTCAGTTTAAATAAAATCGTTTGTTTCATAATTTTTAAATAATCGGATATTTTATATCTTAATATGATGGAACTTAAAGACGTGTCGTATACGTAGCGGCTGGACCGCTTGTGTAAAACGCAGCGTTTTCCCCGCCTGTGCGTCAACACCCTTAAAGGTTCATAAGAACGACTCTGCATATTATAGGTGTTACATTAAATTATAACGTAACAAATTATATTCATCGAATGTTAATGAATTTAAATAATTATTGTGATGAATTTATTACGAATAATAATTGAATATTGTAGACTGTGATTGAAATGAATAAATAATTATGAAACTATATCAGTTTTTTATTTAATATGTTTTTTATAGCAGATCAGTAAATTAGTGATAAGTTATTTTTTATCACGGCAAAGTGACTGCACTACACCTGATGGTAAACGCAGTGCAGTCCAAAAAACCAGCGACCACCGCCAAACAATGAGTTTATCGTTGGTTGCCAGAGTAATGCCCGCCTGTATAAATACTTCCCTCTTCCCAGTGGGAAGAAGCAAATCGAGGCGCCTGCGACAGGACAGGCGGATAACCTATGCAGGCACAGAAATATAGGGATGCACCCCTATACCCGCCCGAATGAACCATCAAGTAATGTCGCAAGCCCCTCGGGAGAACCGGATATACACTGGCTGAACCTGGAATGCGACCCACACAAGGTGCGTGGGTCACTATGGCAGGTTTTAACACCATTTGTACGGTGGTCGCTATCTGGGCAGAAATCAATATCCTACCACGAGCTATAAGTGCGTTAGGTACCTGATGGTAGGTGTTCATCACTTTATGGACACACACAATAATAATAATATCTCCACCCCTGTATTATACACTTCCCACTGCTGGGCACGGGCTACCTCTACTGAATGAGAGGGGTTAGGCCTTAGTCCATCACGGGTTGGCAGTTGGCATCCTAACGCGGGTTGGCAGATTTCACCAACATTCTATATATTTTTTTATTTCATTGAATGACGAAACGAGCAATACGCTCGCCTGATGGTAAGCCCCACGCCTGCCCATAAACAGAAGCAACACCACACAGACTTTTGAATTACAAAGTACTGCATGGCACTGAACTGCGCTCGTCACCCCGATACATAAGATGTTAAGTTTCACTATGCCCAGTAATTTCACTGGCTTCAATGTCCTTCAAACCGAAACACAACAGTGCTTACATTACTGCTTGGCGTTAGAAACGGACAAATCGGTGGTAACAACCCAGACGGCCTCTCGCATACGAGGAACCTACCGTTGACAGCCTCCGTGGCGCAGCGGGCGAGTAGCCGGCTGTGAAGCGAGAGGCCGCGGGTTCGATCCCCGCACCAAGACAAATGTTTGTGTAATCCACAAACATTTGTTTCGGGATCTGGGTGTTGTGAGACCGAAAGTCTCTCGTAGTTCCTGATACCCACGACACAAGACTCGTATCTTACTGTGGGGTCAGGACTATGTATGTGACTGTTGGGTGTATTTATTTATTTTACCTTGTAACGTTGTATACACCGAAATGAAGCTTTAACTAACCGAAAGAAGATAGCTCCTAATAGATTGTCAGCTCTCGTAACAACAACAAATATTTAATAGCCCATACGTGTTTTCTAGCACGATATGGTCACGGCGCTTCCTACAAGAGGTAAACGAGATTAAAAATCCGTGCATTAGCCTCAATACTTCGAAGTATGACATGCTGATAGGAGATTCGTGATTGTGCGAAATTACTTGCTGATGTTTGGTTTGAGGGAGAGACTTTGAGAGTTTGAAAATGAAAAATCTTTATTTGAAAATAAGAGTGATACAAAACATTTACTGGTAAATGTTTTTGTATCATTGGTATGTTATTGTAACCTGGGTTCGAATTAGACGGAGCCTGTGCCTTGAGAAACGAAATAAAATACTGAAATACCCAATTTGTTAGCGTAGGTCAAGTCAGTATACATGTGGGTATGTGTTGTGTGTATGTGTGTGTGCGTTTGTATGAATATTGTCTTCTTTGACTGCCTCGGTGATGCAGTTATAATGCGTACACGGTACGGGCTGTGCTGAGGTCTCTGTTTCTATCCCTGGGTGGGGTAAAAGTGATATTGGGTTTTCTATCCCGAAATGTTCAGTATCAGCCCGGAGTTTGGATTTTGTTTTTATTAGCTGAATGACGAGACGAGCAAGTCGCTCGCTTGATGGTAAGCGCCACGCCTGCTTATAAAGGTAACACCACACATAACCTTGAATTACAAAGCACATACATGGTACTGAAATGCGCTCTTAAACCCGAGACATAAGATGTTAAGTCTCTTACTGCCCAGCTCACTGGCTTCAATGGCCTTCAAACCGACACACAACAGTGCTTACACACTGTTGCTTGGCGACGTCAATACACGGCGCGGTGGTACCAACCCAGACAGCCTCTCGCATACGAGGGACCTACCACCGTGTAATATATATATTATTTTTATTTCCCATCCGCTACCTCCTGTTACAAACACCATATCTAACTCATAAGCTAGATGAAACGATGGTTGCTCACGACGCATTGGGTAACGCACACGCCGCGCTGCCAGAGAAATGTTACATTTACTTTATACTATACGTAAACTAGTTCGTTCTAGAAACGTATATATCTCCATCTTTTTTTTTACTAGCCCTGTATTATATACGTCGCACAGCTAGGCACGGGCCTCCTCTACTGAATAAGAGGAGTTAGGCCTTAGTCCACCACGCTGGCCTAATGCGTGTTGGCGGACTTCACATACCTTCGAAAAATCTTATCGAGTTCTCAGGTATGCAGGTTTCCTCACGACTTCCTTCACCGTTAAAGCAAGCGATAATTAACAATTAATATTTATAAATTAATTTACTACATTTCGTCAATAGTCATTTTATAGAAATTGAAAAACTATGAACGTAATTGAAACTCGTACTAGACCTACTAATCTGTTTGTTATAACTTAAGAATGCTTCATCTTTCTTCGATAGCTTGAATTTTCACGGAATATAGCTGTTATATCTGATATCGTAAAATAAATTAATAAATAGATTTTTTTATAGGAAAGACCGGCAAACGAGCAAGTGGGTCACCTGATGGTATGTGATCTCCGCTCATGTACAATACTTGAGGAATCATAGGGGCGTTGCCGACCTTAAAGGGAAGGGATAATTAAGGGATTGGGAAGGGGAGGGGGATTTGGGCCTCCGAATATCTCACTCGCCGTACAAAACGCGGCAGCAAGCCCGCTACTTTACGTCGGTTTTCTGTGAGACAGTGGTAACGACCCGGTCGAGCCGGTCCATTTAGACAAAACTGTCTACAGCGAAGCTCTACCACTCATAAAACTTAAAATTGTGCGTACAGAACCCTAAGTGCACGTGTTCGACTCGCACTTGACCGTTTCATGTTATAGGCTATGTTTATACAAACTACACCACAATAGTTACTAATTACAGGTAATGGTTACATAGAGGCACGGTTTGGAAATAAGAATGGGACATTGTCGATGGTTTTATCGATAATAAAGTATTTTTGATTGAATGCTGAGACGAGCAATACGCTCGCTTGATGGTAAGGTAGTTTCCTATATTGAGTATTATACATTTTTTAACATGTAACAGATAATAATACGAAAAATAAGCCCTTATTCACCCATGATTCTTCTGGTATTGTGAACCAGTAAGTGATTCACTTCCTAGTTTGCCGGCCTATGCGATAAAAACAAATAATCCGGTTCTCCCCAGGGGGCATGCCCCCTGATCCTCACCCTTTTCCCATCCCTTTTTCCTTCCCCTTCCCCTTGGCCCTTTGGCAGGCCGGCACGATCTTGCCGACCAACGATGGACACATTGTTTATCGTTGGTCGACAATATTCTTGGATTGTGTAGTCACTTTGCCGAGCCAGGATAAAAAAAAAAAAAAATACATATAGTCCAATTCTTTTGACGTCAGACAGCCTGCCGTCTGGGTTGGTACCACCGCGTCGTCTATTGACGTCGCCAAGCAACAATATGCAAGCACTGTTATGTTTCGGTTTAAAGGACATTACAGCCAGTAAAATTACTAGGCATTATGAGACTTAACATGTTATATCTCGGGATGACGAGCGCATTTTAGTGCACTGTAGTGCTTTGTAATTTAAAGTTCTGTGTGGAGCTTCTGTTTATGGATATCGACTAGCTTGTCTCGTCATTGAATTAAATAAAAAAGAATAATATTAAAAATATTAGTTATTTTTTTTCATCTCCTAAATTTGTATCGATAATCGCCATCACTAGCCAAAAGCGCGCGTTTTCGCAACGCGCCGCGGCACTTATGACAATCGATGGTAATAGCTGCGTAATCGATATAGCTCAGTATGCGGAGCAAGGTCCTCGCGGACACGCCGGCGAATACACTCACAATCGAAATATGTGTGCATCACTCGGGCTTGTACCCTTTATCATTTGATTGACTACAAGCCCTACTGATGGTAGGATAGCCGCCCGGATAGCGACTACCGTACACATGGTGTTAAAACCTGCCGTAGTGATACGCCTTGTGTGGATCGCGTTCTAGGATCATCCAGTGTATATCCGGTTCTCCCGAGGGGCTTGCGACGTGACTTAATTGTTAGTTGGCGCGGGTATCCCCTATACCCTATACATCCTTTTATTACTGTGACTGCATTGGTCACCCGCCTGTCTTATCGCAGGTCTTTCGATTTGTTTTTCAGCATTTATACAGGCCGGCATGACTCTGGTGACCACTGATAAACTCATTGTTTGTCGGTGATCGCTGGCTTTTTGGACTGCACTACGCTTAAAATCAGGTGTAGTGTAGTCACTTTGCCTTGCTCGGATAAAAAAAAGGATGCCTGTGACAAATTTCCGGACGCTCAAGTATAGTTTAGAAGAAGCTTAGCCATGTTTTAGGCATTTTAAATAATAAATTTAAAAAATCTGAAGCTCCTTTTAGACAGCGAGAGTAAATACATAAAACTATCATTAACGGCTAAATGGATTTGAATAAATTTAGTACATAAATACACTATAACCTGAAAAAAACATTGATGCGGGCGGAGACCTAAGTAAAACATTAATTGATCTTATTAGAACTACATAAAAAAATATGGAATAGGTTGCTGACCTTAAAGGTACTGTATAATATTACTGTATTATAAGCAATGGTTACCACACATTAATTATACGCGAATTCAAACCTATATTTTGACCTCTATCCACCTCTAACAGGTGTGTCGTGATGAGATTTAATGTAACCTAATCTTGACCAGGAAATTAAGCAATTAATAATTACAATGCACTTATAACATAACTAATATGAAAAAGATATATAGTATGTCTGTAACACTATTTTTTTTTTGTTAGTGTGCATGTGTCTATTGGTAGGGTTCATATCCGCCCGGGTAGCGACCACCGTACACATCGTGTTAAAACCTACCATAGTGATCCACACGCCTTATGTGGATCGCGTTCCAGGATCAGCCAGTGTATATCCGGTGACTGCATCGGTCATCCGCCTGTGCTGTCGTAGATCCCTCGATTTGCTTCTTCCCCTTTGGAGTGTGAAGAAGCATTTATACAGACCGGCATGATTCTGGTGGCAACCGATAAACTCATTGTTTGTCAGTGGTCGTTGGTCTTTTGGACTGCACAGCGCTTATCATCAGATTTAGTACAGTCTGGATGTTGAGAGACCGATAGTCTCTCGTAGTTTCTGATACGACACAAGACTCGTATCTTACTGTGGGGTCTGGACTATGTGTGTGACTGTTGGGTGTATTTAATTATACTTAATAAATATTTCATAAAGTCAGAAGCGTGGTATATACTGCTGGGACGAAAGCAGTCCCAAGAGCATATTTTAATTCTAAGTTACGTATAAATTAATTGTTAATTATCACTTGCTTTAACAGTAAAGGAAATATCGTGTGAAAACCTGCATACCTGATAAGTTCTTCATTAGAATTCAAAGGTGTGTGAAGTCTGCCAACCCGCATTAGGCCAGCGCGGTGGACTTAGACTTAACCCATTTGTAAGGTGGCCCACGCCCAGCAGTGGGAAGATGGCATTAATTGACAGCCTCCGTGGCTCAGTGGGCGAGTAGCTGTGAAGCGAGGGGCTGCGGGTTCGATCCCCGCACCGAGACAAATGTTTGTGTGATCCACAAATATTAGTTTTGAGGTCTGGGTGTTGTGAGACCGAAAGTCTCTCGCAGTTTCTGATACCCACGACGCAAGACTCGTATCTTACTGTGGGGTCAGGACTATGTGTGTGACTGTTAAAAAAAAAATTAGAAATTTAGATAAGTATATCAAAGACAAAAACATACCAAACGAAGTCGCATGCATAGAAATGTATAAGAATCAATTGGTTTCAATGATCATATTAAATCGGTAGTTCATCACGATCGCAGATAAACACGCAATTACTTACCACATGTTTGCAACGAGGCCTTGATCCTATTTTTTGTTTTTAATGAGCCCACGTTAAGTTAGGAAGGTTTATATAAAAGTCTGGATGAAAAGCCCAACAGGCTGCTCACTGATAAGTGGCATGCCTGAATTGTTTGTTTTTTTTATTTGATTGAAAGACGAGACGAGCAAGGCGCTCGCCTGATGGTAAGCGCCACGCCTGCCCATAAACAGAAGCAACACCACCCAGAACTTTGAATTACAAAGCACTGCATGGCACTGAACTGCGCTTGACACCCCGAGACATAAGATTAAGTCTCATAACGACCAGTAATTTCACTGGGTTCAAAGTTCTTCAAGCCGGAACACAACAGTGCTAATACACTCTTGTACACTGTGCAGAAAGTAATGGTACCTTTTTTGCGTGGTAGAGTCACACTGTAGACAGTTTGTCTACAGCATGAATGGGCCGGCTCGACCGGGTCGTCACCACTGTCTCACAGAAATTCGACGTGAAGTAGCGGCTTGCTGCTGCGTTTCGTACGGCGGGTGAGATATCCGAAGGCCCAAACCCCCTACCCTTCCCAATCCCTTAATTATATAAGTCCGTTTGGAAACAACTAATGTGAAGGAAAAGCGACAAAAAACACCTTATTATAATTAAATGTAATTGTTTCCTAATAATATAAAGAAACTTGAATTGTAAAGATCCGGCTAATTGTTATAATTCGGTAATTATTTCGGCAACAGTTTTAAGTAATTTAAATTATTGTCACCTTGACGCTCAAATAATACGGTAGCGGAAAAAATAATCGAAAATATGTATTGAAGCTTTTAATGTTCGATAAAAAATTAAGATAATCTCAAATTACATTTAAGTATATTGATTCAGAAAATAACTTTATTATCTTACTATCGGATTGCTACAAGGAAGATATAAGTAGGTCCCTCGTATGCGAGAGGCCGGCTGGGTTGGTACCACCGCTTTGTTTATTTCTGCCGCCAAGAAACAGTTTGTAAGCACTGTTGTGTTTCGGTTTGAAGGACATTCAAGCCAGTGAAATTACTGGGCATTATGAGACTTAACATCTTGTGTCTCGGGGGTGACGAGCGCAGTTCAGTGCCATGCAGTGCTTTGAAATTGAAATTTATGTATGGTTTTGCTTCTGTTTATGGGCAGGCGTGGCGCTTACCATCAGGCGAGCGCCTTGCTCGTCTCGTCATTCAATCAAATAAAAAAAAACTTATCATGACGCCTATACCCTCAAAATAATAGGCAAGGTTTGTCTAGTACTATCGCATTCTCCCATAATGCCATTTTCCCATTAATTTCACATTACGATAATGACGAACCGAACTTGGCGGGAATTAATCCAGTTCTAGAAACCATTACCTTTTAAGCCTACATCTAGCAAAAAATCATCCAAATCAATTAGTCCAAATATGCAAACCATAATTTGAATTCAAACAAGCAATTAACATTCTAGCTCACATGAAGTACACTTTTGAGTGGTAGAGCCACGCTGTAGACAGTAATGTCTACAGCATAAATGGGCCGGCTCGACCAGGTCGTTACCACTGCCTCACAGAAAAGCGACGTAAAGTAGCGGCTTCCTGCTGCGTTTCGTACGGTGAGTGAGATATCCAGAAGCCCAAATACTTCTCCCCTTCCCAATCCCTAATTATCCCTTTCCTTTAAGGTCGGCAACGCGCCCATGATTCTTCTGGTATTGTGGGCTTACATGGGCGATGGAAATCACTAACCATTAGGTGACCCACTTGCTCGATTGCCGGTCTATGCTATAAAAAAAAAAAGTAAAAATTAAGATATTGATTTTATATTACTAAATTAATTATATTTAAATAGGTTAAATTCCGTATTTTATAAAAAAAAGTCATAAATGGAACATTTCCCATGTACTACTATGCAAAATAGAAATTTAAATTATTGATTTAATTAAAGGAATTTTGCAAAATAAAATTTAAATTAAATTTTTACTTGACGTGGGTTGCAATGTTATTCCATATTTGCATCAATTTATGGTAATCGTACGATTAATCGATTCAAATGCTCACTAATATAACATCGATATGGGTATGATCGGGTTCCTATTCAATTAATATTAAGCTAGATTTCTGTTTAATTGAACGTCATTAATACTGAATGAATGGTATTCGATTATAATAGTAATAGCCGAAGTACAGACATTCGGTCATTGCATCAGGGCATATCTAATAAATGGATGCAAATACGTAATAACATTTTAACTGAAATCAAGTAAAATGGAGATATTAATTTTATTTTGCTAAATTCATTATCTAAATCAACAATTTAAAGTTCTATTTTGCAATTTTTTTTTATCCGAGCACTGCATAGTGACTGCACTACACCTGATGGTAAGCGTAGTGCAGTCCAAAAAACTAGCAACCACCGACAAACACTGACTCTATCGGTGATCACCAGAGTCATGCCGGCCTGTATAAATGCTTCTTCCTTCTCCGAAGAGGGAAGAAGCAAATCGAAAAATCGTGGGGCCTGCGACAGAACAGGCAGATGACCGATGCAGGCACAGTGATACACGGTTGTACCCCTATATCCAACCCAACTAACCATCGAGTCATGTCGCAAGCCCCTCGGGAGAACTGGATATACTGGCTGATCCTGGAACGCGATCCACACAAGGTGTGTGGGTTACTATGGCAGGTTTTAACACCATGTGTTCGGTGGTTGCTATCCGGGCGGATATGAATCCTACCACCAGAAGAGTCTTATATCGGAAATGTTTCATTTACGATTTTTAAAAAGTTACGGATTTTAACCAACTTAAATCTAATGTCCAATCTAATCTAATAAATTTAGCGAAATAAAATCATTATCTCAATTTTAACTTGATGTGGGTTGAAATGATATTGCATCCAATTATTATTTAATACAAAATAAACAATTTAAGGATTAAGCACCTGTTTCAAATCAAATCATTTATTTGTAAAGGTAGGTAAACCTTCCACAATAGATGTCATAGAAATCTAATCCTCTACATTTTACTTAATAAAGTATACAATTCAAGGGCTCCAAATCAAATGTCTACAGCATGAATGGGCTGGCTCGACCGGGTCGTTACCACTGTCTCACAGAAAACCTACGTAAAGTAGCGGCTTGCTGCTCCGTTTCGAACGGTGAGTGAGATATCCGGTAGCCCAAATCCCCTCCCCTTACCAATCCCTAATTATCCCTTTCCTTTAAGGTCGGCAACGCGCCCATGATTCTACTGGTTGTGGGCGTACATGGGCGGTGGATATCACTTACTATCAGGTGACCCACTTGCTCGTTTGCCGGCCTACGCTATAAAAAAAAAAAATGAAACCATACTCCAAACCCAGCTCCAACATAACCTAACAAAACACGTGACGTTTTTGGAAAAACCCTTGATCCGTAAAATTAATATAAAACTTATTATAGCATTTCCTTGAATAATAAAAATATTGTAAATAATATGTATTTAATTGAACTAGGTATTTAATGTAATTGTTAATGTATTGATGTTGCTTTGTTAAGTGTACATAAGTTTATTTTTAGCAATTTTTAATAATTTTTTGTGCAACGACTTGTCACAAGTGCTATTTAATTACATCGCTAGTGATAGGATATTCATATATCCGCCCGGATAGCGACCACCATACACATGGTGTTAAAACCTGCCATAAGATCCACACGCCATGTGTGGATCGCGTTTTAGGATCAGCCAGTGTATATCCGTTACTTCCGAGAGGCTTGCGATGTAACATGATGGTTGATTGGGGCGGGTATAGGGGTACATCCTTGTATCACTGTGCATGCATCGTCCATCCGCCTGTCCTGTCGCAGGCCCCTCGATTTGCTTCTGCCTTATCCGAAGAGGGAAGAAGCATTTATACAGGCCGGCATGACTCTGGTGACCACCGATAAACTCATAGTTTGTTGTTGGTCGCAGGTTTTATGGCTTGCACTACGCTTACATTCAACTGTAGTGCAGTCTTGCCATACTTGCATAAAAAAAAAACACAAAAAAAAATTACACGTGAAATCCTTGAAACAAATAACAAACTAAAGCATTGAAACAAGCTGCGTTTTATAACTTAATAACAGTCTTAAAACAACCTCGTATTTGTAATAATTATACACGAAAAATCTTATTACAGCACATTATACACTAATGCTCCAATTGATGCAAGTTTGTGAGCCGATGTGTGATATGGCCTTATTCCATCTCATATGACCAAAATTGGCAAAATTGTGAGGTGCAAAATACTAGTCGCTTTTTAAGACACCTCTAGGAATGAGGGTGTTTCTTTTCTACTTTGTAAGTTGTGGTTTAAATTCCTTTTTTCATATTCTCGGGACCGGGAAATCGTTTATCTGGTAAAACGATACTGTTAAATACTGTGTATGTGTGTGTGATATTGCAAGGAACAACGCGATAGCCGAAGCGATGAAGTATTTATGCCGTGTTGCATAAAATACTTTTCGTTCCGGAGTCTAAGGCCGCGGACTCGAAGTCAGCGGGTGCGGGGCGGCGGCGGCGGCGGCGCGGGTGCGGCGGAGACCCGGTCTCGAAGTCAGCGGGCAGATCGCGCGGCGCGACGAGCGGCGTAGTGTTGTACTATGAGAAATTAGTGTCTGTTCGCGAACGAAATTGATGTGAATATGATGTTCCATATAAAAAATCATTGAAATAATTTAATCCACCATCCCGGCGGGAATTTTTGAAAATACACAGCACTACGTCAATGCAGACGCGCAGTTGCCGCTCAACTGGCGCGCGCCGCTCGTACGTCGCTCCTCGCGCCCGCGCCGCGCCGCTGCTTTCGAGACCGGGTCCATTTAAATCTATGCATTTGAACGCGCCGCACCCGCGCCGCCGCGGGCCGCCGCTTGCCGCTGACTTCGAGTCCGCGGCCTAACCGCTTATAGTTTTGGATACGATGCGCGTGTCATGTTTTTCGCCTGTCGCACTGTTCCGAGTCAAATTCATAGAAATTGTATTTAATTTTTTCTTGGATAATAAACGCCTTAATATCTTCTATGTGGTTAGCCGTGGCTCCATAACGTTTGGCTTTGGTAGTCAACAGATACAATTAAAATTGTATTGAGTCGTTGAGCCACGCTGTAGACAGTTTTGTCTACAGGGGCCGGCTTGATCGAGTCGATACCACTGTCTCATAGAAAACCGACGTAAGCTTGCTAGCGTTTCGTATGGTCAGTGAGGAATCCGGAGGCCAAAATCCCCTCCCTAAGACATGCCCTGGGCTTTGGTAAATATAAAGCCCGGTATCTGAGACTGGACAAACGCCGGGACCTTTCGCCAATGACAGGGCTCTATACATCAAGGTTTCATAGCGTACGACCTGTTTGTATCTACATTCAGACTGATAAAGAAGAAAGAAATAGGTAGGTATATACAGGAAACTCAATTCGAATGAGTGTGAAATACAATGCGAATGAAATGAAATAGTGTATTTCATGCAGGCTATTAAAATAGCGCTTATGACAAGTCAGTACAAAAATAAGAAACTTATCTATACTTATAAAATAACATGTCCTGACTGACTGACTGATTCATCATCGCTGAGCGCAACCTATCAAAGCTACAAGCATGACATTCGGACTGTATATTCATTTTGTCAAGTAGGCACCCAATAAGAAAGGATTTTAGAAAATTCCACTCCAAAGGGGTCAAAATATGTATGAAAGTCCGTCATTTTGAAAGTTACATAAACAACATTTTGTATTTTGGTTATTGACGCAAAACAAATAAATAAGTGTTTCAGGAATTTTGGAAATTTTATTTAATAAGAGATGAAAAGGGGGGTTAAAGTTAATGCGAAAGTGAGTTTGTTTGTTACGCTTTCACGCCTAAATCACTGAACCGATTTTGATGAATTTAGCTACAGAGACAGATGGAACCCTGGAGACGGTTACAGGATACTTTTATCCCGGAAAATGCTGTTCACGCGGGCGGAGCCGCGAGCAAAAGCTAGTGTATAATACATCAACTAATGTATACATCATTAAAATACACTCGGCAATTACACTGAATCTATATATTTATCTATCAATTTTACAATTTTAGTACTATGGAAAAGTCCACAATTGTTAATACTTGGGGTTGGTATTAAACATTTGTGGTGGAATGCAGACAAGCACTATGCTTGTAGGCGGGTACGTGATAATTTGGTACTACCGCTTTGTCTATTTCTACCGCCAATAAGTACTGTTGGGTTTCTGTTTGAAGGATATTGAAGCCAGTGAAATTACTGAGCTTTATGAGGCTTAAAAACTTATGTCTTAGGGTGCATCAAGCAGTGCTTTGTAATTCAAAGTTCTATGTGGTGTTGCTTCTGTTTATGGACAGGCGTGGCGCTTACCATCAGGCGAGCGCCTTGATTATCTCGTCATTCAATCAAATTAAAAAATTCAATATCAGTACATCTTAATGCCCAATAATTACTTAAGTTACAAAACATAATAATATCAAGGTGTAGAGCCGGGGGCAAAAATAAGTTTTGCCTATCGCTAATTAGGGTCATCTGAAAAATAATTGCTTAATTTAGATCACGTTTATGCAAACACGGGCCTGCCTCTAGCCAGAAGCTATCATTTTTTATGTTATCTTCACTTTAATAAACTTAACACGTTGGTTTTTTTTATTGTTTGACGAGACGAGCAAGGCGTTCGCCTGATAGTAAGCGCAACGCCTGCCCAGAAATAGAAAAACACCACACAGAACTTTGAATTACAAAACGCTGCATGGCACTGACCTGCGCTCGTCACCCCGAGACATAAGATGTTAATTCTCACAATGCCCAGTAATTTCACTGGATTCAACGTCTTTCAAACCGAAACCCAACAGTGATTACACACTGTTACTTGGCGGCAGAAAAAGACAAAGCGGTGGTACAAACCCAGACGGCCTCTCGCATACGACATTTTAATAATTCAATAAATGATTTGATTTGAATAATGTAATATGGCCTCAATTATTCTAGGTGTTCAAAAGTTCCCAATTGGTTACATAATGCTAAGTTAATTTAGAAAAAATCATCAAAATCAGTGCTTCCGTCGAAATTATGCGTGTACATACATAAAATTAAATAGATACATTGAGAACCTTTTATTGTAGTCAGTTAAAAGGCGAATTACCAAGGATTGAATGTGAAAATGGATTTTTAATGAACAGAATCGTGAGGTACTCGATCGTAAGTAATGATATATGGCTTAAGGCTTAAGTCTCGCGCAGGACTTGCCTCATCACAGGGATTTAGTTTACAGCACTTGTAATTGGAGCATACCACATTTTATGTGTTTTAAGCGGTGCTACGCTGTGGAATGTGAATCTGCTCTACTAAGCTTTTTGAATGATATATTTATTATTGAAATATCATATTTTTACCCCCTGGCAATAAGGGGTTTAATGAATTTGACCCCTTTGTCTGCTTATGGGTATGTGGCTTCGTACCCTCTAAAGTTTAAACGAATGGACTGATTTAAATGCGGTTTTTATAACAACACTTTTAAATGTAATATTTTAATGATTTATTGAGTAAAAAAGGAAAGAACAAATTAATATTAGAAAGATAAACAGCAGAGTTTCTGGTGTTTCGACCGGTAGGCATTCCGAAGCACTGTAGCTTTTTTAATGCAATAATGGATTATTATTGACGTGTGAAAGAGCCCTTTGTGTCCTAATTGCAAAATAAATGTTGTGATTTTTATTGATATAAAATGACTGGTTTAATGGAGATAGATAAAAGCTATCTTTGAATAAAATCAATTCAGATATTTATATATGATAGATAGTTACAGCTGTTTTTTATTTAACGTAGGGTTTTTTTATCCTGTCTCGCCAAAGTGACTACGCCACAACTGATAGTAAGTGTAGTGCAATCCAAGAATAGTGTCGACCAACGACAGTCAGTGTGTCTATCGTTGGTCGGCAAGATCATGCCGGCCTGCCTAACTACTTTTTCACACTCCGTTTAGAGGACCCCATATTATAGGAAGGAGGGAACACGTGTGCCGGCAAACTACCACAGTTTAATGGTCCAGCAGAAGTAATATTTAGCGAACATTTTAGTTCGGGCCGAGATAGAGGAGACCACGAAGCCGTGGCTCCGCAAGCCGGCACGGGTGGTTCTGTTAAGGAAATGTGACGTTTGACGGTAAGGTTTTAAACCATGAGTACAGTTCATTCAAAAAAAGAATTATTTAAATATAAGCCTTCATTTTATATATTACCAGATAAAACGTTTAACATTATTTTATTACGCCACTTAACAATAGAATCAGCCATTTGTGTGTTTAGATATTTGTTACTCAATCACACTTTAACGGCTGGACGGTTTTGGATGAAATTTGGCACACAGATAGATCATAGTCTGGATATAGACTACTTTAAATCCCGGAAAAGGCCTTTCACGCTGAGAGATACGAGCACAGGCGTGTGTGGGTATGTATATTTATATTCAATTATACAACAGCTTACTAGTATGTAATGTATATTCTTATTATCCAAACCACACATAAATCTCAAATAAATCATCTTTTTTGTACCGACCACATCAATATTTAATTAAGTCAAATGCAATAAATAATTATGTGGAGCAACGCGTGAACCGTATCGGGTCTGCAGATGCGCGGTGTACATTCACAAATTTCCGATATTTTGACTTCACGCTATATAAGCTAAGGGATCCGACAGTATCATCATTCGAGTACCATCCTTCTTACTGTAAACTACATTTGGATTTAGTGATTTTTGTTATATGTGAGTATTTACCATATAATGTTTTTGTTAATTGATATTTTGGTAATTTTTTGAATACTGTGACTGGTAGAGCCACGCTGTAGACAGTTTGTCTACAGCATGAATGGGCTGGCTCAACCGGGTCGTTACCACTGTCTCACAGAAAACCGACGTAAAGTAGCGGCTTGCTGCTGCGTTTCGTACGGTGAGTGAGATATCCGGAAGCCCAAATCCCCTCTCCTTCCCAATCCCTAATTATCCCTTTCCTTTAAGGTCGGCAACGCGCCCATGATTCTTATGGTGGTGGGCGTATATGGGCGGTGGAGATCACTTACCATCAGGTGACCCACTTGCTCGTTTGCCGGCCTATGCTATAAAAAAAAAAAAAATATGGTTGCGTTTATAGAATTTAAGTCCTTTTAAAAGATCTAATTATGGTAAAACATATTTAGACTATTTTTTAATGAAAAAATAGAGTCTTAAAGCTTTGTTCATCATAGACTTCGTTGATACTTCATAAATGCCGCTGGTGGTAGGATATTCAAATCCACCCGGATAGCGACCACCGTACACATGGTGTTAAAACCTGCTATAGTGACCCACAAGTCTTGTGTGGATCGCGTTCCAGGTTCAGCCAGTGTATATCCGGTGCTCCCGGGCTTGCGACATGACTTGATGGTTGGTTGGGGCGTACAGCATTGTATCCCTGAGCCTGCATCAGTCATCCGCCTGTCCTGTCGCAGGCACTTTGCCGTACTCGAATAAAAAAAAAAATATAAGTTGAAATAAAACTAATTTAAACGGATTTGTCGCGGTTTTTAAATTAGTTTTATTTCGTGAAATTCGTTAGTTTTATTAGATGAAGGAAACATCGCGGGGAAACCTGCAAACCTGAGAACTCAATAAGATTTTTCGATGGTATGTGAAGTCTTCCAACCCGCATTAGGCCAGCGTGGTGGACTAAGGCCTAATCCCTCATATTCAGTAGAGGAGACCCGTGCCCAGCAGTGGGACGTTTATAATACAGGGCTAGTATTATGTAAATAGTAATAAAATAATTAAGATGTGCAAAAATAATTTGTGTAGGTGTGTGCGTGATTTCAATGAATAGTTAAACTTTATCATTGATTCTGAATCTTGCTAATGTAGAATCGATAAAAACCGGGACTTACATATTTTAAGCGTAAACCGATTAAATGGTATTGGACAAACCTACGTCTTCTTGTGGATATACTAAATCAGCTCTCCAGTTAAGATTTATTTAAAACTATAAGCTAAAACTTATTTATTTATAACGTTATTGTACATCACAACAAAAAGTATTGAAAATACACAATAGACATCTAAAAATAATAAAAAGAAGTACAATTGGCGACCTTATTGCTAACGGCAATTGCTTAGTTAACTTAGTTAAACTTAGTTAAGTAGATAAACAGTATTACAAAAGTTATCCAACTCATATTGGAAGAAGAGACGGAAAAATATCATTCTGGTGGCAGGGTTCCTGATATATTTATACCTGACTGAATAGCGATCACCATGCACATGGTGAAAAAACAAACTTAATTATAGGCTCCGTGGCGCAGTGGCCAAGTAACCGGCTGTTAAACTAGAGGAAGCTGGTTCGATTCCGAGACATATGTTTGTGTGATCCACAATTTATTTCGGGTCTGGGTGTTGTGGGACCGTAAGTCTTTGTAGCTCCTGATACCACGCCATCCACGATACATGTTCAATCTAGTGTGGAATCGTTCGTTAACGACTCATTCCGGTGAGTCATGTTCCAGGATCAGCCAGGGTATATCTAGTAACTTTAGGCCGACATAATTTTGGTGACCGTCGAAGGTTGCAATGTCTGTGCCACATTATATTTTTGGGCCTACACTGATATTAATCATATAATAAAGCAAGTCAATGTTCCAATCCACTCGTAAGTTAATAAAAACAATATTAATTACATGTATTTGTTTATTACAGACACTTTCTTCTTAAATAAATCACAAAAATGAAGGTAAGTCTCGATTTTTTTTATTAATTAAGCATGACACTACTCCTATACTTCTAGGATTAATCCTATCGATTTGTTCATTGATGTTAACTTTAACATTGATCGAAATCGATTGTAATCTGCATCGAATAGATTCCTACAAATTTTGGATTCACTATAGTAATCTCTCATATAATGATCTTGCCGACCTACGATAGACACACTGTTTGTCGTTGGTCGACACTATTCCTGGATTGCGTTACACTTACCATCAGGTGTGGCGTAGTCACTTTGCCGAGCCAGGATAAAAAAATAATGTAGGAAGAAGTTAAATATTCTTTCTCATTGAATCAATGTCATCAATCTTCTAAATTTACCTACTTAAATGAATAAATAAATTCTTAATTCTCTGCAACTATTATTTACTTTTCGCAAAGTAAATTTAAGCATTGTTTGAAAACAATTTACCGAAGCGCAGTTTCTACAGCGGGGCTTTGACATAAATCTTATCATCTCCCTTTCACTACAAAAGGGTAGACAGGTGTAGATCACTACACAAATATTTCTAGAGCACGTTTCGTCATTAAGTGATGTAGATTTATGCGTCGTATTGTGAACTATTTGGTTTGTTGTGGCTTTAAGGTTATCTATGTTTAAAGACTTGGTTTATGACCTAATATGGTACTTTAGATTTAGTGATAGCATAACAGAACCTAGTTACGCAAAAAGGAACCAACCCACAGCAAGTTCAAATGGAGATACTGATTTTGTTTTACTAAATTCAATAATTGAAATTATTTTTAACTCGTAGTTTTTTTTTGGAAAATCAGGCATCATTTCTGTTTGACGGACATTGAAGCTAGTGAAATTACTGGGCATTAGGAGACTTAACACTTAACTGAACATCTTGTGTCTTCCGAGACACAAGATGTGACAGTGTGAGACAATGACAAGCGCAGTTCAGTGCTATACAGTGCACTGTAATTCAAAGTTCTGTGTGGTGTTGCTTCTGTTTATGGGCAGGCGTGGTGCTTACCATCAGTCAAGCGCCTTGCTCGTCTCGTCATTCAATAAATTAAAACAAAACAATAAACATTTTTTTTCAGTTTCTCGTAGCATGCAGTATATTCGTCGCAGTGACGTTAGCCGAACCTCCAGTCAATAACAGGTAACCATTTATTAAAAAAAATATATAGTAGCAGGTTCAAACGGCTCGATTAGTTGATCCGGTCTTGAATCAATAACAGCTTTATGGTATGTGTAGATCAATTTAATGAAGTCTTTTTATAGTGGTAGGTAGCGGCTTGGCTGTGCCCCTAGCATTGCTGATGTCCATGAGCGGCGGTGACCGCTTACCATCAGGTGGGCCGCTTGCTCGTCTGCCTATCAAAGCAATAAAAAAAAAAGTCTGTTCAGACTATTCAAATCGCATGCGATTTAGCAGTTGATCAACTTATATTGATCCGTGTGTAGCCACTGTAAGTAAAACGGAAATAACTGAACGAACCGTGGGTGCATTAGCGAGGCCAAGACCTACCCTTTCCGGAATACATGTTATGTTTTGTTGTACTTCACTAAAACACAGCGTCCATGTTGCAGTGAAGCGAGAGGCCGTGGGTTCGATTCCCGCACCGAGACAAATGTGTCATCCACAAATATTTGTTACGGGTCTGGGTGTTAAGGGACTGCAAGCCCCTCGTAGTTCCTGATACCTACGGTACAGGTTTTACCTAGTGTGGGGTCAGGACTATGTGTGTGACTGTTGGGTGTATTTTTTTTTTACTAGCCCTGTAATATATAAGTCCCACTGCTGGGCACGTGCCTCCTCTACTGAATGCGAGGGATTAGGCCTTAGTCCACCACGGTGGCCTAGTGCGGGTTGGCAGACTTCACATACCTTCGAAAAATCTTATCGAGTTCTCAGGTATGCAGGTTTCCTCACGATGTTTCCTTCACCTTAAAGTTAAAGCAAGCGATAATTAACAATTAATATACACGTGACTTAGAGAAGTCAGTGGTGTATGCTCTTGGGGCTGGTTTCGAACCTGCGACTTTCGTCTCGACAGTCCATACCACTACCCACTGAGTTATCGCTGCTTTCATTTATTTATTTACTTATTGTTTTTATTTATTTTTACCAGATACCTCCCCCCACAAAACGGCATCGGTGTCGGTGGACCGTCGCAGACCTATGGACCTCCAGGATTCGGATCAGGATTCGGTCCTGCGAGACAGACAGATGCTGTTTTCAGGTCAGTAATGTTAAATAACTTGCTAAGTAGATACCTGGTACGCGAAAGCCTATCTAATAGATACCAATGCGACGCTTGTCTATCTCTGTAAGCCGCTACTTTACGTCGGTTTCCTGTGCGACAGTGGTAACGACCCGGTCGAGCCGGCCCATTTATAGCGTAGACAAAACTGTCTACAGCTTGGCTCTACTACGTACTTACGTATCATCATCATCATCAGCCACAAGACGTTCACTGCTGAACATAGGCCTCTCCCAAAGATTTCCAGAGCGACCTGTACTTACGTATGTCGTTCGATAAATTCCCTCCATTTCAATGAAGCCACTACAGTAAGCAACATACAATGCTGTTTACGATGTTTCCTTCTTTGTTTCAATTTTTTTCGAGCGTAAGTGGGGCCACTAACATCACAGCTAACCTCATCTGCACGTACACTCTGCTGATTAACGGAGGAGGCAATGGCGAAACTTGGTTGTGGGGGTCAGAGGGCGGTTCCCCCATTAAATACCAAATACCGTCAAATAAGACAGGCAGGCAGAAAGATTAAAACTATTTTTTTATTTCAGTGGTCAATCCTTCACCGGTTCTAGCGCTTCCCGCCGCCCTTCATCCCAGTATATCCCTCCCTCAGCCCTATACGGGGCTCCGCAAAACACCCCATCAGCTCAATACGGAGCACCCAACGCAGTTCAAATTCCTTCAGCTAGCTACGGAATGCCCCTTTCGAGTCCATCATCGCAGTATGGCGCCCCTGCCCCATCAGCTTTATATGGGGCTCCCCAAAACGGGTTTTCGGGTGCCCCATCGCAGCTATATGGCGCTCCTGGTGTAGGAGGTAAGATGGTTTTTTTTTTATCCTGGCTCGGCAAAGTGACTACGCTACACCTGATGGTAAGTGTAGCGCAATCCAAGAATAGTGTCGACCAACGATAAACAATGTGTCCATCGTAGGTCGGCAAGATCATGCCGGCCTGCCAAAGGGCCAAGGAGGAGGGGAAGGAATAGAGATGGGAAAAGGGTTAGGATCAGGGGGTAAGCCCCCTGGGGAGAACCGGATATACACTGGCTGACCCTGGAACGCGACCCACACACGGTGGGCCACTATGGCAGGTTTTAGCACCAGTGTACGGTGGTCGCTATCCAGTCGGATACAAGTATCCTCCCACCAGCAAATATATTTTAAGATTTGTAAAATCAAGTATGATTTTAATGGGTTTTTTATAGCATAGGTTGTCATACGAGTAAGTGGGTGGTGATGGTAAGTGATCTCCACCGCCCATGTACACCCACAATACCAAAAGAATCATGGGCGCGTTGCCGAACTTAAAGGAAAGGGATATTTAGGGATTGGGAAGGGGAGGGGGGTTTGGACCTCCGGATATCTCACTCGCCGTACGAAGCGCAGCAGCAAGCCACTGTTTTACGTAGATTTTCTGTGAAACAATGGTAGCGGTCGAGCCAGTGGCGGATTTACCAGTAGGCTGAGTAGGCTGGAGCCTAGGGCGGCAAATTTTAAGGGGCGGCAAATTTAGTTCATACATTTTTTATTTCGGTTTACAAATTTAAAAAAAAAATATTATCCACACACAATACGAATTTCGAAAATTAGAGAGAAATTAAAATATTTAACAAAAATCGAAATATTCTCATATACAGTGCTAATTAATAAATATTTCAACATCTCTGCATGAACAATTCCTAAACGCTTTACTAATTATACATTAATGATTATAAACTTTTAGAATATTGCAATAGCGATTCGATATTATAATCGAAATTTAGTAATTTTTACATATATTCTTCACTGATAACTGCTATAATTTTTTCTCCGCGTACCTAATAATTATGAGATCTGCTTACTCAATTCAATCTTGATATAATATCGATGGTCTAATCATGATTGCTGCAGATTGCAACTTGTCAAATTCAATTTCAAAAAGTAATTTCTTTATGCGTAAAAAATACTGATGGTCCGGGTTCCCTGGGCCAGCTGATTAGCTTCGTTTCGATGAGACGCCCAACAATTCCCTATGCGAAAATTCTCTATTGTGGTAGCTAACAGAGGTAGCAAGGATAGAATATTTCGATTTGATGATACTCAAAAATGTATTATTTTATTTGTAGGACAATATGACTGTTAAATTATATAAATATTAATTAAGTAAAAACAAAAAAAAAAGCTGGTTGTTCGATGAAAAAAAGACAACCAAAAAGAAAAAAAAGATTTGATGAGGCACCAGATGAAGATATTGGAATAGCTGCGAGTGATTACTTCAGGGTTAATACATTTCTCGTTGTCATAGATAGACTCATATCCGAGTTAGCAAAACGGCAAGAGGCTTATCAAGGGTTTAACGAAAGATTTTCATTTCTTACCAAAATGAATGAGTTGTTACCATCAGTTCTGACGGAAAAAGCCAGTTTTTTTAGAAAAAATGTATCCTAATGATTTAGAAACAGACTTAGTTCAGGAATTACTACACTTTCAAAGCTACCTTTCGTCTGAAAGAATTTCAATAAAACCAATTTCTGGATCATTAATAAGTCTGTCTTCATTCCTGCGAGAACAGAATCTAGGAAATATTTATCCAAACTTGGATATAGCACTTCGTATGGCCCTTTGTACACCAGCGGCAAATTGTTCAGGTGAAAGAAGCTTCTCTTGCTTGAAGAGAGTAAAGAACTACCTACGATCGACTTAAGTCAAGAAAAGCTAAACGCTTTAGCTCTCTTGTGCATAGAGTCAGAGCTAATGAACAAGATTTCATACGACGATATAATAAATGATTTTGCGAATTCAAAGTCTCGCAAAAAAGTATTGTAATGCTTTTATAATTTAACTTAAATCATAATGCTAACAAATAATTAAGAAAAGATATATTTATTGTATTGTTTTTAAACTGTGAGTGCAATAATAAATGTTAATCAACGTTCGCCAAATGTATGTTTTTTATGTGAGCTTAATTCATATTATGTAAGTATTGTATAGTTTTAAGACATACCTTACCTTACTTTAAAAGTGGTATATGATTGAGATATTTTTTCCTTAAAATAATGTTTTTTGATAATTCTTTGCTGTAAAAATAATCAAGGATCTAACACGGTACCATAGTTCTCAATAATAATAACTATATGGGAAAAGTTGATGTAACGAGGATGATGGAGCATAAATTATAAAGTTGGACTTTTATTGATAGAAAATTGATATGATTGTGTACTAAGATATCAAAATTTAGAGGCGGCAAAAATTGAATAGCCTACGGGCGGCAAATCTATAAATCCGCCACTGGGTCGAGCCGGCCCATTCATGTTGTAGACAAAATAGTCTACAGCGTGACTCTACAACTCATAATGGTAGGCCTCTCGTGTGTTCTTCACTGTTTTCTCTATTTCTGCCGCAGTATGTAGGCAATGCTTTTTTGGTTGGAAGGATATCGAAGCTTGTGAAATCGATGGGCATTATAAGACTTAACATGTGTCCTGGAATGACGAGCGCAGTCCAATGCCATGTGTATGCTATGTAATTCAAATTTATGTATGGTTTTGATTCTGTTTATGGGCAGGCGTGGCGCCTACCATCAGATGAGCAGTAGTTCGTCGTTTTTTTTACTAGCCCTGTATTATACATGTCTCACTGCTGGGCACGGGCCTCCTCTACTGAATTAGAAGGGTTAGGCCTTACGTCCACCACGCTGGCCTAATGCGGGTTGGCAGACTTCACATACCTTCGAAAATCTTATCGAGTTCTCAGGTATGCAGGTTTCCTCACGATGTTTCCTTCACCGTTAAAGCATTTATAAGCCATAATTAACAATTAATATACATACACGTAACTTAGAAAAGTCAGTGGTGTATGCTCTTGGGGCTGGTTTCGAACTTGCGACTTTCGTCTCGACAGTCCAAGCCACACCCCGCTAAACTATCGCTGCTTGATATTTAATTGAATAAAAAACTATCCATGATATTCTTTTAGGAGTTGGTGGATTCGGAGCTGAACAGAGCAGGCAGTACCTGCCTCCTGGTGCCGGTAGGGGATACGATGACGGCAGCAATGGAGTAAGTGGATAATATAACGCCTTTTTCTATAGCATAGCCGGGCAAACGAGCAAGTGGGTCATCTGATGGTCACTTACCACCGCCCATGTACGCCCACCACCAGAAAAATCATGGGCGTGTTGCCGAAGAGGAGGGGATTTGGGCTTCCGGATATCTCACTCACCGTACGAAACGCAGCAGCAAGCCGCTACTTGACGTCGGTTTTCTGTGAGACAGTGGTAACGACCCGGTCGAGCCAGCCCATTCATGCTGTAGACTAAACTGTCTACAGCGTGGCTCTACCACTCAAAAACCACGCCTGTATCGTTGAAGGACTAGGCAGCGTTTTTTTATAGCATAAACCGGCAAAAGCAAGTGGGTTCACCTGAAGGGAAGTGATCTCTAACGCCCATGTACGCCCACAACACTAGAAGTATCATAGGCACGTTGCTGATCTTAAAGGAAAGGAATAATTAGGGATTATTAGGGAATTTGGGCATCCGGATATCTCACTCACCGTACGAAACGCAGCAGCGAGCCGCTAGTTTACGTCGGTTTTCTGTGAGACAGTGGTACAAGCGTGCAACTAATACACCTACCATCGCCAAGTTTATTTACATACGCACTCACGCCAGTAATCCATGAAAGGGTAGGCAGAGGTGTAACCAGACCCACATTTCACCGAGCGTATCTCCGTCTCATAATGTATAGGGGGCGAGCCTATTGCCATACCAGACACAATTCCAGACTCCGGGTTGATACTGAGCATTTCGTGATAGAAAAACCCATTATCACTGTCCCCCTACCCGGGGATCGAACCCGAGACTACAGCACAGCATTCATACCTCGTAAGCGATATAAGTGGGTCGCCGAGACAGTCAACAAACTATGATTTAATATCGTTTTTATGGATTTTATTGTCCACTTGCTGTTTGAGTGGTAGAGCCACGCTATAGTTTTGTCTACAGCACGAATGGGCTGGCTCGACCGCTACCATTGTTACCACTATCGCACAGAAAACCGACGTAAAGTAGCGACTTGCTGCTGCGTTCCGTACAGTGAGTGGTATATCCGGAGGCCCAAAACCCCTCCCCTTCCCAATCCCTTAATTATACCTTCCATTTAAAGTCGGCAACGTGCCTATGATTCTTCTAGTATTGTAGGCGTACATCGGCGGTGATCACTTACCATCAGGTGACCAACTTGCTCGTTTGCCGGTCTATGCTATAAAAAAAGAAGATCTAAGGACATCATTGGTCAGACAAATTGGCCAGGTATTGGGCCCAGTGACCCAATTATTAACTCTTAACTTTTCAGGAGCCAGCCAACTACAATTTCGAATACATGGTGAAGGACGATCAATCTGGCAACGATTTCGGCCACCACGAAGCCAGGCTTGGAGACAGGGCTGAGGGGCTTTACTACGTCGTTTTGCCTGATGGAAGGAAACAGGTATGATTTTTGAATTGATAACTTCTTATGGGAGGGTAAACCGCTTCGCGTTACGGCGTACTGTCTGGCTTCCCTGCATACGGCAGCAGTAGGCAGGCTCCTCATCTCTCACTTTATTATTATTATTATTTATTTAAATCGGATAGAATCCATATGTGTTAGTAACAATTTTCTTAAGATCTATGTTAGTACCCACTTTAACCCGCATAGACAAGACGAGCAAGTCGCTCGCCTGATGATAAGCGCCATGCCTGCCCATAAACAGAAGCAACACTCCACAGAACTTTGAATTATAAAGCACTGCATGGCATTGAACTGCGCTCGTCACTCCGAGACATAAGATGTTAAGTCTTATAATGCCCAGTAATTTCACTGGCTTCAATGTCTTTCAAACCGAAACACAATGATTACAAACTGTTGCTTGGCGACGTCAATAGAGAAAGCGGTGGTACCAACCCAGACGGCCTCTCGCATACGAGGGACCTACCACCTTGTAAAATTATAAATATTACACCATTAAGAAATAATATTCCTAGCTACCGTCAAATTATAAATTGCATAAAAAAAACCTTCTTTATTCCAGACTGTAGAATACGAAGCTGACCAAGAAGGGTACAAGCCCAAGATCTCGTACGAGGAAACCGGCCGCGCCGGGTACAGGAGCGGCCAAGGGTACACCAACGGCGGGTACAGCCAGGGCGGCCCTTACTAATTTTACCTCTTCTAGAACGATCAAAAATGGTTATTTTTCCTCCCACCGTTTACCACAAAATATTCCAGAATTATATTGGAATATTTATATTTCAATGCTATGATTTCGCCTTTTGATGAGTTGAAAAAACTCTTTTCATGACAGTTTTTTTTGTACAAGTCTATTTTAAATTTCTTAGTCATAAGCAAGGGTAAAATATTATCATGGTCTGGCAAGTCAATTTTCAATTTATTTAAAATAATGTTTTAAAAGTAACTTCAGTTTTTGGCGGGAATTCTGACAGTGCGGTTCATCGCTTATTTTAATTCATTTCAAAAAGTATTTCTTGGAAAGGCTTGAGAATAAATAATACTTGTCATTGGCGAAATGCATAATAATGCGAAGCCATAAATAACAAGAAAAAAGTAACTATCAATAGTTTTAATACATATTTTAATATTCTTCAATCTATTCATCGTCTATTTTAAATCCATAATAACCATTTTTGATCGCTCCGTATTTCGTATTATGATAACTAAAGCGATTTTTTTGGATAAACGATTTATTTATAATGTACAAAACGCTTATTAGTTTAGAATTAAATTCTTCATTTCAATACGAACATTTTATTGTTTATTTTTATAACTAAACTAAAATTCTGTTCATTTATTTATAATTCATTGAATAAACTTTGTATTTTTATTTATATGGATTGAAGGCCAGTGTATAATAACATATTTCATTAAGTTATATCTTCACAATGTGCAATATTTTCGTATATCTTTGTAATATGTATTGTTCATTAATTTCTTAGTTTTTTAAAACAGTGTAGTCCATGATAAATGTAAATAAACTTTTATAGAAAATATATTTGTCATTTTTATTTATATTAGTCATAAATAAATTAATCAACCGACACACAAACTTTTAAGACACTACCAGTTACCAAAGTCCACACGTGTTTTTTGCGTTGAACTGTAATAAACCAATTTACTTCGACTTTTTAAACAATAATTTCTCTTTTATAAACAAGATTTTTCCATACTCATATTCTCCGAAACATTTAACTTCATAAATAAACGATTTATTAAAACAAATAATAGTTAAAAAAAACTAAAAACACGCTTTTATTTCTATAGACTTTATAGTCTAACTAAAAAAAAAAGAAAATAAATTTGAAGAAAACAATGTATTTTATTGTAAAAAAAAGCGTGGGGTCCATGGTGTCAATAATTATATTTATTGTATTGACAGATATGAGTAGAAGGATTATCATTTAGATAGTATCTTAAAAAGCACCCCAGGCTTCTTTTTACAATAAAATAAATTGTTTTCTTCAAATTTAAATTTTATTTTTTTTAGTTAGACTTTTTATAAAAGCGTGTTTTTAGTTTTATTTTCTATTATTTATTTTTAATTTTTTAGTTAAAATAAAAATATATTGTAGCAGAGTATAATTTTTAACCCGAATATCAATAATTAATTACATTAAATTATTATTATTTTATTATTATTATTTTTATCAAATTAGTGTATTGTCATTGGTCCTCGATAAATCTACAAAGTTTGAACGAAATCTGGCCGTTTAAAGTGGGTCAAAATCGCGCCCAAAGGAGTCGGTTACAAACATACAAACAAACATACAGGTGAAGTTAATAAAAAGCGTGTAATAAAAACGACAATTTAATACAAATTTTCTCACTTTATTGTTTCTAAAAGTACAATGTTCATTAAAACTATATAAGAAATATAAACAATAGTAAGGATCATATGAAATACTTATACATAAGACGATTGTCTATGATTCGCACGCAAATGCTAGTCACCTTATAGAAAGCTCGGGAGGAGAGACACCATTGTTTATTTTACGAGACGAAATGGTCACTTGCTTGATGTTTAACACGCCTGTTTAACATTCAATTACAAACAGAAAGACTGCACTGCGGTCTCATAAGATACTTTATGAAGTGACTAGCATTTATGCTCGAACTAAATAAAAAAAACATAAAAAAGTACGTTTGCTGCTGGTAGGATATTCATATCCGGCCGGATAGCGACCACCGTACACATGGCGTTAAAACCTGCCATAGTGATCCACACGCTTTGTGTGGATCGCGTTCCAGGATCAGCGTATATTACCATCAGGTGTAGTGAAGTCAGTTTGCCGTGCTCGGATAAAAAAAATGTATTATTTGTACTGTTTTGAAGATACATGGAAAATTCTTACAAACTATAGTCCCAGAAAAAATCACAGTCATGCCTTCTCAGTAAGCTTATTTGTGGAATTAATATTTGAATTAAATGCTTTTGAAATGCATTTTATAGTATTACTGTTTGTTAAGCATTGCTTCCGAAGCGGTGCGGAGACTCACTGAAATTGACCAATCAGATCGTTTGAAATCTCCGCACTGCTTCCGTAGAAGTACTCAACGCTTATCAGCTTCGCACTTTTCCGCTTCGCTTCCGCATTATTTTTTAATCATTGGCATAATAAATTGTAGGATATAAACAACAAATTATTATTAACTATCTATTGGTATTATTGAAAAAGCTGAAGAATTTTTGTTACAAAAAAAATAAAAAGTTTTAATAAACAGATTTTATCACAAATCATGTTCAGAAAACACAGTATAATAATATCATTTCACAGACATCGAATAATCGAAATTAAATTGTGATACTGTGAATATTTTTGATATAAAAACGAGTTTACGAGTATCATCAAATTAAGCGAGATTCCAAAATAAATTATTTGAGTATAGTATATTATAACAATTATTACCTAAATAGTTTTATTCTATCTAATATCTAACTAAATATAGGTATTTTTATTAAATATATTAAACCTTAATATTTTTCTAGATCAAAGGAAAGATCATTGTTTTTGAGTTGAAATGTTTGCATTGTAACACACTACTGGCCTGATTTTACTAAACTACTATAATTTTATAATAAACAATTATATTTTACATGCATTTATATAATGAATCGTTTTTTTTTTTCAGATAATTTGCATTTCGAGTTATATTGCGTCTTACCCAATTTGAGAAGAAAGAGATGACTTTTTTACTTACGCGTCGCGACTCGCGTAGTGGTCGAAATGCGATTTATTACCTACGTCAGCTGCGAGATTTGGCATTCATACATTGTCAGTATTGGATAGTCACCTAAACGCAGTTTTTTTTGTTTTTTTTTTTTTGTTTTAAATAACAACTTAACTATAATTAATCAATGTGCGTTTCTTAAAAACGTTTTATAGGTGTTCAATAATTCGGGTTCCTTTACGCAATAAAATAATATCAGGAATTATTTCTTACGTTTACGTGAATTACACAATGAAATAAAACTAATTTAAACGGATTTTATCGCGGTTTTTTATATTAAATTTTGATCCCGACGTTTCGAAAGCTTTTCGAAACTTTTTTTTGGGCGGACTGAACCGCAATAAAATCCGTTTAAATAAGTTTTATTTCGATATGTGGAATGATTTTATATTCGATGATGATCTTATAAATAAATGTTTAATTGCGACAGAATACAAGGGAACATTGAAAACTCAACGGATAACACCAAACGCACAGCGATTCGGGTTTAAAGTCGATTTTTTATCTTATGTATCAATTTTCGTCATTGTAAAGGCAATATTAAAACACCAATACGTGAACTTTACGATGGAGCATTTCAAAGTTGATTTTTGTACAATAAAATATTATTGATTTTTTTCCTAATATAATAATAATTATTATGAATGTATATCGAAAAAAAAAAAACTTTAAAATGCTCTACCGTAAAGTTCATGTATTGGCGCTTTAGTATTTTGTATTTTTTAGTGACGGTTTAAATCTGGAACAACCTCATAGAATAAATGCCAGTATAAAAGCAGATCTGTTAATCGTTATACAGTACAGTAATACCCCGACTTACGCGAATTCGGAGATACACGGTTTTTCTTTTTGATGGCCGCGCGCGTCAGCTCTCCTATTTCGCCATGTTAGTGGTCCGTTTACGACAGGTTCGAACGTGTTCCGCGTTGAATTGTTTACGTACGTTGTGTTTTATTGATAAACTCAAATTATGTCACTCAAAAGTGCATGCAAAGTTGTACCTCGACTTACGCGAATTCGACTTACACGGTTATAGCTCGGTCCCACCTATCGCGTAAGTCCGGGGTATTACTGTACTACTTAGGTTAATTAGGTTCGGAAATGTTCGTGTTTTTTCGGAAATACGAACGCATGACGGTGTTCATTTACAAACCTCTCCCAATATTGGGTTATGAAGCTATTTTTTTATCTCCAACGTCAGCAGTGGCCCGCGAAATATGTTTTTTTTATTGCAGATTGATTGCGTTTTCGTACTAATCCGTAAAAAAACGAACTTTACCGAAGTGCATATTTTTTTTATAAAATTAAAGTTATAAATATACAAAAGTCTTTGGAAACATTTTCCTATAACTAGTGGTTTTTTTTACAAATTGAGATTAATCGTTTTCACCAACCTTTACTTAACTCAAGGGGACCCTCTAATTAGTTTTTTGAACGACGAGACGAGTCGGTCGATCGCCTGATGGTATACACGCCTGCCCATAAACAGAAGCCACAACACAGAACTTTGAATTACAAAGCACTGCATGGCACTGGACTGCGCTCGTCACCCCGAGACAGGATGTTAAGTGTCATAATTACCAGTAATTTCACTGACTTCTAACCACAAACTTATTTAAACGTTTGTCGTTTTGCTGGTGGGAGGATACTTGTATCCGACCGGATAGCGACCACCGTACACTGGTGCTAAAACCTGCCATAGTGGCCCACCTTGTGTGGGTCGCGTTCCAGGGTCAGCCAGTGTATATCCGGTTCTCCCCAGGGGGCTTGCCCCCTGATCCTAACCCTTGTCCCATCCCTTTTTCCTTCCCCTCCCCCTTGGTCCTTTGGCAGGCCGGCATGATCTTGCCGACCTACGATGGACACATTGTTTATCGTTGGTCGACACTATTCTTGGATTGCGCTACACTTACCATCAGGTGTAGCGTAGTCACTTTGCCGAGCCAGGATAAAAAAAAATCCCAACTCAGTTTAAGAGTCGTTTAAATTGAGTCAACGTTGGTGAAAAACACAGATAATTACTAAATTTATTTACTAAGAAACAACACTACGAAATATTATAGTTACAGTGGATATAGATTTTTTTTCGGTAAAAATGTCGACGTAGGTTCGAGAAATCTGTAATTTCGCGAAGTGGCGAGGAACGCGCGGTTTCGTGAATAATCGTACTATAGCCATCGACTTAAAAAAAAATGGACACCACGTCTCATACATCGAAACTGAACCACGCATATTGTGACAGAATAAATTAAATATTATTTAATTTGTATTTAGTTTGGTCGCGTGACAACAGATTGGCTAAACCCCGTTTTTATTGTATAGCAATTACAAGTTTCATTTTTTTTTGCATACACCCAACAGTCACACACATAGTCCTGACCCCACAGTAAGATACGAGTCTTGTGTCGTGATATCAAGAAGTACGAGAGACTTTCGGTCTCACAACACCCATACCCTGAAACAAATATATGTGCATCACACAAACATTTGTCTCGGTGCGGGGATCGAACCCGCGGCCTCCCGCTTCACAGCCGGTCTCTCACCCGACAAGCCACGGAGGCTGTCATTTGCAGTCCACGTCACGCATACGATAGCGGAAGCAACGCGTAATCAAAAACTATTTAGCAATAAAAAGTTGTTTTTAACCACCGACAAAAAAGGTGTTACAATTTCGACCCATCACACCGCCTTAATCGCCTTAAAGCAGACAGACATTTAAATGTGTTTTTTATTTTAATACCTGGTTAAATCAAGATGATCTTTGGCTATGGCTAAAATTATCAGTCGTTTAAAAATGTTTTTTTATATTAACATTACGGTTTTTTTTATTAACGGTTATTAATTGCGGTTACGCCACGATTATAATGTACAATGTGGTAAAAACACGAAAAACATTGTGGTATACGTAGTAATTTGATATGCAAAGTAAATGTAATCATTTACTTATGTTAACGCGAATATTACACATTGAAATAAAACTAATTTAAACGGACAGTCCACTGTGGCCACAAAAGTTGAAAAGTTCTCGAAACGTCGGCATCGAAATTAATAAAAAACCGAGATAAAATCCATTTAAATTAATTTTGAATTCAAAAAACATATTATATTTACAGTTACTGAGTTTTGGTACTTGGGCTATTGGTCAGAGATTGGGTTGCCAATAAGATAGAACTAGGTACAATAATATACATTTTTAAACTTACATAATAAACATTATAATATTTATTTAAATATTAATCGCGTAGTGTTTAAAAATAAAATACCTATTTATTTCTTTCTCAGGTTTTGACCGAGTTATATCGGCAGTCATCGTCAATCAACCCATTTAAATAAATATTACAATACATGTATATACAATTTGCGAAAGCCTAAAATCATTTATTACATAATACATAATACAATTCTTTGACAAGCTTCGCTCACTTGTTATTTTTGTTTTCCGTAGTGTTGCTAGGTGTGTTGCTGCAACGGTTGCGTTCATCCGTTACAGTAACAGAACATGTTTAGATGCGGATGTGTTGCACTGATACAACTAGGTTCATTGTTGTACCTGTCAAGGTGAAAATAGCTTATACAGTGGAACTTGGTTAAGTGGGACCTGGATAAGTGAGAAACCTCCATAACTGGAACTCATGTTGAGGTCCCAATACTTTGGCACTGAATTACCTCTGTTAGTGGGACGAGGTAAACCTCTATATCTGGGATTTGTTCTTTCGATTTATCATCATAGATAACATTGTTTGTTTACTCATTCTTATTCTACCCACAAATTCCACACGTAATTCCAAGTAAGTTTTGAGCTTCAATTACCTTCAGTAATACATAATTGATACATTCTGTTTTGTTGATTACATTTGTATGATTACTTTTAAGTACATAATATTTTTTTTATTAAAACTGATTTACATACATAACACGTTACTTTATTTAATGATCGCACCTGTACAACTGAAATAACCTGTATAAATGAGACAGATATTTATTTATACCTGTATATCTGAGACACTGGGTAAGTGGAATACCTCTATAAGTGAAACGACATTGCAGGTCCCTTGATGTCTCACTTAACCAGGTTTCACTGTATTACATTTTTTAAGTGTAAACTTCTTTTAGCGCGGTTTGGAGTGGTAGAGCCACGCTGTAGACAGTTTTGTCTACAGCATGAATGGGCTGGCTCGACCGGATCGTTACCACTGTCTCACAGAAAACCGACGTAAAGTAGCGGCTTGCTGCTGCGTTTCGTACGGTGAGTGAGATATCTGGAAGCCCAAATCCCTCCCCTTCCCAATCTTTAATTATCCCTTTCCTTTAAGGTCGGCAACGCGCCCATGATTCTTCTGGTGTTGGGCGTATATGGGCGGTGGAGATCACTTACCATCAGGTGACCCACTTGCTCGTTTGCCGGCCTATGCTATAAAAAAACGCATATTTTTTGATGAGATAATAAAATCTCTGAACTCGCGTCACCGTTACCGAGACGCTTGAAGAGAAATGCCGTAAAAATGTACTAGGCCCGCATAAACGTGAAGAGAGTAGAATGTCTTTTTTTATGGCGAATAGACACGTTGCCATAATTTTGTTTTTGATATTGAAAAAAAAATGACGATCGATAAAGGAATACGAACATGGTGCCGTAAAAAAGTACCAGGTTCACATAAACGCGAAGAGAGTAAGTAGAATGTCCTTTTTTCATGGCGAATAGCCGTAATTAATAAACAAATGACGATTTGGACAAAGAAAAACTTTTTAGGTATTTCTTATTTGGAACATGTTGCCGTAAAGAGTACCAGGCTCGCATAAACGCAAAGAGAGTAGTTTTAGAAGAGGTAAGTTTTCACTTCTGTAGGCACTCCCGGAGTGCAACCCGTATTTTTTTTTATTTTATTTGATTAAATGACGAGACGAGCAAAGCGCTCGCCTGATGGTAAACGCCTGCCTATAAACAGAAGCAACATCACACAGAACTTTGAATTACAAAGCATTGCATGACACTAAACTGCGCTCGTCACACCGAGACATAAGATGTTAAGTCTCATAATGCCCAGTAGTTCTACTTACGCATTAGTCCTGGATATATCCCGCGTATTGACCAGGAATCTGTCCTCTTTCTTCAAGTATGTCATAGACGCTTCGTAAATGCCTTTACCCGGACCTACTGTGATCTGAAAAGAATCATAGTTTCAAGATTTTTTTAATAATCAACAAGTCACCTGTCGTTATATCAACGGCAGGGATTAACGTAGATTTAAAAAAAATAAAAACAGCAATAAAAAAATGAATGACGAGACGAGCAAGGCCTTCGGCTCATGGTAAACGTCACACCTGCCCATTAACAGTAGCAACAACACACATAACTTTGAATTATAAAGCACTGCATGGCACATGGCACTGACTTCTAAATCACAATGATTCTGAAGAAGTTTCACTTTAAAGTAGTTTTTGAGTGGTAGAGCCACGCTGTAGACAGTTTTGTCTACAGCATGAATGGGCTGGCTCGACCGGGTCGTTACCACTGTCTCACAGAAAACCGACGTAAAGTAGCGGCTTGCTGCTGCGTTTCGTACGGTCAGTGAGATATCCCGGAAGCCCAAATCCCCTCCCCTTCCCAATTCCTAATTATCCCTTTCCTTTAAGATCGGCAACGCGTCCATGATTTTTCTAGTGGTGGGCGTACATGGTGGAGATCACTTACCATCAAGTGACGCACTTGCTCGTTGCCGGCCTATGCTATAAAAAATAAAAAATAAACACGTGAACAACACACCACGTTATTTATGACACATTTTCCGAAGGCTTCGTTGTACGCAGGCGCAAATACACGTAACATCATACTTGTAATCTATTTAATTCTCTCGCAGGCTAAATCCTATTTATGAATATGTTTGTCTTTGTCGTGACCCATTTGCGTTTCATCGAGTTCCAAATCACAACGATTCTAAAGAAGTTTCACTTCAACATACTAGTCAAACACCCCCGCCCCGTAGTTTTTTTTTTATTGATCACCAACACAATGTACAATACAATTTCGCTAACAAAATGCTAACTATGAAGCAGCGATAGCTCAGCGGGGAGTGGTATGGACTGTCGAGACGAAAGTCGCAGGTTCGAAACCAGCCCCAAGAGCATACACCACTAACTTTACTAAGTTACGTGTATATTAATTGTTAATTATCGCTTGCTTTAACGGTGAAGGAAACATCGTGAGGAAACCTGCATATATAAGAACTCGATAAGATGTTTCGAAGGTATGTGAAGTCTGCCAACCCGCATGAGGCCAGCGTGGTGGACTAAGGCCTAATCCCTGTCATTCACTAGAGGAGGCCCGTGCCCAGCAGTGGGACGTATATAATACAGGGCTAGTAAAAAAAAAAAATGCTAAAGAAACAAGTTTAATGCCATACCTTCACCTGCCAGTCCTCCCTGACTGGTCTCAACCCGGCACCGAACCTGCCCACATAGCCGTCAGCGTCTCGCGCCTCAACAAACGACAACAACCTGCTGTTGGCCCGGGAACGACTCTCCCACGATATGTCATGGAGAGTACGTACGGCGCATAACGACCTGAAACACAATCGAATAAATACACCCAAAATAAAATGTATGGCAGATAAATTCCAAGAATGTCGCTTAAGGTGTTTTTTTTTATCCGAGCACGGCAAAGTGACTGTACTACGCCTGATGGTAAATGTAGTGTAGCCCAGAAAACCAGCGACCACCGACAAACAATGAGTTTAACGGTGGTCACCAGAATCATGCCGGCCTGTATAAATGCTTTTTCCCTCTCCGGAGAGGGAAGAAGCAAATCGAGGGGCCTGCGACAGGACAGGCGGATGACCGATACCTGCATCGGTACATCCTTGTGTGTCCAGGCACAGGGATACAAGGATGTACTCCTATACCCGCCCCAACCAACCATGAAGTCATGTCGCAAGCTCCTTGGGTAAACCGGATATACCCTGGCTGATTCTGGAACGCAACCCACACAAGGTGTGGATCACTACGACAGCTTTTAACACCATGTGTACGGTGGTCGCTATCCGGATATGAACCTACCACCTGACAGCTGCTTCGTTTACCTGACAGGCTCAGTGAGTGAGTTGATGTAATCCACCAACGAGTCGGCCGCTCGTCGGTACAGCGGGTCGGTCTCGGACACGTTCAACCAGCGCAGGCACGTGCACCAGTGGGGTTCGATTCCCGCCTCGCTACACGATCTGTTCCGAGGTATCTGTAAGGAAAATGTGCAGGTTTATTATAGACCTCGATAAAAAAAAATTGTAAAAAAAAGCGTGGGGTGTTTTTAAGACATTATCAAAATGATAATCTTTCTACTCATATCTGTCAATAAAATATTTATAACTATTGACACCATGCACCCCACGCTTTTTTTTTACAATAAAATTTTAGAATTTTCTTCAAATTTATTTTAAATTTTTAGTTAGATTTTCTATAAAATCGTGTTTTTTTAGTTTTTTTAAACTATTATTTATTTTTCACTTTTTAGAAAAAATATAAATACATAATATATTGTAGACGGTTGAGGTTCTTCACACAAACGAGACATGTATTGATGCAATGTTCAGAACGATCTAACTGTAAGCTGGCGCCATCTATTGACGAATAAGATAAACTTTACACAAATCACAATGATTCATAATAAATCACAATTTACAATACTTTTTTTTTAATATTGCATTGTCATCGGTTCTTGATAGTAAGCCAAATTTCGATTTAATCCGACGTTTTGAAGGGGGTCATAATCATGTTCAAAGATTCCGTTACATACAAACATACCAACATACTACCATACGTCTGAAGCTAATAAGAGCGTGTTAAGAAAACTCACCTTTTTTTTTATAGCATAGGCCGGCAAACGAGCAAGTAAGTGAGTCACCTGATGGTAAGTGATCTCCACCGCCCATGTACGCTCACAACCAGAAGAATCATGGGCGCGTTACCGACCTTAAAGGTAAGGGATAATTAGGGATTGGGAAGGGGAGGGGATTTGGGCTTCCGGATATCTCACTCACCGTACGAAACGCAACAGCAAGCCGCTACTTTACGTCGGTTTTCTGAGAGACAGTGGTAACGACCCGGTCGCGCCAGCCCATTCATGCTGTAGACAAAACTGTCTACAGCGTGGCTCTACCACTCAAAAGACTGACACCACTTCAGAACGATCTAACTCTAACCTGGCGCCATCTATTGACGAATATGATAAACTTTACACAAATCACAATGATTCATAATAATCACAATTTACAATACTTTTTTTGAAGTGATAACTTCTTATGGGAGGGTGAACCGAAACGTTCCGTAACGCGAGCGGTCCATCGACCAGCCAGCGTTAGCTGACCTCCCTGGAACATCGATAATTTCGAAGTCCCAGGTGGCGTCACACAGTGACCAGTCAGCTTGGACCGGACTTTGACCGGACTTCAACCGGACTTTGACCGGACTTCAACCGGACTTTGACCGGACTTTAACCGGACTTTAACCGGGCTATGACCGGGGTTTAACCGGACTTTGACAGGTCTTTGGCCGGACTTTGACCGGTATTTGATCGGACTTCGACCGGTATTTGACCGGACTTTGATAGGGCTTTGACCGGATTATGACAAACTTCGACAGGACATTAACCGGACTTCGACCGGACTTTGACCGGGCTTTGACCGGATGTTGACAAGACTATGACTGGACTTTAACCGGATTTTGGCAGGACTTTGAACGGTATTTGACCGGACTTCGACCGGATTTTGAACGGACTTTAACCGGACTTTGATAGGGCTTTCACCGGATTTTGACAAAATTTTGACAGGTTTTTCACCTGATTTCGACTGGACTTTAACCGGACTTTGATAGCACTTTGACCTGCTTCGACCGGATTTTGACAAGACTGTCATTACTTTGACTGGACTTTAACCGGATTTTGGCAGGACTTTGACCGGACTTTGACCGGATTTCGACTGGACTTTAACCGGACTTCGACCGGACTTTGATAGGACTTGACCGGATTTTGACAAGACTGACATTACTTTGACTGGGCTTTAACCGGATTTTGGCAGGACTTTGACTGGTATTTGACCGGACTTTAACTGGACTTTGACCGGATTTTGACAGGACTTTGACTGGTATTTGACCGGACTTTGACTGGACTTTGACCGGATTTTGACAGGTTTTTGACCGGTATATGACCGGATTTCGACTGGACTTTAACCGGTCTTCGACCGGACTTTGATAGGGCTTTGTCCGGATTTTGACAAGACTGACATTACTTTGACTGGACTTTAACCGGATTTGGGCAGGACTTGACCGGTATTTGACCGGACTTTGATCGGATTTCGACTGGACTTTAACCGGACTTTGATAGGACTTTGACCGGATGTTGACAGGACTTTGACTGGTATTTGACCGGACTTTGACTGGACTTTAACCGGATTTTGACAGGACTTTGACAGGTTATTTGACCGGATTTTGACAAGACTGAAATTACTTTGACTGGACTTTAACCGGATTTTGGCAGGACTTTGATCGGTATTTGACCGGATTTCGATTGCACCTTAACCGGACTTCGACCGGACTTTGACCGGATTTTGACAAGACTGACATTACTTTGACTGGGCTTTAACCGGATTTTGGCAGGACTTTGACCGGTATTTGACCGGACTTTGACCGGATTTTGACCGGACTTTAACCGGATTTTGACAGGACTTTGACCGGTATTTGACCGGATTTTGACCGGACTTTAACCGGACTTGACCGGACTTTGATAGGGTTTTGACCGGATTTTGACAAGACTGACATTACTTTGACTGGACTTTAACCGGATTTTGGCAGGACTTTGACCGGACTTTGACAGGGCTTTGACTGCCCTTTGACCGGATTTTGACAGGACTGTGGCTGGTATTTGACCGGACTTTGACTGGACTTTAACCGGATTTTGGCAGGACTTTGACTGGTATTTGACCGGACTTTAACTGGACTTTGACCGGATTTTGACAGGACTTTGACTGGTATTTGACCGGACTTTGACTGGACTTTGACCGGATTTTGACAGGTTTTTGACCGGTATATGACCGGATTTCGACTGGACTTTAACCGGTCTTCGACCGGACTTTGATAGGGCTTTGCCCGGATTTTGACAAGACTGACATTACTTTGACTGGACTTTAACCGGATTTGGGCAGGACTTGACCGGTATTTGACCGGACTTTGATCGGATTTCGACTGGACTTTAACCGGACTTTGATAGGACTTTGACCGGATGTTGACAGGACTTTGACTGGTATTTGACCGGACTTTGACTGGACTTTAACCGGATTTTGACAGGACTTCGACCGGACTTTGACCGGATTTTGACAAGACTGACATTACTTTGACTGGGCTTTAACCGGATTTTGGCAGGACTTTGACCGGTATTTGACCGGACTTTGACCGGATTTTGACCGGACTTTAACCGGATTTTGACAGGACTTTGACCGGTATTTGACCGGATTTTGACCGGACTTTAACCGGACTTGACCGGACTTTGATAGGGTTTTGACCGGATTTTGACAAGACTGACATTACTTTGACTGGACTTTAACCGGATTTTGGCAGGACTTTGACCGGACTTTGACAGGGCTTTGACTGCCCTTTGACCGGATTTTGACAGGACTGTGGCTGGTATTTGACCGGACTTTGACTGGACTTTAACCGGATTTTGGGAGGACTTTGACCGGTATTTGACCGGACTTTGACAGGACTTTGACTGCCCTTTGACCGGATTTTGACAGGACTTTGACTGGTATTTGACCGGACTTTGACTGGACTTTGACCGGATTTTGACAGGACTTTGACTGGTATTTGACCGGACTTTGACCGGATTTTGACAGGACTTTGACCGGTATTTGACCGGATTTTGACCGGACTTTAACCGGACTTCGACCGGACTTTGATAGGGCTTTGACCGTATTTTGACAAACTTTGACAGGACCTTGACTGAACTTTGACAGGACTTTGACCGGACTTCGACCGGACTTTGACCGGATTTTGACCGGACTTTGACAGGACTTCGACCGGACTTCGTAACGTAACGCGTTACGGCGTCACTCTGGCTTCCCATTCTCTCACGCATACGGCAGTAGTAGGCAGGCTCCTCCGCTCTCACTTTAACCCACATTAGTTTAAGTTATCACTTCTGTCGAGCGTCCCGAGACGCACACTTTTTTTTAAATATTGCATTGTCATCGGTCCTTCACAAGTTTGCCAAATTTCGATTTAATCCGACGTTTTAAAGGGGGTCAAAATCATGTTCAAAGATTCCGTTACATACAAACATACCAACATACTAACATACGTCTGAAGCTAATAAAAGCGTGTTAAAAAAAAAGACGTGTGGCACTCGGAGACTGCCGCGGTAAAGCTATTGCATAGCATTTTTTATCAACTTATGTAATTATAATTATTTATTTATTTTATTTATGCAGTGTTTTTTCCTTTGTTTTTAATTTTAATTTTGTGGGTCAAAGTCGGGGTTAAGGTCAAGGTCGGGATCAAGGTCAAGGTCAAGGTCGGGGTGAAAGTTCGGTCAAAGTCTTGTGAAAGTCCGGTCCAAGCTGACTGGTCACTGTGTGACGCCACCTGGGACTTAAATTTAAATTATCGATGTTCCAGGGAGGTCAGCTAACGCTGGCTGGTAGGAGGGGGGTGTTAGGTTTTTTCGTTACGGAATTTATGTATTCGGTCTCGCCGCTCAAGGCCCGCGATAAAATCTATACAATAGCTAAAAAACTCACCTTCTCAAACAGCGTCAGTCCCCTGTCCAGATCGGCTCCTCTAATCCTATAAGGGTTCCAATATCCCCTCATATCCATGGCATCCAACACCGTGGCGTGGATATCGTGGGGGGTAGTTAGTACCATAGCGTTATGTTTTAGTGCAGGCAACGCTTCAGGTCTAGACTGGCGCAGGACTTCAGGTAACACTATGGTCATGAAAGGGAGACGCTCTTCGAGCTTGCCTTGGAGGGTGTCGCGGACTTTGGCGTACCTAAAAAATATCGACTTAAAAAAAACTCAATTCGACATGTTTTGCTGGTGGTGGGATATTCATATCCGTTCGGATAGCGACCACCGTACACATGGTGTTAAAACTGGCTATAGTGATCCACAACCCTTGTGTGGATCGCGTTCCAGGATCAGCCAGTGTATATCCGGTTCTCCCGAGGGGCTTGCGAGATGACTTGATGGTTGGTTGGGACGGGTATAGGGGTACATCTTTGTATGACTGTGCTTGCATCGGTCATCCGCTTGTCCTGTCGCAGGCCCCTCGATTTGCTTCTTTCCTCTCCAAAGAGGGTAGAAGCATTTATACAGGCCGGCGTGACTCTGGTGACCACCGATAAACTCATTGTTTGTCGGTGGTTGCTGGTTTTTTGGATTGCATTACGCTTACCATCAGGTGCAATGCAATCACTTTATCGTGCTGGAATAAAAGAACTGCTTTGTAATGCAAAGTTCTCTGTGGTGTTGCTTCTGTGGCGCTTACCATCAGGCGAGCGCCTTGCTCGTCTCGTCATTCAATCAAAATAATAATAATAACAAATACTATTGAATCAATGAATGAAATATGTGTCTGCACACTGTTGTATTCCATTTCAAGGTATTGAAGCCAGTGAAACTACTGAGCAATATTACATTACCAACCTCAGTGCAATGTCATGCAACTTTGTAATTATTTCTGATCGTTATTACTAGTGTTAAAGACGCGTGGCGACTATGCGAGCGACTTTTTTTTTTTAATAGCATATGCCGGCAAACGAGCAAGTGGGTCAACTGATGGTAAGTGATCTCCACTGCCCATGTACGCCCACCACCAGAAGAATCAAGGGCGCGTTGCCGACCTTAAAGGAAAGGGATAATTAGGGATTGGAAAGGGAAGGAAATTTGAGCTTCCGGATATCTCACTCACCGTACGAAACGCAGCAGCAAGCTGCTACTTTACGTCGGTTTTCTGTGAGACAGTGGTAACGATCCGGACGAGCCAGCCCATTCATGCTGTAGACAAAACTGTCTACAGCTTGGCTCTACCACTCGAAAACTTACTCTTAGGCTGGATTGCACCATCTTACTTTAACAATAACAAACATGTTAAAGTACCGGTTAAGCAAAAAATGAGTTGCACCATTTGACAAATGTTAGATTACGTCATAACTTTAGCTGTTAACAGTGACTGCCAAAGATTCGCTGGTTAAAGCTATCGTTAAAGTTAAATAGCTGTCAGATGGTTCAATATTCTAAATATGTTGTAGATAACTATGCCAAAGAGTACGATGGTGCAACACATTCCGCAGTCATTGTTAAAGTCAGCGTTAATGTTATCGTCAAATTTGACATAAACCTTAACTTTAACAGCTATCATGGTGCAATCGAGCCTTAGACTTACTCAGTCTCACACCATACCTGGGCCCATGGTCTCCCATGACAAACAGCAGGGTATCCCGTAATCTCCCATCATCCCTCAACGTCTTCAGGAACTGTACTGTATGTTCGTCGGCAGTGGATATCATATTGAAATCGTCGTGCGTGATGTCCGCTATGAATGTGAAGCAGAAACGCTTGCCGTCTAGACTTAGGAACTAAAAAAAAACACACATTGATATAAAAACCTGTTAAATATATGAATCAGATATTTCAGAAACACCATAAGTCAAGTAAAGTTAATTTTCCACGAGTAGCAAAAATACTGTTTTGTTACATAAAATTGTTCTGAACTTTTTTTTAGTTTATTTAACATTAGGAAAGTTTAGTTTAGTTTTTGACTTATGTGATTTTTGTTTGACATATGAAGTTATCTTTGAAAAACACGAAAACGCAAAAATATACCACCGTTTGGCAAAAAAATAATATGACTTATGGGGTTTCTGAAATACCCGATTACCCAACTCGTTAATTTTTTGAGAAAAAGCGTGCATGGCGTCAATAGTTATAAATATTCTATTGACAGATATGAGTAGGATTATCATTTTGATAATATCTTAAAAAGCACCCCACGCTTTTTTCAAATAAAATACATTTTTTTTTTCTTCAAATTTATTTTCTATTTTTTTGTTGGAGTTTTTATGTAATTCACACACGGCAGAAGTGAAACTTCAGAATTATTAAAATAATTAACCAACGAATTTTAATATGCAAATGGAAAAAAAATAAAACAAGTTAATAATACACCACGTTGTTTACGACACATTTTCTGAAGGCTTCGTTGTACGCAGGCGCAAAGACACGTGATAGCATACTTGTAATCTACCTCATTCTCTCGCAGGCTAAATCCTATTTAATGGATATGTTTGTCTTTGTCGTGACGCATTTTCGTTTCATCGAGTTTCAAATCACAACGAATCTTAAGAAGTTTCACTTCAAAAAACGACAGAAGTTTATTTTTTTATAGCATAGGCAGACAAACGAGCAAGTGGGTCACCTGATGGTAAGTGATCTCCACCGCCCGTGTACGCCCACCACCAGAAGAGTCATGGGCGCGTTGCCGACCTTAAAGGAAAGGGATAATTAGGGATTGGGAAGGGGAGAGAATTTGGGCTTCCGGATATCTCAGCAGCAAGCCGCTACTTTACGTCTCATCTCTGTGCGACAGTGGTGACGACCCGATCGAGCCAGCCCATTCATGCAAACAAAAATGTCTACAGCGTGGCTCTACCGCTCAATTCGGGTACGGGACCCTAAAAATCTCATCAAACTTACCTGATCGGTGATATTCATCATCAGTTTATACTGAGGCGTGTCTCCGATACAGTATTTGCTGTTGGTCCCCCTCCACCACTTCTTGCCACTGTTGGACTCCTCGAGGTAGAAGGAGCGCAGGTAATGGTCGGCCGGCTGGTGGAGGAATCCGTTGAAACGGTACTGGAACGTGCCTATCCACGGCATGTCTTCGAAGTACGCGGTTCGATACCTGGAAGGGGATTTTTTTTCGAGACGAGCAAGTCGCTCGCCTGTTGGTAAGCGCCACGCCTACTCATAAACAGAAGCAACACCACACAGAACTTTGAATTACAAAGCACTGCATGGCACTGAACTGCGCTCGTCACCCCGAGACATAAGATGTTAAATCTCATAATGCCCAGTAATGTCACTAGTTTCAAGGTCCAAACTGGAAAACAACAGTGCTTACACACTGTTGCTTGGCGACGTCAATAGACCGCGTGGTGGTACCAACCCGGACGGACTCTCGCATACGAGGGACATACCACCTTGTAACATATATACAACAGCTGACCCAAGCAGTTACGCTTGCGTGCATATTACTGCTTCGCCCCCGTGGGCGGTCAATTTTTTTTTTTTATAGCATAGTCCGGCAAACGAGCAAGTGGGTCACCTGATGGTAAGTGATCTCCACCGCCCATGCACGCCCAATACCAGAAGAATCATGGGCGCGTTGCCGATTTTAAAGGAAAGGGATAATTAATTAGGGATTGGGAAGGGGAGGGGATTTGGGCTTCCGGATATCTCACTCGCCGTACGAAACGCAGCAGCAAGCCGCTACTTTACGTCGGTTTTCTGTGAGACAGTGGTGACGACCCGATCGAGCCAGCCCATTCATGCTGTAGACAAAACTGCCTACAGCGTGGCTCTACCAAACACAGGTACCAATTCAGGTACCAACCAACCATATTCAGGCCAAGACTTACCCGTCGTCTCTCAACTTGTAGAATATGAAAGGCATCGAATCCATAGTGCCGTTATTTTTCATTTTTTTTCTAACATCCGGTAGTTCCAACTCGTTTTTTCCAGTAAGTATTGGAAACAGGGCCGCCGGTGTACCATCGCCTAGTATATTATACCTAAAAAAAAATTTTTTTGTGTGAAACATCTTTAGAATCGTTGTGATTTGAAACTCGATGAAACGAAAATGCGTCACGACAAAGACAAACATATTCATTAAATAGGATTTGGCCTGCGAGAGAATGAGATACACAAGTATGCTGTCACGTGTTTTTGCGTGTACAACGAAGCCTTCGGAAAATATGTCTTGAACAACGTGGTGTATCACTCACGTGTTAATTTTTTTTGCGATTGCGTTTGAATTCGTTGGTTAATTAAATTATTTCCACTTCCAAATTATTCTCACTGCCGTGTGTGAATTGCACACACACACTTTTTTATATACAATCGATTGACAAGACGATTAAACCGCTCGCCTGGTGGTAAACGACACAACTCATGAACAGTTGCAACACAACCCAGAAATTTTGAATTACAAAGCACTGCGTGTCACTGCACTGCGCTCGTCATCCTGACAAATACAAGACATTTTACAAAGTGGTAGGTCCCTCGTATGCGAGAGGCCGTCTGGGTTGGTACCACCGCGCCGTCTATTTTTGCCGTCAAACAACAGTGTGTAAGCACTGTTGTGTTTCGGTTTAAAGGAAATTGAAGCCAGTGACATTACTGGGCATTATGAGATTTAATATCTTATGTCTCGGGATGACGAGCGCAGTCCAGTGCTATGCAGTGCTTTGTAATTCATAGTTTTGTGTCGTGTTGCTTCTTTTTATGGGCAGGCGTGGCGCTTACCATCAGGCGAGCGATCTGATCGTCGAATCATTCAAGTAAATAAAAAAAACTTAAGATGTCAAGTCTCATTACACCCAGTGATTACACCTGCCACAAAGTCCTTCCGGAACACGACAGTGCAGTTAAACAGCTGCTCAGCGGCGGAAATGATAGCGGGCGAAGCTGCGAGCCAAAACTAGCATGTAAATCTCACCCGTGTAAAACAATGCCATCCAACTCTTTGGTCAAAAACTCGTAACTCTTCGGCATTCGTCGTATGAACCCGTTCTTGGACGTGGAATCGAACCCGAATATCAGTACGTTTATCGTGTTCTCTCTGCCGGGAGGCGACGGTTTACGCTTAACCGTAGTGCGAAACCCTAACGAGTGGCCGGACCATTTCGACTGGAATACGCTGGAATAGATAAAAAAAAATAAAAGTAAAAAAAAACTAAAAAAAAATATTTTTTTAAAATCAAAAAAAAATTAAAAAAAATAAGAAGAAATATATTTTTAGTTAAAAAAAATAGTATGGGTGCTTTTTAAAATATTATCAAAATGATAATCCGTCTACTTATATCTGCCAATAAAATATTTATATCTATTGACACCATGAAGAGAAACCACCAGAGAAGTTACTGGGCATTATAACACTTAACATCTTATGTCTCGGGGTGACGAGCGCAGTTCCATGCCAAGAAGCACTGCTTCGTAATTCAACGTTCTGTGTGGTGTTGCTTCTGTTTATGGACAGACGTGGCGCTTACCATCAGGCGAGCGCCTTGTTCGTCTCGTCATTCAATCAAATAAAAATATTAACTTTTTGAGTGGTAGAGCCACGCTGTAGACAGTTTTGTCTACAGGGTGAATGGGCTGGCTCGACCGGGTCGTTACCACTGTCTCACAGAAAACCGACGTAAAGTAGCGGCTTGCTGCTGCGTTTCGTTGTGGGTGAGATAACCGGAAGCCCAAATCCCCTCCCATTCTCAATTCCTAATTATCCCTTTCCTTTAAGGTCGGCAACGCGCCCATGATTCTTCTAGTGGTGGGCGTACATGGGCGGTGGGGATCACTTACCATCAGGTGACCCACTTGCTTCTTTGCCCGCCTATGCTATTAAAAACAACTTAGGACCTTTTAGTAAACGGTCGGCAGTATGCCGTACCCAAATTCCAATTCAAACTCGTGTGTTATTAATTAATCGAAACCAAAACGTACTGGCAAGCGCAGCGTTGGACGTCCGCCTACAAGGTGGACTGACGACCTGATAAAGGTCGCAGGAAGTCGCTGGATGCAGGCCGCTTCCAACAGGGCGGGCTGGAAATCTTTGGGAGAGGCCTATGTTCAGCAGTGGACGTCCTGTGGCTGATGATGATGATGATGAAACCAAAACCCACGGCTTCCAAACTCTCACCTGTTCATATGTTTTCCGACACATTTGATTTTAACATGGTCGCTCTTCTGCAAAACGTACGCATCATCATCCTTAACATTCCTGGGGGCTCCCAGATAATACTCTTTATCGCTCTTGTATATTATATCCCTGTACGTGCACACGATATCCGTGGTGGTAGCTAGGATTTCTGGCACCACTTTACACTCTGATAACTGGAAATAAAAAAGCGAAACTTCAGAATTATTAAAATGTATTTTAATACGCAAATGCAAAAAATAAAAGACGTGAATAATACACCATGTTGTTTATGACACATTTTCCGAAGGCTTCGTTGTACGCAGGCGCCGACACGTGATAGAATACTTGTAACCTAACTCATTCTTTCGTAGGCTACATCCTGTTTATGAATATGTTTGTCTTTGTCGTGACGCATTTTCGTTTCATCGAGTTAACGTTTTCTTTTCTCGTTCTATTCCTTTCTTTTCACTCTCTCTATGTCGTTACTACTTGATATCGAACAAACACATAATTATCGATATCGACAAAGCTTTTTCTTTCTTTTTTTTGTTTTTTATATGATTGAATGACAAGTCGAGCACGTCGCTCGTCTAATGGGAAGCGCCACGCCCCCCCATAAACAGAAGCAACACCACACAGAACTTTGAATTACAAAACACTGCATGATACTGAAGCTCCAGGGTTTTTTAATAGCAGAGACCGGAAAACGAGAACTGGGTCACCTGATGATAAGTGGTCTCCACCGCCCCTGAACATCCAGAATACACGAGGCATCATGGATGCGTAACCCACCTTAGAGGAAAGGGGTAATTATATGCTTTCAAAAAGGAGTGGGAATCGGGCCTCCGGATATCTCACTTACCGTACAAAACGCAACAAGCTGCCACTTTACTTGCTTTGCTGTGAGAACAACCCATTCCAGCCAGCCCATTCACGCTGTAGACAAAACTGTCTACAGCGTGCCTCTACCCCTTACAAAACTTGACCACACTCAGGTAATATAACTTACGTAACACTTCACCCAGTCTCTCCCTTCGCAGACCACTTTAGGGAGCACCTTGTCGAACTGGGTGACTTCCTTAGCGAAGGGGTCAAGTTGGGGTATCTCACAGCCAGTCCCTTTGTCCTCTTTCAACGCTTCTTGGAGACGATTCTCAATGTATCTGTGAAAATATTTATTTTTTAAGTAACAGGCAAGCGCAGCGTTGGACGTCCACCTACAAGGTGGACAGACGACCTGATAAAGGTCGCAGGATGTCGCTGGATGCAGGCCGCTTCCAACAGGTCGGTCTGGAAATCTTTGGGGGAGGCCTATGTTCAGCAGTGGACGTCATGTGGCTGATGATGATGATGATGAACAGGCAAACACAGTCCTGACCCTACAGTAATATAAAAGTCTTATGCTGTGGCTATTTGTAAGACTTACCATCCCTCATCACTCATACCTAGGTATTTGCAGATCACAGAAATAATATTGATGTGGGGATCGAACCCGCGGCCTCACGTTTCACAGCCGGCAGCTCACGCACCAAGCACGAAACTTGCCATGCATGTCATTATTAATGGGGTAATTTAGAGAGATGGGGTAAAATTACGACTGGGATACAAGTGATTGCAATGTTACAATAACAATGATTATTTATGTACATATTTTGTAAAGTTCGCCTTGTACGGCTAATTAATAATAAATACACAGACACACTCTTGACCCCACAGTAAGATACGAGTCTTGTGTCGTGGGTATCAGGAACTACGAGAGACTTTCGGTCTCACAACACCCAGACGCGAAACAAATATTTGTGGATCACACAAACATTTATATCGGTGTGGGGATCGAACCCGCGGCCTCTTGTTTCGTAACCGGCTACTCGCCCGCTACGTCACGGAGGCTGTCAATTAATTATTCAGTCTTAAAGGTGGCTTTAATATCTTTACTCAGTCTTCACTTTAATACAATCCCTAAACACTTATAAAAATTTGCAATATAAAAGTGTATTACATTTAAAGCTCCATTCACACGTACATACATCGTACGTATCAGGCACGTACCAACACAGATATAAAAATATTATATCTATAGACACATATTTTTACATATATTCAATAAAAAAATTTAAAAAATTGCGAAACGACACGGGTCGGCACATTTTTTGGCGAAGATGTTTTATCTGTGCCGATGCAAGTCTGAGCATGTCTATAGATAAATGGTATACTATAGGATACATGAAATAAAAGTATTTTTTTTACAATTGGCCGCCATCGGGACTTTAATGATAATAATCTAAAAGATTATTATCAACGTATTAAATGAAAAAAAAATATTCAAACCTGCCAATAAATGTACTGAACGAACAGAGAAAATTTATTTTGGGTTTAGCTACAATATTTACTCGAGGTGCTTGCCGATCGGGCAAAAAAAAAACACGCTGGAATCGAATCTGTGACCTCTTATTCCTCACGCTATTAATGTAGGTTTAAGGTTTCTTGATTCCAAAATTGTCAATATGTTGTTTTTATGCGAAATGCAATGCGTAGGTAATTGTACAAGAACACAGTATCTACTGGCAATAAAAATATGGGGTAAATGTACGTCGCATCACTGAGTCAAAGGCACTTAGACCATGAGATCCTGGGTTCAAATCCCAGGCCGACCAATCACAATCACTGCCCAAATATATGAAAATAATTTCGTCATATTTATTTTTTTATTTTTATAGCATAGGCCAGCAAACGAGCAAGAAGGCATTTGATCGTAAATGTACTGCTTATGTTTTTTTTTTATGGCGTAGGCCGGCAAACGAGCAAGTGGGTCACCTGATGGTAAGTGATCTCCACCGCCCATGTACGCCCACCACCAGAAGAATCATGGGCGCGTTGCCGACCTTAAAGGAAAGGGATAATTAGGGATTGGGAAGAGGAGGGGATTTGGGCTTCCGGATATCTCACTCACCGTACGAAACGCAGCAGCAAGCCGCTACTTTACGTCGGTCTTCTGTGAGACAGTGGTAACGACCCGGTCGAGTCAGCCCATTCATGCCGTAGACAAAACTGTCTACAGCGTGGCTCTACCACTCATAAAAGCATAGGCTGGTAAACGGGTAAGTAGGTCACTTGATAAATAATTTCCACTGCTCATGTACGACCACAATACTAGAAGATTCATAGGCGCGTTGCCGACCTTAAAGGGAGGGGATAGTTGAATATTTATTAATCTTATCAATATTCACAATGCTATTAATCAATTTTAAGTAGCATGTTACTGTGTTCTTATAAAATTAATAAAATCTAGTAATAAAATTAAAATAAGACATCATTCCATGCAATGTTAAAATTTACCCCTTTTTCAAATGACAGTAAAAATAATAATTTGAATAAAAACATGGCAACCAACTTTGAAGTATCTCGTCAGAACAAAAAAAGGGGTAAATTTGTACAAATAAAAAGCGTAGAAAAAAAAAACTACTTACTCAATCACAGAATTTCTGAAAATAGAAAATGAAAATGTAATATTAATTTAAATCCATTCAGGAACATGCTTTAGAATAATAAACACAGTATACAAGGTGTCCTAAAATATAATGCATATGTAATTGTTTCAAACAAGAGCAAATCTGCTCTAAAAATGTGGAACGGCTATACAAAAAATTATATTCGCACACTGTCCAATCACAGGGTTTTATTTGGACATTTTATATTTTTTATTCTGGATTTAAATAAAATATTAAAAATAAAATTCTTTTCACAAATTATGATGTATTTATTATGTTTAATATCTTAAAACTTTAAAAATACGTAGATTGAACGATAAATCTCAAACAATTATGCCATTAAAATTTATTAGTGTTTAATTAAAAAAACACGTGTAACCTTTTGAATACTCTTCAAATTATCTATCTTACAATTAATATAAATATTATCCCGATATGAAGTCCCTATAAGAACAATTATTTTTACATACGTTTTTAAAACGCTAATAATAATTTATATTCTTTTATGGACGCCTTGTATAGTTGAGTTAAAAAAAAAAATTTGCTCACAAGTCGTTCAAAATGGCAATAAAACATAAATGAAAAAACATTAATTTACAAGACATTCACATACAAATAAAAGCAGATTATACATATACGCATATTATTAGGCATTCACTGTTAGAGAACACAATTATATTTTTTTACATAGTTTATAAGCGCATGTAGCATAGTAAGGCAGCTGTCAAAATCTTAATTTTTAAAATTAAAATCTTTTTCCGTCAAAAGTACCCAAATTTGAGATTTTTCGATCCTTTAAAAATTCATATATCTAAAAATATTAACTTTATCGTAAAAAGTCATAGGACCTTTTATATTTGTATTTTAATAAAAAATATAAAAAAGTCTGGTTGAAAATTTACAATTCCTTGAAATTGTTTAAACAATTTCGGTTTAAACAATATGGCACGGGGTTACCCCATGGTAACATGCATTTATATCATCAGTAGGGAAATTTGAAGAGGATCGCATAAAAAAATTTAGCTGGAAAGTGTTCGGTACTCATGCGCCGATTCGTGCTACTCTATATGGTCAAGAATTCGGGCTTATCATTTAATAACAACATGCTCTATTTACATCCGTTCCATTTCCGGGCCGAAGCGGGAACGGGCATTGTGAAAGAAAAAATAATATTGTATACATTACTATTTTTTTTTATATAGCATAGGCCGGCAAACGAGCAAGTGGGTCACCTAATGGTAAGTGATCTCCACCGCCCATGTACACCCACCACCAGAAGAATCGTGGGCGCGTTGCTGACCTTAAAGGAAAGGGATAATTACGGATTGGGAAGGGGAGGGGATTTGGGCTTCCGGATATCTCACTCACCGTACGAAACGCAGCAGCAAGCTGCAACTTTACGTCGGTTTTTGTGGTACAGTGGTAACGACCCGGTCGAGCCAGCCCATTCATGCTGTAGACAAAATTGTCTACAGCGTGGCTCTTAACAATCACATTAACTAACCTACATTTTATTAATCACTTTAACGTTTATTCAAAATTCTACTTAATTATTGACCAACATAAGTCCAAGCCCAAAATTCTCGTATAAATTACCTTAATCTTACGAATTTTTGACAACATTTAAACATGCCGTCGGTATTTACATGAATTATCGTATAATTGGCTTCTAAGCTGTAAAGCAATAAACAGGTTATCATTTGGATACGAATATGCGATAAAATTTCAACCCACTTCAAGTTAATAAAATAAAATAAAAAATAAATACACCCAACAGTCACACACATAGTCCCGACCCCATAGTAAGATACGAGTCTGGTGTCGTAGGTATCAGGAACTACGAGAGACTTACGGTCTCACAACACCCAGACCCCGAAACAAATATTTGTGGATCACACAAACATTTGTCTCGGTGCGGTGATCGAACCCGCGGCCTCTCGCTTCACAGTCGGTTACTAGCCCGCTGCGCCACGGAGGCTGTCAATATTGAGATAGTACTGATTTAATTTTGCTAAATTCATTAAATTTAAATCGATTAAATATCGTTTTTTTTTTTAAATCATGAATTAACCATTCCCCATGTACGATTATGCAATATAGAAGTTTAAATAATTGAAGATTTTCTTATGTTTACGCGAATATGAAATTACACGAATATTACTCATTGAAATAAAACTAATTTAAATGGATTTTATCGCGGCGTTTTCAGTCCACCCCGAGACCACGAAGGCTGAAAAGCTTTCGAAACGTCGGGATCAAAATTAATAAAAAACCGCGATAAAATCCGTTTAAATTTGTTTTATTTAAATTATTGATTTAAATTAATTAATTAAGCAAAAATTTAATCTCAATTTTTAATCGATGTGGCTTGAAATGTTACTGCGTATTTGCATCTAATTCTTCTAGGCGTTACAATTTTAAATATTATAAAGAAAATGTTACATTAAAGATACATTATATAAAAAAATGGGAGATGACATGCATATTAAACATGCATTCAGGCAATCGCAGAACAAAAAGTATCAATAGAAAATAATTAACATCTCTGTCATGGTTAAGTAGTGCTGAGTCATCAACATATTATATTCATCGATCTATGTTTAACTTAAGCTGCCCATAGCATACGCTCGATAAGCATAACGCAGATTTTTTCATTTGATTGAATGACGAGACGAGCAAGGCGCTCGCCGATGGCAAGCGCCACGGCTGCCCATAAACAGAAGCAACACAGCATAGAACTTTGAATTACAAAGCACTGTATGGCACTGCCATGCGCTCGTCACCCCGAGGCATAAGATGTTAAGTCTCATAATGCCCAGTAATTTTGCTGACTTCAATGTCCTTCAAACCGAAATACAACAATGCTTACACACTGTTGCTTAGCGGCAGAAATAGACAAAGCGGTGGTACCAACCCAGACGGCCTCTCGCATACGAGGGACCTACCACCTTATTGCATGCAATACTGTATAGAAAATCACAGTTCTTGGCAGTTTTTTACCATCAGGCGAGCGACCAGTTCGTCTCGTTATTAAAATCTATATATTTTTTAATATACACTGAATAGCTACTTTGATTTTTTTTGCTCAGCCATTGGGGTAAATTTAAGTTTAGCCATGACTTATGAAAATCGGTATTAGTACAATAAAAATAAAAAAATAATACCAACCTGTCATTGATATTTTTTGGTTCAGTGATATGTTTAATGACACTCGCTACTCTACTAGTACTGGTTGTGAGTATGCTAGAAAAGGATACAAGACAAAAGCGATAGACCGTTAATGCGTACATAAATATTAGTTATTATGTAAGGTAAATGCACCAATTTATTATGAATATAATATTAAAAGTTTAATATGCTAGATTGGTAGTAGTACGACATCCCTTGACTATTCGATTTTGCTCATCCTTTAACCTTTGAAATAAAACTAATTTAAACGGATTTTATCGCGGTTTTTTATTAATTATTAATCTCGACGTTTCGAAAGCTTTTCAGCCTTCGTGGTCACGGGGGTGTACTGACGACGGTGGTGGAAAAATTAATAAAAAACCGCGATAAAACCCGTTTAAATTAGTTTAATTTCAATGTGTAATATTCGCGTATATATACGAAATCATCATCTTTTAACCTTTTATTTTATACCAGCTGTCACAGTTTCACCTGCATATTATTGCCCTGCCCCTATGGGTCATAGCGTGATATACATATAAACCTTCCTCATGAATCACTCTATATATTTCTGAAAACTGCATTAAAACCCGTTGAATAGTTTAAAATATCTAAGCGAACAGACAGCGGAATAGACTTCATTTTAATCTATGTAAATATTGACTAAACCCCTTTAAACCCCTGATAAAAAAAAAGATATATATGCCAGCGTAGCGGCGGCCATTTTGAAAAAATATTCACATATAAGTGAGTATACTCAATTTTATCGCCACCAGCATTAAGTGTGTAAAATTTCTGCTTAATCAATTTAGTGAAAATGTAATGATTTCTTACGTTTACGCGATTGTTACTCATTGAAATAAAACTAATTTAAACGGATTTTATCGCGGTTTTTAATCCACCCCGTGACCACGAAGGCTGAAAAACTTTCGAAACGTCGGGATCAAAATTAAAATTAAAAACCGCGATAAAATCCGTTTAAATTAGTTTTATTTCAATTAGTGAAAATAGTTTATATATACCCTTATCCTATGTTATTTGAATGGAAAAACTTTACGGTCCATGGCGATCCATTTAAAATTAAAATTTTGAGCTGCGCTTTTCAGACAGCGTTTATTTCGATGTATTCTACGGTATATTCGAGTGAGAGTATTTTTTTTTATTTTTGGCATACCTAATGTACATACTTTAAAAAATCTCGCTGAATTGAAAACCTCCTCTTGTTTGAAGTCGGTTAATTAACCAATGAGACGAGGCGATAAAGTGGTAAAATACACTTTGATAAGAAAACAACGTTATCGTAACACAGTTTAAATATACTGTTATGTACAGTGCCGTTATACAAAACAATTAGACAGGAAAAAATATTCGGTTTTCGACAAAACAGTTATAATTAATACCTTTCCTACACGTGGTAGCTTTTAATTGGCATTTACCTTATTTTTTTCCGTGCACGGCAAAGTGACTGTACTACATTTGTTGGTAAGCGTAGTGCAATCCAAAAAACCAGCGACCACCAACAAACAATGAGTTTGTCGGTGGTCACCAGAGTCACGCCGGCCTGTATAAATGCTTCTTCCCTCTTCGGAGAGGGAATAATATAAAGTTATTGTAAAATTAATCGATAAATAAATAGAAAAACCCAGCGACCACCGACAAACAATAAGTTTATCGGTGCTCACCAGAACCATGCCTGTATAAATACTTCTTCACACTCCGAAGAGGGAAGAAGCAAATCGAGGGGCTTGCGACGGGACAGACGGATGACCGATGCAGGCACATGGATACAAAGATGTACCCGTATACCCGCCCCAACCAACCATCAAGTCATGTCGCAAGCCGCTCGGTAGAACCAGTCTAAAAACCCTTTCTTATATATTTATGTCGTATTATTTCTACCGCCAAGCAATAGAATGTAAGCACTGGTGTGTTTCGGTTTGAAGGACATTGCAGCTAGTGAAATTACTGGGCATTATGAGACTTAACATCTCTGTCTCTGTCTCGGGGTGACGAGCCATGGCCACATATTAGTTACGTTGCGTTTGAATTAGCACTTTTGCAACACTTATTGACATCTTTGTTGAATTTGTGTCAAGTACTAAAGCAATTGTCACTAACCAACAAAAAAACAGAGGTGTTCTCAATTCAACGCGTAATTATGTTTTTATTTTATGTATCTACACTATACGTGTATATTTTCACAGGATGTTCTGACTCCCATGGTACTTTATTGATTTGGTGACAAAATTCCACTCCTAAGGGCTAGTGGGTAGGATGTCGGGATTTATACATCGATTTTGACGATCCCTTTACTAAATTTTATGGCATAAAAAACTAAAAATAAAAATGACTTAGTTCGATTCAGTGTTCATTTACTAACTTAAGAGCAATACCACCAAATAATAAACGGAAAATTTTATTTTTTGTTTTAGTTATTATTCAATTTAGTAAAACAAAATCAGTATCTCCATTTGAAGTTGCTGTGGGTTCGTTCCTGTTTGCGTAAGCAGGTCCAATTTATCATAATAGTTTCTTATATTTACGCGAAGGTTACACATTGAAATAAAACTAATTCAAACGGATTTTATCGCGGTTTTTATTTTGAATTTCCGCCGACACGTTTCAAAAACTTTTCAGCCTTCATAACACCCCGTAACCACCAAGGCCGAAAATATTTTGAAACGTCGGAGCAAAAATTAATAATAAACCGCGATAAAATCCGTTTCAATTAATTTTATTTCAAAGTAAACAAAAACTAATAAATACTTAATTAAACTAATAAAAACTTAATTGTGGAATAATTAACTGCCAATACAATAATTATTCAAATTAGGTGCATTAACCTTACAAAACCAATACAGAAACCATCACCAAAAACATTCTAGAAAAAACCAAACACACATTAAAATTAAAAGAAAAATGAAAATCACATTGTATGAATGTTGCGTACAAGGTTTTTAATAGACAAAATTGCCAATTGCCCCCTTAAGTTACCATAACTTAAAACCACAAACAAAGAAAATGAATAAGTACACACAAAATCACTGATAACTAAAAAATTCGTTCATTTTGCCTGACTTTGTACCGGCCCAATGCGAGGGTCCGACCTCCCTTCATGATTTGTCATTATATGGTGCGACCCGCCTCCTCTCCCCCCCATAATTCCCAACGGGTACCAAGTTCCACCATTGCCTCGTACGTTAATCAGCAGAGTGTATACGTGTAGGTGAGGTTAGGCTTTGCACCAAAGAAGGTGATGTCTCACTTAAACTGCACTGTTAAATATTGTACCTATAGTATTGTTTGTTGTTTTAATTCTAGATAGTACTTTGTAAAATCTGCGTTACGAGAACAGATAACATACGTACAGCAAAGTCGCTATACCGAGAAATCGCAGAATATATTTGTTTAACTAATCAATCGAATATTCAGGAACATTATTACCAAATTTCAAGCGAAACTACTCAATCGTAACATCCTACGTGTACTGCCAGATTAATCTAACTACATAGAACATTTCAGAACACAAACAAATGTATCTATCAGGCAAAACTACACAATCACTACATTCTTCAGTCACTACCAGACTAATCTAACTACATAGAACATTCCGGAACATTCCAGAACATAAACAAATGTATCTATCAGGCAAAACCACTCATCATTACATTCTACAGGTTCTACCAGACTGATCTAACTACATAGAACATCCCGGAACATTCCAGAATATAAACAAATGTATCTATCAGGCAAAACTACACAATCATTACATTCTACGGGTTCTACCAGACTAATCTAACTACATAGAACATTCCAAAATGGAACATTCTAGAACTTTACCTCCTGGTGATGTCTAGGTCAGGTTCCCGGTGGAGGCTGTCATTCAGGCTGATGTAGTATATAAAACAGAACACGAGCACGATCAGTATCAGGAACTGGTATCTCCTGTTGCGATACCATCTTTTCACCATCACTGTCATCTGTAAATAACAGAACACATTAGCTACCATTTTCACTCTAAATTTCAATAATAGCAATTTAATAACTGTTGTAATATTAATCATGTGTTTTTTTTATGCTGGGCTCCTAAGCTCTATTGTTAGCAATTGTCAAAATTGCTTTTAATAGTGCTATGGTGTGAACTCTATGAAATTTCTCAACGGTGTTTTTTTTGTTGGAACGCCATAACTCTTCATCAAATTTAATAATTCAAACACCATTTTAAAACTTATGTTTGTCTCTATTGAGGAAAAATAGAAATAAAATACAAACAAATTTTTTAAAGTATATAGGTTGACACACTTGAACCAGCACATTAATTTCACTTATTATTTATTAAACAACAGAGTAAATATAATAGATAATCATTTATCATGTAATAATATGTATATATCGTCGGTTTACTGCAAGAACGCATTAACTGACAAATACAAAACTATGAATTGAGCCACTTTTAGATTTTTTTGTATAATTTATTAATTAATTATATATAAGACGTTATACTTATATAAATAAACAAATTTAAATGAAAATTAATTGCGCATAAATACTAAAAACATACACAATTATCCTGATCCTACTAATATTATAAACGCGAAAATTTGTAAGTATGGATGTATGTTTGTTACTCTTTCACATAAAAACTACTGGATGGATTTTAATGAAACTTTAGAATAATATAGCTTATACATCAGAATAGGAAATAGGCTACTTTTTATCCCGGAAAAAGCAGATCACGCGGGCGGAGCCGCGAGCAAAAGCTAGTAATTAATAAAACAAAAGATGTCCGATCGTGTAACAATCCAAATATAGGGGATCGAACCCGCGTCCTCTCATTCCACAGTTGGCTACTGGCCCACTACGCGATGGAGGCTGTCAAATAAACAAACTTCAAAGTTGGACACATTTTATACTTCCAACTCGACGTAAAATCGCACATGTGGCAAGTAAAAACAATAATTAAAAAAACAATGCAAGGCCAAATTCTTTAAAAAACAATTACTGAGTATTGATAATGTGTTACAATAATTTGCACATGAGTGTGAAATTGTAAATGGATTTAAGATTAATTTGCTTAGTATTCTTTATTTTATTTATTGAATAACGACGCGAGCAAGTCGCTCGCCTGATGGTAAGCGCCACGCCTACCCATAAACAGAAGCAACACCACACATAACTTTTAATTACAAAGCACTGTATGGCACTGAACTGCGCTCGTCAACCCGAGAGATAAGATGTTAAGTCTAATAATGCCCAATAATTAAGTAGTAAGCATTCCTTCATCGGTAGGCAGCGGCTTTACTGTGCCCCTGGCATTGCTAATGCCTATGAGCAGCGGTTGCCACTTACCATCAGGTAGGCCACTCGCTCATCTACCTATCAAAGTAAAAAAAAACCCAGCTGCCTAGCCAGAATAAAATGAACTAACATATAAAAAAACTAAGAACTTCATTCGTGCGTTAAGTGTATTTGAGTGGTAAAGCCACCCTGTAGACAGTTTTGCCTACAGCATGAATGGGTCGGCTCGACCAGGTCGGTAACGACAGTGGTAAAACTGTCTCACAGAAAACCAACATAAAGTAGTGGCTTGCTGCTGAGTTTCATACAGTGAGTGCGATATCCGGAGGCCCAAATCCCTACCCTTCCCAATTCCAAATTATCCCTTTCCTTTAAGGTCAGCAAAACACCCATGATTCATATAGTATTGTGGGTGTACATGGGTAGTAGAGGTTACTTACCATAAAGTGACCCACTTGCTAGTTTGCCGGCCTATGCCATAAAAAAATAAAAAACCTGCTGTAGGCAAGTCCAACTCACATTTGGGCTGGACTTTAGTTTATTAGGGCACGAACTGAGCGGCGAAAGTGATCACAGGTGGTAGGGATTGAGTCCCTGAATACAACAATACCACTCTCATTAAAAGGTGATGCATAGTTTTCGAGAAATTAATGAAAATATTTTCTAACCTCAAATCACATATTAGGTAAAACGGAACGTTATTATGGGCGACTGACAAAGAAATCGTTATTAATATGTCAAATATATACAGTCAATCTGGGTAACTTAAGCTTTCAATGTAACATTGGCTCACTAACTTGTATTTGAACGTTTAATTTTTTCTCTTCTTACTGATACACTGTATAATAATAAGTTGTTTAATTTATAAAAGTAAAAAGTGTTTTTAATCGAAACCTGCAGTGACAATTGATATTTATCAAATATATATTTTTTTCTCACCATTCAAAATTTGGGCGGTAAACAGAGTTAGAAATATACTTGCTAAAAAGTTGTGTATAGCAATTACTACAGAAGAACTACAGAAGGCGAGTTCAGTTTTATGTTGAAGAATCATATGTTTTTTATGTAATAACACTGAAATATCCCGCGATATTGATAGAATTTTTAAAAAATCTTTAATCAATCTTCGAGCCGTTTCATTTTCAGACCATTTGGGGTAACATTACCTCGGGGCGAGGACAGACAATGCGTGAAAATTTCAATTATGCAAAAAAGTTTTGAAGGGTGGAAGTGGCCATCAAAGCTTGATATATTTAATTGTCACCCCCGAAATATAGTTAGTCGATTTGGAGGATCTAAAATCACAAAACGAGGCGATTTTTATGCGATTGATGATCAATTTCTATACATGGTATGGGGGAATTGAGAGCCGATATTATGTTTCTTTTTTATATGTGATTGAGTTTGTTTTATTATTTTAGGCATTGCTCAATGATTATAAGTACATCAAAACCTGATTAATACAATAATAACTTGATTTAAGAGGTCCATAAAATAGAAGTTGATTTCGATAAACCAGGCAGTTTAATGTTGTATTAATATGGCAACCCTACGTTGCCACTAAAAAGGAGATATTGATATAAACGAAATGTATTTTTTTTATCAATATGACAAGCTAATCTTACCGAGGAGTAAAAAAAACTACATAAATTAGAGATTTTCTTCATCAACTCCTCATACTTATTAATGTTACCCAAATGTCAGTGTAACTTTGGCTCACCAAATTTTTGGTAATTTAAGGGTCTTTTATTTATCGTTTTGATAAATAACACAGGAATTTAGATTATAGAGGTCAATATCCCACTAGAAACACTAATTTATGACAAATAACAATAAAAGTAAATCCGTACTACTATAAATTACCTCTAAAGTGAGCCAAAATTACCCAGGTTGACTGTAGTCTGTGATTTTAAAAAATGATGAAACGGAACGTAAAAATTCCGATTATATGTCAGTGTCACTTTTTGGTTCATACTTTATTCCGTTTCCCCCCGAGTTGCGTGAATGTGTTCCTTGAGATTTGTTAACTTTATATCATGTTTGTTGTTTTATTTGTTTTTTAACAACTTAGAAATCATGTTCTGATGGTAGTTAGTGTACCCACTTTGTGGGTAAAATAGGTCGACTTTGTCCCAAAACCGACTTAGGGCACCCCGACTTCACGTAGACTTTTGGTTACCACCCCTAGAGTGTTTTTAAAAAGCCGGAGGCGCGGAGGGAGAGCAGCCCCCGCCCGCTGTAACAAAGGATAGACAACCGTGCGAGCCGTAGCGGCTGAGGCTGGTCGCCGGAGGCGACCAGCAAGCCGAAGCTGCGAAGGTGAGCATGGGTGCCTATCCTTTGTTACGCAAGGGCGAAGGGGCTGCACTTCCCGCAGCGCCGGAGATGTTGCAGAAGTAAATTTGTTTTGACAACAAGTGTTTTGAGGTTAGGTTACATTAATTGGTTTTTCTCGGGAATGGTGCGTCACCTTTTCATGGGAGTGGTACCAGGGGGCATGGGACACCTTCCCCCTCCCCCCACACCCCCTTCCAACTCCCATATCGTGCCCTAATATACTAAAGTTTTACCGATTCACAAAATATCCATTTACATTGTAAATGCACTCTACACAGATTACATAGTTCTGATAAAATTGCTCATTTAATGTAGGATTCCACATAATAAAAGAGATTTGTTGAGTGTTCTCAGAACACTGTTTTGTAGTTTTAAAATTGTAGATATCACTGTAATAAATACTGCACAGGTTTGTTAAGTAGTCAGTTAGTAATACTTAATGTGTAGACCCACTTTAGGCTAGTGTGGTGGACTAATGAATAACATCTCCCATCAGTAGAAGCGCGCAATACAAAATTATGAGGCAGATATTCAATTTATATTTCATTTATATGAAGTTTTATTTTATTTATCAGTATATCAGTTTAATTTTTTTATTGTAAGAACAAGCTAGTATCAAATAGATTATTTATTATAAAGTAAAGAATTGCGTTAATAAATCCTTGTCAAAATAGGTAGGTTTCGTTTATTATTACATCTAGATCCGATTTTTAAATAGATTTTTGTGATGTTTAAAATCAATAACAGGAAATACCATACCTCGTAAACATCAGAATAAATCAGTGATCCAAATCTATATTAGAAAATCAATAAAAAAATATTCCATTCAACTGTAGGTACACGTAAATTGCACAATAAAGGAAAAACCACGGGCCTTACCCGACAATTTCTCTATCTTCGTAACGCTAAAACACTATAAAACACATCCACATTTATATAAAACACGTATATTATTGATGTTTATATTATATTAAACATGTATCCGCCCACTTTTTATGCAACCGAAGAGGAAATACGCACGTAAATTTTGTATTCCAACCAAAAACTAATCAATCGCTCACAAGAACAATTGACAACTGTCGAGTGTCGGCTGTCGGCAGTGATGCCAACTCGCAGAAAAAAAAATCACTAGATTTGGTCTCAAAAGTCACTAGATACCGGGTTATTTGGAACTAAAAAAAATCGCTAGAAATCACTAAATAATTTAAAAGGAAATTACACGCTAAGTATAACAAAATAATGTAATTGCGAAAATAATTTACAAAAATAATATCGAATAGCTAAAAAAAAAAAAAAACAACATCCAATACTTATTCTGGTATTTGATGTAGTTTTTTTTAGCTACAATCGTGTATAGAAGGCCGAGATGGGTCACTTTCATTAGATTTATTTGGTTTTTAAAGAATATATTCGTTTAACTTCTCAATTTTTCGAGAACCGCCAAATATCACTAGAAATCACTAAATATTGTTTTAGCGATTTTTTTTTCAAAAAATCACTGTCATACCCCAAAAAGTCACTAAATCTAGTGATAAAATCGCTAAAATGGCAACGCTGGCTGTCGGCTGCCAAATTACAGAAACTAGCAGGGCTGCTAGATCTAATTTCAAATGTTTCCCCATGTTGACATTATATTCCCAAAACGATAATTTATTTTTATATATTTTTTCTAAGACGAATTAAACCAAATTGAAAGATAAAAAATAAAATACCGCTCAAGGAATATTCAATAAATACATATACTAAGAATATTAAACAAACTAAAAAACCCCGATCTACCAATCATGGGTATTACGTAGTGTTGTATAACTTATAAAAGGCAATATAATATTATGATGAAATAAAGTAATAGCGGCTCAAATTTTGACATGAACTACTTTTTTTGTCTCTTTACTCTTTATTGTTCTCATGATAGGGACCACGCCCACCGTCTGTTTGTATGTGTCTGTCTATGTATATGTATAAAGTACAAATACTACAGTAAGTGCCGCGAAGACACACATTAACTAGCTGTAAAGAACGTGCACAAAACCGTTTGTTGATGAATCAGGCGAGAGAACGTCAGAAAAGAGCACGAGAGGCAGAATCGAATTTATATCGCGAAAATTCGATTTTTCTAGAATACCTATTAAAACATTCAGTACTTATTACTATAGTATCGTTACGCATTACTCGATACAATCGATCATCAGCACGAAAACCGAATCGAGTCAAGTCGCGTACATATGTGTTAAATTAGTCTGTATAACTGAGTCATGTACCCCTATACCCGCCACAACCAACCATCAAGTCATGTCGCAAGCCCCTCGGGAGAACCGGATATAAACTGGCTGATCCTGGAACGCGATCCACACAAGGCGTGTGGATCACTATGGCAGGGATTAACACCATGTGTACGGTGGTCGCTATCCGGGCGGATATGAATATCCTACCACCAGCAAAATACATCAAGTTTCACAGAACAAGGGCTTATAAAATAGGCTCCATAATGTAATAGCGTTTCTGATACATTATTTTTTGTTTTTTTATATGATTGAATGACGAGACGAGCAAGGCGCTCGCCTGATGGTAAGCGACACGCCTGCACATAAACAGGAGCAACACCACACAGAACTTTGAATTACAACGCACTGCATGGCACTGAACTGCGCTCGTCACACCGAGACACATTGAGTGGTAGAGCCACGCTGTAAACAATTTTGTCTACAGCATGATTTGGCCGGCTCAACTGGGTCATTACCACTGTCTCACAGAAAACCGACGTAAAGTAGCGGCTTGCCGCTGCGTTTCGTATGGTGAGTGAGATATTCGGAGGCCCAAATACCCCTCCCCTTCCCAATCCCTAATTATCCTGTTCCTTTAAGGTCGGCAACGCGCCCATAATTCTTCTGATATTGTGGGCATACATGGGCGGTGGAGACTTACCATCAGGTAAACAACTTGCTCGTTTGCCGATCTATGCTATAAAAAAAACAAACTGATGTTAAGTCTCATCATGCCCAGTAATTTCACTGGCTTCAATGTCCTTCAAACCAAGCAACACATAAAAAAATACTGGTGCCTAGCAGTGGGACGTGTATAATACAAGGCTGATATTATGTTGTTCCGGACTACACGACGTTCCCGACTCCCGAGGGCCTCTTCTCAAGTTCATTATTATCTATGACCCTTTGGCACCGAACTTCGATATTACTACTTTAGACTAGTCCTTATACGTTGCTTTACTTGCATATTTATTGCCTCGGTGGTGCAGTAAGTATTTTTTTTTAATAAATACTAACCTAACTAAGCAGCGATAGCCCAGCGGGTTACAAGGACACAGCCAGTGATACAAGGATGTACCCTTATACCCGCTCGAATCAACCATCAAGTCATGTCGCAAGCCCCTCGGGAGAACCATATACACTGGTTAATCCTGGAACGCGATCCACACAAGGTGGGTCACTATAGTCAGTTTTAACACCATGTGTACGGTGGTCGCTATCCGGGCGGATATGAATATCCTACCACCAGCAAAACAGCAGTCTCTTTTTAACATTGAGGAAAATAGTCCACTAGAAAGAGAAGAAATACTAACTCATGTGCCCCAAGGTCACAGATTTTGGACCGTTTTTTTCTTTATGGAGCGCGCAGTTCCTACATACATATTAGAAGACCCGGCCACACGTTGCTGTGGCTAAGGTATATGTTAAATTATATTGTAGTAAACTATTCAATACAGTATGCACCATCTATTGGATATTTACTCAACCGAGCCGATAAATTACCTTATCATCTGTTATTATACCATATTGTATGGTATACCATCTGTTAGAAATTGAGGTATAAACTATCCTATCTCCTATCAGGTTGCAAAATTTGATTAAAATCGATTCAGTAGTTTAGGAGTTCATTCCGGACAAACCAATATGACTCGATATTTTTATATACAATGACTATTTAACTCTATTTACGTTCTGATTTAAAGGGATATACTTTCACAGCGGTGTTGCAACGCCCGGCCCTTCCGGTTCCATACTGCGCACAATGAACACACATACAATACTATTTTACGAAATGGGATATTCTGTAAACGCGAAACGATTCGCTGTTTCATATTTTTTTTACCGGATTGTTAAAAGTTTATTGTGGAACTCAGAGATGTCATTAACTTTAATTGTCATTAATTCACAGAACTCGATTATTTCATAGGTAATATACTAGTAGAATTCATTTATTAAATAACTGGCCCTCGCGGTTTCACCTGCATGTTATTGCCCTACTCGCATGGGCCATAGCGTGATATACATATAAACCTTCCTCATGGATCACCTTATCTATTACTGAAGACTGCATTAAAATCCGTTGAATAGTTTAAAAGATCTAAGCGAACAGAGAGCGAAAGCGACTTCATTTTATACTATGTAAAAATATGAGACCAACTACAAGGTATGACAGATGTATGGTCCAGTCATTTTAGTAAGTTCACCTCGGAGTCCGAGATACTCAGCTGTTAAGTCTGTAAATACTTGTATATTGACACCCTAAAAGTTGTCTCAAAACCTACATATGGTAGGGTGTGCGCAACTATTAAATTTCAAGGTCAAAGGTCACAAAAATCGCTTTTTTTGTAAATATCTCATTTCCTATGGGTTTTTTGCTATTTGTATCCAGTATCAATATAGTAGAATACAAAATTCTCTACAAATTTTGTTTAAAACTTTTTTTCATACGGTGAACCGTTTTCGAGATAGAGGGCGGAGAGCGCGCGGTCACAAGTCCGTCATTTTGAAAGTTACATGAACAAAATTTTGTATTTCGGTTATTGACGTAAAATAAATAAATACGTGTTTCAGGAATTTTGGAAATTTTATTTAATAAGGGATGAAAAAGGGGGTGAAAATAAATGCGAAACTGAGTTTGTTTGTTACGCTTTCATGCCTAAATCACTGAACCGATTTTGATGAATTTATCTACAGAGACAGATGGAGCCCTGCAGACGGTTACAGGCTACTTTTATCCCGGAAAATGCTGTTCACGCGGGCGGAGCCGCGAGCAAAAGCTAGTATAACATAATAGTTAATAAAAATTGACAAATATTTATAATCATTGATTTATCGATAGTTCATCAACTATGTATGGCGCGTTTTCGACCGGAGGCACCGGTTGACCTGAAGTGATCCTGTGACCGCGCGCTCTCCGCCCTCTATCTCGAAAACGGTTCACCGTATGAAAAAAAGTTTTAAACAAAATTTGTAGAGAATTTTGTATTCTACAATATTGACAATAAATACAAATAGCAAAAAACCCATAGGAAACGAGATATTTACAAAAAAAGCGCAAAAAAACGATTTTTGTGACCTTTGACCTTGAAATTTAATAGTTGCGCACACCCTACCATATGTAGGTTTTGAGACAACTTTCAGGGTGTCAATATACAAGTATTTACAGACTTACAGCTGGGTATCTCGAATTCCGAGATTCTTACCTAATTTAAGCTAAAATGACTGGACCAGAACACAATAACTCAGTAAAATCAGTGAGTGAATGCAATCGTCCCCTATTTTTTCGAATTTGTGTTAAATTTTTATGGGACTAACTTCGGAGTATTATCCATTAAAAAAAATGTGTGCGTGTACTAGTACACACGTAGGAAGGGAAACTTCTTTATGACCTTATTTTTCGAAAAATGGTCAAACTCCGGTCGAAGTCTGGTCAAAATCCACTCAAAGTCCTGTTCCAATCAAGGTCGGGTCAAAGTCCGGTCGAAGTCGGGTCAAAATCCAGTCAAAGTCCAGTTCCAAAGTCGGGTCAAAGTCCGGTCAAAGCCCGGTTAAAGTCCGGTCAAAGTCCGATCGAAGTCTGGTCAAAATCCAGTCAAAGTTCTGTGAAGTCCGGTCAAAGTCCAGTCAAAGTCCGGTCAAAGTCCGGCCAAAGTCCGGCCAAAGTCTGGTCAAAATCCAGTCAAAGTCCTGTAAAGTCCGGTCAAAGTCAAGTCAAAGTCCGGTCAAAGTCCGGTCGAAGTCTGGTCAAAATCCAGTCAAAGTCCTGTGAAGTACGGTCAAAGTCCAGTCAAAGTCCGGTCAAAGTCCGGTCAAAGACCGGCCAAAGTCCGGTCAAAGTCCGGTCAAAGCCCCGTTAAGTCCGGTAAAAGTCCAGTCAAAGTCCGGTCAAAGCCCGGTTAAAGTCCGGTCAAAGTCCTGTCAAAGTCCGATCGAAGTCTGGTCAAAATCCAGTCAAAGTCCTGTAAAGTCCGGTCAAAGTCCGGTTAAAGCACGGTCAAAGTCAAGTAAAAGTCTGGTCAAAGTCCGGTCGAAGTCTGGTCAAAATCCAGTCAAAGTCCTGTGAAGTCCGGTCAAAGTCCTGTCAAAGTCCGGTCAAAATCCTGTTAAGTCCGGTGAAAGTCCGGTCGAAGTCCTGTTAAGTCCGATGAAAGTCCGGTCACGTGTCGATTTCAGAACTTCCTCCGTTTTTTTCGTCGGTTAAAAATAGGTAACTAGGCACAGTTCTCCATATAAACTTTCTCTCACTATTCTTAAAAAGAGGTACAAAATTTTCTCTTCGTGAATTAGGTAATATAAAATCAAAGTATAAATTATAGATATTTGAATATACTATTAAAAATATTACTGAAACACAAACAGACATTATTTTTTATATACAATTCATATCTAATAAGAATAGACCAGTACCGATAAACAGTTACACACGCTCTCTGTAGCTCACTTCGCGATTGTCGTGATGTAGTAAACATCTCTGTGCCATCTTTAATTCTGACTGTATTCCGGTAAGTCTAAATGCGTTTATTAGAATTTAAGAGGCCGTGAGTTTGATCGAAAAGACAAATGTTTGTGTGATCCAATGTGAAGAATAGGTTATTTTGTGACACAGGAGCACAGCACACTAGTAGTGATTGTGTTATTGTAATGGAATTTACATGCCATATTGTGGCTACCACGGAAAAATGACATATATTTAAACAAAACTTAGAAAATACCTTCCAAATTACACTAAAAAGTAAATAAAACTGTCTACAGTGTGACTAACTCTAAACAGCTCCCAGATCACACGCTTATAAATTCTCGGGTTTATGTGTATGTATACAAATTTTCAATTATCGCTCGCTTTAACGGTAAAGGTTAATATTGTGCATAAATCTATTTTAATACCTGAGAGTGCTTCAAAAACATTTTCAGATGTAGATTGTTACACTTCGCTTAGGTACATTACCTATGTAAGTAAATTCTAGCAATCCGTATTAGGCTAGAGAAGTAGACGAAGGGCTAACGCTTCTCAATTAGTAGAGGAGGCCCGTGGCCAGCATTGACATAGGGATAACCCTTGTTACCATTAATATTCTAATATGTAGATAAACATTAACAAGAATGATTATTTTATCTGTCATTGATCTTCAACGGTCTTCAGAATTGTGCCGGCCTAGAATATCTTAATATATGTGCCGTGGTTGTTTTCCACCAACAAGGTAAAATAACATGAGAAAACTTTATTTTCAGATAACACCATGAAGTTACTGGTAATAGCAGCTTTAATAGCAACTGCAACAGCTGATTGCACTGGAATATTTTTCAATGACCAATACTACAATGTAGAAATCGTCAAAGAAGGCATCAACAAAGTTCACCAAATAGCATATAGCGTTGTCGATAACACGTTATATTTCACGTTTGAACAGCTATCGAAAATACCGACAAGGTCATTAGGTTACATCAATTTTGGGAGCAGAAAATCTGGTGTTATCGAAGGTGTTAGAAATGCTACGGGTGTAGCAATTGATAGGTCGAAAAATAGGGTTTACGTAGGCGGTTCCGATGGCCTATTCTTTTTGAATGAGGCCACAAAGATACCTGAAATGTTACCTGTTACTCAAGACATTAGATATTTATTCTTCAAAAACATTGTATACTTTATTAATAATCGACGACAGGCTTTTAGATTCGATTCTGGTTCTGTGTACGCGGTAGATGAACTCCAAATGGTTGAAGTTGAAGAATTAATTGAAGACGATGATAACAGCTTATTATTTTTGAACAAAAATAACTTATTTAGAGTTAAATTGGGTACTAAAGCTGTCAATTCTCACGAGAGATATGTTGTCAGCGCAATAGCTACGGATAAGAATGGAAAACCTTACGCTTGTGCTAAAGATGGTGTCTATGTTTATAATAAGTACAAATATGTTTTAGATAAGGTAGCGGATAAATTAACTGGTCTAAAAGCCTTGACTTTTGACAATAACAACAATCCGATATATGTGGTGAATGATAAGATTGTTAAACTTATATACAATTCTTTGCCTTGTTTTGGGGATTAAGAAATCTATTTTAAGAATGTTTAAACAGTTATGTTGTTATTTTAATAAAATTAAAATGAAATTAAATGCGTCTATTATTTTTACTACCTTTTACTTGCTAGAAACAACCTTGCAAAAATATATCGATCCGTCGCTCCTGTGCTGCGTGGAAGAACGAACCAACAAACACACAAAATATTTAAAGTATTGTAGCAATTATATTTTGAATGATAAGATGAGCAGGTCGCTCGCTACTGATAACTAAGCTGTTCTTATAATTCGCTGTAATTTCACTAGCTTCGATGTCCTGTAAACACAATAGACACACAACAGTGTTTGCACACTTGTGCTTTGTACTTGTGTTTTGTATGGTGAGGGAGATATCCAGAAACCCTAATTCGCCTCTCCATCCTAAACCCTTAATTATGCCTTTCCTTAAAGGTCGGCAACGCGTCCATGATTCTTCTGGTACTGTGAGCGTGGGTGGCGGAGATCACTAACTATCAGGTGACCCACTTGCTCGTTCACCGGCGTTTACTATAAAAAAAGCTTGTGGCAAAACCATACAGGGTATCCACTTGCTTTTGAGGAATAGTCAGTCACATTGGCCAAGCATGTACTTTTAGTAATACATCATTGAGTACGTAGCATTTAAAATAATGCCATAAAACCTCTTCCGAAAGATTGTAACCTTTAATTAAAAAGATTTTTTTAAAACCGCATCTGGCATTGGCACTTGGCAGAAGTAAGCAGAAAAATGGAGATAAAAAGAAGATTAATTTCATCGATTTGGAAGGTAAGTTTAAGTTAGGTTAGGCTTTATTCCACTAAGTGGGCCTAATGCGATTCGGTAGAAAAAAGAGAAAAGCGGTGCTGTTCTGTAAGTGGTACCATCTACCCAAACGAAGTAGAGAATACGAGGGACTTACCACATTAATAATACCTACTAACCAGTACTAAAGTTACTAACCCAGAACCGTGAGGTCTTAAGTTCATCAAATACAATAAATTTGAGATTCTATAAGATAAATCACAAATATATTGCTCAGGATTGGAATCATGCCCAGTATGACGATAGGCTCAACCCCTCATCATATCATGAGACGGAAATTAGCTCGGCGAAACGTGGGTGCAGCAATAGTTGCGCTTCGGCAGATAAAGGCGTGAGCAAGAAAGTACTACTAGGAAAGTTAGGACCATAATCGTTGCTTTTAAAATAGACACGTGTCGCTTTCAGTTGTCAGTCTTTTTGAAGAGGCTGTATAGAACGCAGAAGCATGTGTTTTGGTTAGTGTCTGCACTAGCCCTCACCATGAGTACTTACTACGTTCTGAAAATGGATAAAGAGCGGAGGAAAAATCCTGACGTTGTGTACACTGTGGACCTTAATTATTATAGAGAGGAGTAAGCGCTTTTGTCACTATTTGAGTTCATAATAAATACAGCCTGCACTGTACAGGTACTGTGCATGTCTCGCCGGGTCTTGTAAACATAAAGTCTACCTGCGCAGTAGATTTTTTATAGATTTGACTTGCAGAATGAAGGAGCGTGGGGTGCGGCCACTTCATACGATTGATTCCTCAGTATATGCCTTATGTGATTAATTATATCTTATCTCCTTAATTATATCAGTTTTGAATTGAATTGTCTCAGAATCTCCTCATTATAATAAGAGTGGTTAGACCTTAGTCCACCACGCTGGCCTAATGCGGGTTGGTAGACTTTTCTCCTTAAACGAAATTCTCAGGTATACAGGTTTCCTCATGTTGTTGCGATATAATCATACCATCGCACTTAAGCTTTCATAGTTTATACAAGTGTATTTTTTTTAAATCCGAGAACAGACAAAGTGACTACACTAAAAGTGATGGTAAGCGCAGGCAGTCCAAAAAAACCAGCGACCACCGACAAACAGCGAGATTATCGGTGGTTACCGGAACTGGCATGATTATGCCAGTATAATTGCTTCTTCACACTCCGAAGAGGGAAGAAGCAAATCGAGGGATCTGCAACAGCATAGGCGGCGACCGATGCAGGCACAGGCATACAAAGATGTACCCCTATACCCACTCCAATCAACCAATCAAGTCGTGACACAAGCCTCTTGGGAGAACCGGATAAACACTAGCTGATCCTGGAACGCAATTCTCTCAAGGAGTGTGGTCTCTCACTATGGCAGGTTTTAATACCATGGGTACGATGATCGCCATCCGGGTGGATTTGAATTTCCTACTACCAGCTTACTACTACTACTATTTGATGTCAACCCCAGGTTGATCGAACAAAAACTAAGGGAGAGCATCCTGGAAGACAAGGGTACTGGATGTACCATGCCCTACATGGATCCTTTCTCAGATGTGGCCATGTATTACAACAAGGAAACTCCTAAGATAGTCTGCGAAGGGCTGGACTGGGTGGAGTGCTATGTATGTATTTTATATCTCAAGACTCAGACTTGTCAGCGGGTATTTTGATTTTATTCCCTTAGATGACGCCTTATTATCCATATACTGAAGTATCAGCACACAGAACTTGTTCTGCATGACACTATACTGCGCTTGTCACTGTTTACATATTAAATCTCAATTCCCACTAATATTACTGGTTTTTATGTCCTTCAAACTGGAACTCAACAGTGAGTAGGGTCCCTCGCATATAAAAAGGCTTTTTAAGAGGCCATAAAACGAGCAAGTGGGTCACCTGATGGTCACTAATCTCCCATCACCCATGAACAGGAAGACAATGAATGCATTGCTGACCTTAAGTAAAAGGAATGGGGACTGGTAGGGAAAGGGACCTACCTAATAAAGGGAAAGGGGAAGGGGTGGGGATGATAAGAGTTATGGATCTCCGGTAATACTAATGGATAATTGAATCTATACTAATAATAAAGCTGTAGAGTTTGATTGTTTGTTTGTTTATTTGAACGCGCTAATCGCAGGAACTACTGGTTCGAATTGAAAAATTCTTTTTGTGTTGGATAGTCCATTTATCGAGGAAGGCTTTAGGATATACAGGGTTATTTTTAAAACACCAGCAACCTCGCAGGGGTAGATTCCTAAGGATATAAGCTACTACTTTTGTTCTACGACTTTTGATAATTTGTTAGATTTTATTTTCATACAAAAATAAGTATTCATTTAATTTCCGTCTTGATTGTTACAACGCGCATCGCAGGTTACGTAAACAAATACGCGAAGCGTGGGGAACCGGGCTAGCTCCTTTGAAGGTCAACGCGCCGCTCAGCTGAGCGTCGCCTTTGAGTCGCGCGCGCACGCCGCGCCGCGCCGCATACTACGAAGAAAAACACGACACAACAAAAACTTGTAAAATCATTTTTTTTTAAATATATTGAGTTATATCCAAACTCGTAGAACAAAAGTTGTTCCGTATGGGGACAGCTATCTACCCCTGCGAGGTTGCTGGTGTTTTAAAATTAACCCTGTATAACATTACGCTGCGACCATTAGAAGCGAAGCATCAGTGAAAAATGTTGCAAAAACGGGGAAAATTATTCATATTTGAAGGCTTCCGTTGCTAAGCTACCCAAATAATATTATTTGAAGGCTTCCGTTGCTAAGCTACCCAAATCTATACTAATATTATAAAGCTGTAGAGTTTGATTGTTTGTTTGTTTGTTTGATCACGTGGGCGGAGCCGCGAGCAAAAGCTAGTAATTAATACACAGTTAAACAGATACACTGCTGTGAAAGAGGAGGCCGCGAGATCGATCGTCGCAAGGCAAATAGTATGGTCAACAAATAATCATTTTGCTATTTGATAATGTAAAGTGTAGGTTCTTTGTAATTGTTACACACCATAGAACATACCTTAGTGAGGAGTTCATTCACTATGAGACATAAGGCTTACCAAGATTACACCATTCTTGACGGGCCTCCGTCTTTCTCATCCAGCCACTTCAGGTTCGAAGCACGAGTTCAGCCTACGCTGCATTTGTACAGACGTGGTCTCCATTCTAGCATTGTTTACGATATGCTTAAACCGCCTTACGTGGCGGAAATAAAATGCACGAATCGTGGGTGCAATTTTTGTCTATCCCTTCAAGAAGCTTCTCCAGTTGTAACTGTCTTTACACTTGAGGTTAATACCTCCTCAATTCATTATTTTGTCTCCCGCTTTGCTATGGAGGGAAGTGGACAATTAATATTTCCAACTCCTCCCTAACCTTCTATCTGATTAATTTCGTTGCGGGACAAAGACATTTAGGCATTCCCAGAGACTCGCCGAGCTTCACTGCTCGGTGTCAACAAAATGCGTGCCACTGTTGATCCTGGTTCACAGGAGTTACAGTGGCGGGTGTGTGGGCGGGATAGTCTGTTATCCCTTCAAGATGTGGTCGTGCGATTTTGTGCATATAACATTAATGTTTCCTCCAGCAATCAAAATGCTACGTGGTTGATAGAATACTTAACACAACAGATGATGTCGTGTGCCATTACAAAGATATAGTCTACGTGAATGACAGTAGTTATTATATCGGAGAACCTGTTAAAGTGCGGGGCTTTGGTTCTTATGTTTTGAATAGAAGTGACCATGTCAAAGTGTCTTGCACTGGACGTAACAGAAACAGGTGAGTGGGATGTACTATATTTATTTTCGTTGCCAACCTTAAATGGAAGGGATAAGGGACTGGGAATTGGAAGGGGGATTTAGGCCTCCGGCCTTTCACTCACTATACGAAACGCAAAGCAAGCTACTACTTCTTGACTTTTTCTTTGAGACCGTGGTAACAACCCAGGTGACCCACCCGTTCATGTTATATACAAAACTCTACAGAGCGGGTCTATTACAAAATATGTGAATAAGTAAACTTACCGTTTACTAGTTGTACCTATGCCTATCTCTGCAAATGTATGGGCATGAGCTTATGTATGTATGCTAGATCATTCCACATTCCACGGTCAGTAACTACAAACAACAGCGAAGTTATATCATCATCATCATCAGCCACAGGACGTCCACTGCTGAACAGAGGCCTCCCCCAAAGATTTCCAGACCGACCTGTTGGAAGCGGCCTGCATCCAGCGACTTACTGCGACTTCTAGCCCAGCGGATTAGCAAGCTGAAGTGGCAGTGGGCAGGCCACGTAGCTCGCAGAAGCGATAACCGATGGGGCAGAAAGGTTCTGGAATGGAGGCCACGTATTGGCAAGCGCAGCGTTAGACGTCCGCCTACAAGGTGGACAGACGACCTGATAAAGGTCGCAGGAAGTTATATCATTGGCTTAAATATTTCCAGTTTCGGTATTCTCTCATCAAGATGGTTTGGGTACAAGGCCGGTCTTCGTCCGGTGCCTGTTAAAGTCATTGAAGATCGGGAGAACACCCTCAACATCATGATTCTGTGCTTTGACTCCACCTCTCGGAATGGTTTCATTCGCAAAATGCCCAAGAGCTACAGGTTTCTTCGGGAGGAAATCAATGCTGTTATTTTAAAAAGGTAGTTATTAATCATTCTCTTTGATTTTATACTTTAATGGCAGCATTTATGTACATTAAACAGCAGGTCCTAGAGTTGATTATCAGGTTTAACCCTAGATGGATTTGCAAGTCAAGTGTCATGTCAGGCATAAAAAATGAATCATCTTTTCTACATAGGTGGTAAGTCCCTCGTATGCGAGAGGTCGTCTGGGTTGGCACCACTGCGTTATCTACTTCTGCCGCGGAGCAACAGTGTGTAAGCACCGTTACGTTTCGGTTTGAAGACCATTGAAGCCAGTGAAATTACTGGACTTTATGAGACTTAACATCTTATGTCTCAGGGTGACGAGCGCAGTTCAGTACCATGCTGTGCTTTGTAATTTAAAGTTCTGAGTTGTGTTGCTTTTGTTTAGAGGCAGGCGTGACGCTTACCATAAAGCGAGCGCCTTGCTCGTCTCGTCATTCAATCAAATAAAAAAAACATAGTTTCCTTGTCTGCTTTCTAGCGTCTATGGTATTCTTAGACTATCATAGCTCTGTTGAGATCAATGTACTCAAAAATCATACTGTTTTCAGTTATAACATAGTTGGTGAAGGGACATCTAACGCTCTGTACCCTATACTAACTGGTTTAGACCTGCCTGATTGGCAGTCGTTCCCTAAAAACAAATGCATTGATCACAAGACTTTCCTGTTCCACCATTTGAAAGAAGATGGGTAAGTGGATGAAGTTTAAATATATTGGGGACGGAGTTTCTTTTTTTAAGATGACATTTTTTTTACTCGCCCTGTATTATACAGGGTTATTTTTAAAACACTGACAATCTCGCAGGAGTAAATTCCTAAGGTCATTTGCTACTACTTTTGTTCTACGACTTTTCATAATTTGTTAGATTTTATTTTCATACAAAAATAAGTATTCATTTAATTTCCGTCTTGAATGTTACAACGCGCATCGCAGATTACGTAAACAAACACGCGAAGCGTGGGGAACCGGACTAGCGCCTGTGACCTTGAACTCCCGAGCAGCTGACCGCGCGCCGCGCCGCGCCGCAGACTACGAAGAAAAACACGACACAACAAAAACTTGTAAAATCATTTTTTTTTTTAATATATTGAGTTATATCCAAACTCGTAGAACAAAAGTTGCTCCGTATGGGGTCAGCTATATGGCCCTGCGAGGTTGTCAGTGTTTTAAAAATAACCCTGTATATGTCCTACTGCTGGGCACTGACCTCCCCTACTGAATGAGAGGGATTAGGCCTTAGTCCACTACGCTGGCCTAATGCGGGTTGGCAGACGTCACATACCTTCGAAAAATCTTTTCGAGTTCTCAGGTATGCAGGTTTCCTCACGATGTTTCCTTCACCGTTAAAGCAAGCGATTATTAACAATTAATATACACATGGCTTAGAAAAGTCAGTGGTGTATGCTCTTGGGGCTGGTTTCGAACCTGCGACTTTCGTCTCGACAGTCCATACCACTCCCTGCTGAGCTATCGCTGCTTCACATTACTTTAGATTACTTAAGATGAAATTACCTTATTTAAAAGGTGTAGCCGTTATCTACCAGTAATATTGACAAATATCCACCCATTTTCAATTAATGCAGCCATCACCACCAATTAACATTTGAGAGTTCAAAAAAAACATCCTACGTAAATGAGATATTTTTAACTCGCTTTTTTTAGCTTCATATGTATGTTTGTATGTTTGTATATTAGTATGTTTGTATGTAACGGAAACTTTGAACATGATTTTGACCTTCAAAACGTCGGATTAAATCGAAATTTGCCATACTTATCAAGGACCGATGACAATTCAATTTTATATAAAAAAATATATTTTATTGTGAAAGAAGCGTGGGGTGCTTTTTAAGATATCTCAATGATAATCCTTCTACTCATGTCTGTCAATAAAATAATTATATCTATTGACACCATGCACCCCACGCTTTTTATACAATAAAATATTTTTTTTATATACTATTTCCTTAGATACCGCACAGCCTACTTCGAAGACATGCCCTGGATAGGCACCTTCCAGAGGTTCTTCAATGGGTTCGATTTCCAACCCGCGGACCATTATCTTCGCGCGTTCTTTATGGAAGAGAGCTCCTCTGGTAGGAAATGGTGGCATGGAATTAAAAACAGATACTGCATTGGGAGTGTTCCACAGTATGGTCTGATGCTTAATCTTACCAAACAGGTATTTGTTCTTTAATACGAGAATAGATGGTCTATTTAATGAAATGAATGAAGATGGAATGAAAAGAAAATGGATGGTTGGGGCATGCCACATTTTGCCATCGTGAGGACGTGCAACTTATTAGGCTAACTTTATATTTAATATTAAAATTGTACATCATATTTAAATAGCATGTTTTTTATGTTGGCAATAAATGTTTCTTTCTTTCTTTATTTATTTAATTTAATTTTTTAATTGATATAAGCCGTAATTAACACCTAAAAATAGACTTCAAATTATTTACAATTATATTTTATCCATTGGATGATTTCCAATTTCCCATCGTAATCCGTCATCAGATCTATCCTAACTCTTTATATGGGACCTGTCTCACCCTCGAAGTTAACCCTATCAAACACTAAAATGATCAAAATCGGCACACATTTGGCGGAGATGTCGCGTTACATGCAACAAAAAATTCAAGATATCTAAGTATCAAATAATTTCCTAATTCCAGTTTCTAAATTTGGACGACAAGCGTTTCTGCTTCACGTTCATAGCTGACATCAGCCATGACGACTTCAACCAGATATCATCAGCTGATGATGATGTTGTCGAGTTCCTGACAGAGTTTAAACGTCAGGGATGGATGGAGGACACGCTGTTAATTGTCATGGGAGATCATGGGGCCAAGTGAGTGAGATAAGATATATTTAGTGCTAGAGCCACGCTGTAGACAGTTTTGTCTACAGCATGAATGGGCTGGCTCGACCGGGTCGATACCACTGTCTCACAGAAAACCGACGTAAAGTAGCGGCTTGCTGCTGTGTTCGTACGGTGAGTGAGATATCCGGAAGCCCAAACCCCTCCCCTTCCCAATCCCTAATTATCCCTTCCTTTAAGGTCGGCAACGCGCCCATTATTCTTCTGGTGGTAGGCATACATGGGCGGTGGAGATCACTTACCATCAAGTGACCCACTTGCTCGGCTGCCGGCCTATGCTATAAAAAAAAAAAAAAAATAAGCTTTGGTTTTTCTTGTCGATCGCCTGAATAGCAACATGGTGACGAAACCTATAGTAGAACTATTTCTGGAACACAAATTCAGGAGCCAGTACATTTATCTTAATGAGGCCGCGGGTTCCATCCCCGCACCGAGACAAATGTTTGTGTGATCCACACATATTTGTCTCGGGGTCTGGGTGTTATGACACCGAAAGTCTCTTATAGTTCCTGATACCTATGACACAAGACTCGTATCTTACTGTGTGGTCAGGACTATGTATGTGACTGTTGGGTGTATTTATTTGTAGAAAGACTACCACCTAGTAGTGGGCTTACGAGATTTCTTTTTCAAAATGAGGCAGTGATTTTTCAGATACGACACTTTAAGAAAAACATACCAAGGTCGTATAGAAGAACGCCTTCCACTAGTGACTATAAAGTTACCATCAAAGTTGATAAAGGAACGTCCATCTGCACTGACCTCATTGAAAGCGAATGCCGAAGTTCTAACCACTCCATACGATCTGCACACGACTTTACTAGACGTGGTAGATCTGATGAAACATAGCAATTCATATAAGGTTCCTGGATCGGATCTGCCTCGTGGCATGAGTTTGCTACAGCCTGTAAGTATTTTTTTTTAATCCGAGCACGGCCAAGTGACTGCACTAGACCTGATGGTAAGCGTAGTGCAGTCCAAAAAACTAGCGAGCACCGACAAACAATCAGTTTAACGGTGATCATCAGAATCATGCCGGCCTGTATTCACATTCCGAAGAGGGAAGAAGCAAATCGAAGTGACTGCGACAAGACAGGCGAACGAACGGCAGGCGAATGAACGATGAAGGCACAGTAATACAAGGATGTATCCATATAACCGCTCCAACCAACCATCAAGTCATGTCGCAAGCCCCTCGGGAGAACCGGATATACACTGGCTGATCCTGGAACGCGATCCACACAAGGTGTATGTGTCACTATGGCAGGCTTTGATACCAAGTGTACGGTGGTCGCTATCCGGGCGGATATGAATATCCTACCACCAGCAAGATCTTGACATAGATGGCAGTACAAGTTCATTTCGGCCGTGGTTTAAATTGTCATAAATACAAATAGGTCAAAAGTCATCAAAATACAGTTAGGCTACTCTGGTTCTAGCAGCCTCAATTGTAGTTTAAATAATAACACTTACTTTAAAGTGAAAGCTTCTCACAATGGCCATGACAATAAACCTTTCGTTCTCTTTAGATTCCAAAAACCAGATCATGTGGGGAGGCAGGCATATTACCACACTGGTGCGCATGCGCCAGATGGAGAAACATGTCGACATCAAACACCATGTACACGAAATCTGCTGAATTTCTAATCGACTATATTAATAACATGACTCATGAAAAGAGGTAAAAGAAATAATGATTTCTTATGTTTACGCGAATGGTCCGGAGACCCTCGGCCAGCTGATCCACTTGATTACTATCAAGCTCATTTTCCGTGAGTAGCTTCGTTTCGATGAGACGCCCAACAATTCCCTATGCGAAAATTCTCTATTGTGGTAGCTAACAGAGGTAGCAAGGATAGAATATTTCGATTTGATGATACTCAAAAAATTATTATTTTATTTGTAGGACAATATGACTGTTAAATTAAATGAATATTAACCAAGTAAAAACAAAAAAATCAGCTCATTCAAATCCTTTTTTATGACCTCGTTATCGATACCTATTGGAAGCCCCTCCTTCCAATAGGTATGATTACTAACCAGCAGATTTTTTTGTTTTTACTTAGTTAATATTTCTTTTACTTTGCGTCTTATTTTTATTTTGCGTCTCTTTTGCTGTTTTTTAACCTGGCTCGGCAAAATGACTATGCTATATCTGATGATAAGTGCAACGCAATTCAATAATAGTGAATCAAGAATAGCGAGCGGCGATAAAAGATACATCCGTCCTAAGTCGCCAGAATGTGGTACAAGGTGGTAGGTCCCTTGTATGTGAGAGGCCGCCTGGGTTGGTACCACCGCTTTGTCTATTTCTGTCAATCTGCCCAATGCACAATATAAAATCTGCGCGTGGCACGCTTGGTTTCTATATAGATCGATCGTTATGTATGTCATATCTAGTATATTATCTGTGATCTCTAGGGGCGCTATAATAGCACAAGGTGGTAGGTCCCTCGTATGCGAGAGGCCGTCTGGGTTGGTGCCACCGCTTTGTCTATTTCTGCCGCCAAGCAATAGTGTGTACGCACTGTTGTGAAGGTTTGAAGGTCATTGAAGCCAAGAAATTACTGGGAATTATGACACTTAACATCTTATGTCTCGGGGTAACGAGCGCAGTTCAATGCCAGGCAGTGCTTTGTAATTCAAAGTTCTGTGTGGTGTTGCTTCTGTTTATGGGCAGGCGTGGCGCTTACCATCAGGCGAGCGCCTTGTTTATCTCATTATTCAATGAAATAAAAAAACAAGTTGAATATATATTGCCGATTGTTACACATATGTTTATAATTATTTTGTTACCTATTGTAATTTTTATGAGTGGTGTACAATAAAGAGTTATCAATCAATCAATCAATCAAAATATAAGTAAGCTGTATGTACCCCATGATAATTATACAGATCTCTATGTGCTAAGAGGAGTCTAAAAACTATATTATGGGTGCTTATCTACATGCCTCATAGAGAAATGATGAAGAATATGGAAGTTAAAGGACTATTTGGTGTCGGCAAGCCTGTGGTCAGGATTGACAAACGACAGTATCAAGTCAAAGTAAGTTTTTTTTATCCTGGTACCGCAAAGTGACTATTTTTTTTTATACTATAGGCCGGCAAACGAGCAAGTGGGTCACCTGATGATAAGTGATCTCCACCGCCCATGTACGCCCACCACCAGAAGAATAATGGGCGCGTTGCCGACCTTAAAGGAAAGGGATAATTAGGGATTGAGAAGGGGAGGGGATTTGGGCTTCCGGATATCTCACTCACCGTACGAAACGCAGCAGCAAGCCAAGTCAAGCTGTCAAGCTACTTTACGTCGGTTTTCTGTGAGACAGTGGTAACGACCCGGTCGAGCCAGCCCGTTCATGCTGTAGACAAAACTGTCTACAGCGTGGCTCTACCACTATTAACTAACTCTAACACTATGCCTGATTGTAAGTGTAGCCCAGTCCAAATATAACCCTTGAAGTTGCATTTCTCGACGGTCGGCAGAATTATGCCGGCCTGAGGTTACTAGATATATTTATATCTAACTAGCTGTCCCTCGCGGCTCCGCCCGCGTGATCTCTTTTTCCGGGATAAAAGTAGCCTAACAGTGGCGCCAAGTGTCGAAAATTGATCGTACCCTCTCAGAAACCTTTGTGGGCTCATGCACAACAACTTTGCTAAAGATCATCACATGATCAAATGCATAGTTTTGTCGGGAAAGATTTGATCGTCTTGGACGCGGCATTGTTAATGATGATTCAAAGAGAAAATAAATCATTTTTATAATTGACAATTTTTTTACCATACTTAACCAAAGACAAAATTACATTTAGCTGTCATTTAAGTTTTTTTATTCCACTGTCATTTACGTTTTGTGTCATGTCAGATGTGTTTTTGTTATACCACGTTTTATAGTGACTTGACTGAAACGCGGTCGAACGGGATAAAAAGTATCCTATGTCCGTCTCCTGGTCCTAAGCTACCTCTCCACCAATTTTCAGCTAAATCCGTTCAGCCGTTCTTGAGTTATAAGTGGTGTAACTAACACCACTTTCTTTTATATATATAGATACATCAATAAGCCTGCAAGTAGCCTGCGTACAACGAAGCCTTCGGAAAATTTGTCATGAACAACGTGGTGAATCATTCACGTGTTTTATTTTTTGCATTTGCGTATTAAAATTCGTAGGTTTATTAATTTATTTTAATTATTCAACACGTGTTAATTTGACCAATAATTTTTATTTATATAAATTACTAGCTTATTCTCGCGACTCCGCCCGCGTGATCTGCTTTTTCCGGGATAAAAAGTAGCCTTTGTTCATCAGGAATAATGTAGGATTCTAATTGTGAAAGAATTTTTCAAATTGGTCCAGTAGTTTTTAAGTTTATTCGTTACATAGAAAAATACAAATATTTCCTCATTATAATATTAGTGTAGATATAAAATTCAATTAATTCTGATGTTTCACTTCTGCCGTGTGTGAATTGGATACACACATTTTTTTGGAACTTACAGATAGTATCTGACCCTGGTGACGCCATGTTCGAAGCCTCAATGGTATATTATGTGAAAGAAAGATATTTCATGCTAAACGATGAAGATGTGTCTAGGATTACCGCGTAAGTATTTTTTTATATTTGATTGAATGACGAGACGAGCAAGGCGCTCGCATGATGATAAGCTCCACGCCTGCCCATAAACAGAAGCACCACACAGAACTTTGAATTACAAATTACTGCATGGAACTGAACTGCTCTCGTCACCCGGAGATATATGATGTTAAGTCTCATAATGCCCAGTAATTTCACCGCCTTCAGCGTCCTTCAAACCGAAACACAACAGTTCTTACACACTGTTGGTTGGCGACGTCAATAGACGGCGCGGTGGTACCAACCCAGACGGCCTCTCGCATACGAGGGACCTACCACCTTGTATCTGGGCGGATATGAATATCCTACCACCAGCAATCGACGTTAAGGGTCGCTTATGTTCTGTTTCAGATACGGTAATGAACCGGACTGCGTTTTGGCAATACACCCTCATTTGAACAAGTATTGCTATTGTGTTAACAGTACTGAAATGAAACTAAATTAAATGATGGTTAAACTTTAAGATATAGGTTTTAACATCAAAATGTTTAAACGTGGAGAGAAACGTTTTTGAACTAGTTAAGTTGTGTAAAGGTACCTTTCCATACATTGCTGTAAATCGCATCTCTCGCATACAAGGGACCTGGTATATTGTGTTGGAATTTACATACCATAGCTGTACCTAACACTTCAAATTGAGAAATATTGATGAAGCTAGTGGCCTGTTTAGGGTTTCTATCTAAAAGAAACCTATCATCAAGCCTACGATATCTATCTTTCTTACATATAAAGAGCTCTATCTTTCGAACCGTAATAGGTAATTGAATATAATAGGGTATAATAAATAAATAAATACACCCAACTCTATAGTCCCGAGATGTGGTAAGACATAATAATAATAATAACACGCAACAGTCACACACATAGTCCTGACCCCACAGTAAGATACGAGTCTTTTGTCGTGGGTATTAGGAACTACAAGAGACTTTTTGGTCTCACAACACCCAGACTCTGAAATAAATATTTGTAGACCACACAAACATTTGTCTCGGTGCGGGGATCGAACCCACGGCCTCTCCCTTCACAGCCGGCTACTCGCCCGCTGCGCTACGGAGGCTGTCAATAAACCCTCAGTCTGGAAGTCCGGTTCACACCAAGTGGGTGGTTCAAATCAAGTGGTATTTTAGCCCTACTATAGTGTCATTTGCGATCTGCAGCCGTGTATAGAAACGTACCTTAATATTAGAATATGTAACACTTTATTGTGACGTGGCTTTTAGGAAATAAATAAAAATAAGTTTTCAATATAAAATTCTATTTTATTTATCGTACAATTTACAATACTGATGCCGTAAACTTATATTAAACAGGTACTTTGTTACAAGAGCTTCTATTTAGGTAACCAAATGAAACGTTCATAAAGATGAAAGAAAAACAAGTAACAACCTTTAAAATATAAAAGAAATGACAGTGAAACATAGTTATTACTCAGTACTACAATATAAGTTATGCGCTTTGTAATCTTCGTTTACGAATAGACATTAAGGTATTCCCTAAAGCAAAATTGGTGAAAACGTATAAATGAGTATTCCCGCAGATGTTTGATGGAAGTTCTTAGCTATATTAACTTATGGTAGACCCGGTCTTAAGTTCAGTGATATCCCGGTGGTCCATACGAGGTGGATGGCTGATGGCTGGCGCCGTGGAAACCAGTGAGAGAACCACTGTAATTCGGGGCGTCGTAGTGATATCCACCTGGGAAAAGATATTAGTAAATTGTTTGAGCCAATACTTGAAGTACTTATGTTAGCAGGGACCCCGTAGTTCATCCCGGGAACTTTGGCAGGCCGGCATGATCTTGCCGACCTACGATGGACACATTGTTTGTCGTTTGTCGACACTATTCGTGGATTGCGCTACACTTACCATCAGGTGTAGCGAAGTCACTTTGCCGAGCCAGGATAAAAACAAACGGGTTCGATTCCCAGGCCAGACAACTCTATACGACGTTGATTATTTGTCGATTTAAAACAGTGATACACTTTAATCATTAAAATTCCATTTACACGGAGTTTAGTAACGGCATAAGATGTAGATGTAGGAATGGGCCGGCTCGACTGGGTTGTTACCACTGTCTCACAAAAAACTGACGAAATAGCAATGCTTTGTATGGAATGTTTGCTGCTATATTTCGTACGAAGAGAGAAATCCGGAGGCCCTAATCATGGTTTGTAACTTTCAATGCTAAATGCTTTACCTTGCTGTTGTTTGTTAGGTAGTATCTCAGGATACCGCGCCTCGCCTTCGTACCTCACGTCAGCATGGAAGCCGGTCTGCCAGTCAGCGTGGTATGTTACTGGAAACAAAACGGTTATTGACAAGTTCTAGAGGATTTACGACAAGGTGGTAGGTCCCTCGTATACGAGAGCCCGTCTGAGTTGCTACCACCGTTTTTTCTATTTATGCCGCCAAGCAGCAGTGTGTAAGTAATGTTGTGTTTCGGTTTGAAGGACATTAAAGCCAGTAAAATTACTGGGCATTATGAGACTTAACATCTTGTGTCTCGGGGTGACGGGCGCCGTTCAGTGTCATGCAGTGTTTTGTAATTCAAAGTTCTGTGTGGTGTTGCTTCTGTGTATGGACAGGCGTGGCGCTTAGGGTACGCTACGACTCGACCAGGTCGTTACCACTGTCCCACAGTAAACCGACGTAAAATCTGGCTTGCTGCTGCGTTTCGTACGGTGATTGAGATATCCGGAAGCCCAAATCCTCCCTACCAATCCCTAATTATCCCTTTCCTTTAAGGTCTGCAACGCGCCCATGATTCTTCTAGTATTGTGAGCGTACATGGGCGGTAGAGATCACTTACAGATGATCCACTTGCACCCTTACCGGCCAATGCTATAAAAATTATTATCCCTTTCCTTTAAGGTTGGCAACGCGTCCATGATTCTTCTGGTATTGTGAGCGTACATAGGCGGCGGAGACGGTACCATCAAGCGCTCTCGCTCGTTTAACGATATCACACTAATATTATAAATGTGAAAGACTGTTTGTTTGGATGTTTGTCCGTCAGTCACGCTAAAACTACTGAACGGATTTTGATGAAATTTGGTATACAGACAGGGTATGAGCTGACTTGGGTGATAGGATACTTTTTTATCCCGATTAAATGCTCCCTTTGGATAAAACAGGAATCTTGATATTCATCAATCACACCGAAAAATCTGAACGGATTTTGTTGAAAATTGGTATAGAGACAGGGTAGATCACGCGGGCGGAGCCGCAGGAAAAGCTAGTCTAGTATAAAAATAAGTTATATAAGATTCTCACCAATCTGCGTCCTTCCATCAGGCAGCTGTACCCTGTACTCTCCTCGTACCACGTTACCATCAGACATCTCCTTCCTATCGTAATCATTGCCGGAGTGGGCGTCCTTCACTGAGTACCCAAACTCGTAGGATTTTGGCTGTAAAAGATTTTTTTTTACTAGCCCTGTATTATACATGTCCCACTGCTGGGCACGGGCATCCTCTACTGAATAAGAGGAGTTAGGCCTTAGTCCACCATACTGGCCTAATGCGGGTTGGCAGACTTCACATACCTTTGAAAAATCTTATCGAGTTCTCAGGTATGCAGGTTTCCTCACGATGTTTTCCTTCGCCGTTAAAGCAAGCGATAATTAACAATTAATATACACATCTTAGAAAAGTCAGAGGTGTATGCTCTTGGGGCTGGTTTCGAACCTGCGACTTCCGTCTCGACAGTCCGTACCACTCCCCGCTGACCTATCACCTAAAGAATAATTAATTATTTTACAGACACACACGCTTGAAACCCTGAAAAGGTAGTAGAGGTGTAATTAGTTTACCAACTCAGCGACTTTATTTCCGTCCCATTATATTGTGTTATGGGGGATGAGCCTATGACCACATCAGCATCATCATCAGCCACAAGACGTCCACTGCTGAACATAGGCCGCCCCAAAGATTTCCAGAACGACCTGTGGGAAGCGGCCTGCATCCAGCGACTTCCTGCGACCTTTATCAGGTCGTCTGTCCACCTTGTAGGTGGACGTTCAACGCTATATCACAACACCAGGCATAAATTCCAATTCCGGGTAATACATGTGTGATTTTTAAAATCATAAACCCAAACAAGTTACAAGGTGGTAGGTCCTTCATATGCGAGATGCTGTCTGGATTGGTACACCGCTTTGTCTATTTCTGACGTCAAGCAACATTGTGTAAGCTCTGTTGTGTTTCGGTTTGAAGGACGTTGAAGCCAGTGAAATTACTGGGCATTGTGGAACTTAACATCCTAAGTCTCGGGGTGACGAGCACAGTTCAGTGCCATGCAGTGCTTTATAACGCAAAGTTCTGTGTAATGTTGCCTCTGTTTATGGGCAGACGTGGCGCTTACCATCAGGCAAGTGACTAACTCGTCTCGTCATTCAATAAAAAAAAACAATAAGATTGCCCGACCTGGGAATTAACTTAGGACCTCACGCTTCTCATCCTTAGTACAATGTCTCCAGACCAATAAAGTGCCAAAAGAGGCATATGATTATCCTCAAAAAGTTTGAGGATGAATATAATATTTCCAGAATAATAAATTAATTGTTTTTAATAACAGTGATAACCTTTTAATTATCTCATCGGTACGTTACACGGGACACAGAAATACTTGGAGATTATTATGTTTAAAACTTTACAATAAGTAGACCCGTATTTAGTAGTTAAGTTTAAAGTTTTTAACTAATACGAACACGATAGTGATCTTCGAAGGCGTAGGCAGTGCACCCACATTTCGCGAGCTTATTTCCATCCCATGATGTGATAGGGGGCAAGCCTATCGCCATACCGGTCACAATTCCAGATTCCAGGCTAATACTAAGCTTTTTCATAATAGAACGCCCAATATCATTTTCACCCGTCCTAGGATCGAACCCGAGACCACAGCAGTCGTAGTATCGCCAAGTTTTTTTGTTTAAGTCGTTTACTATCGTTTAGTCTTTAAGGTTGTCTGGGAGAAATCGGCGGATGCGATAAGACCGCCCATTCTATCACCCTTACTGTATGATCCTTACTTTTAAGTTACTTTATTTGGTGTGCAATAAAGAATATTCTATCTATCTATTCATCTAGTAACTATGCCAGCCTTGCTTTTTTCTTTTACAATTTGCATGGGCCGGCTCTACTGAAGTGCCAGTACATCACAAGAAACAACCTTTTTACTGTATTCTCATTTATCGGTCGCAAAACTCACAATCTAAACCTTCCATACACCCACAGCAATTTCAGTTTGTCCGGCATCTTCACCAGAACCGACTTCAAAAAGGTCTTTATCATATCGTTCATATGTTGTTTTTTACTTTTTCGTATTAATTTTTGAAGTCTGTTTCTATGTTTCAGTTTAAGATTATTTTCTATTGATCAGGTAAAATACCAAATTGTAATCGCTAGTGTAAGTGATCTGCGGGTAAACAATTACTCATGGACTCGTTAATGGTATGTCTTAGAGGAACCTCGAGTAACAAACCATTTACTTGTCTAAAATCTACTCAACAGAACTATTATTTTATAACATTGATATACAATCATCGAGCGTTACAGATTGGCAGTTTAGTTCTCGTTCGCCTTCATCGAGACTCGGTAAGTTATATAAATTCACGCATTCAATTTGTGATATGTGCAAAATGTAAACAACTAGCAGAATTTGGAAGTAAAATAAAATTGCTAGCTCGATCGGTAACTTTATCGGTCGGATTACTTAGTAATTTACGCAATATTTCATGTTAAATCTGTATCTATAATGCCAAATATGACAACAAATGGCTATAGCTGGTGGGAGTATACACCTATATATCTGTATAGTTAGCACCCACTGTATACATAGTGCAAATAATGGCGACTCGTTCTGGGGACAGAGAGTGTATACCCAGCTACTTCAGGCCAGCATAATACTGATCGTCAAAGGACACCATGTCTTTACACGGTCGATATTCTATTTGGGAAATAAAAGTCAGACCATCTACGATCATACCCTTTAATTTTGTAAATGGTGTTTTGATCTGCCCAAATTGTAGTAAAACACTTTCGTACCCGAGTACGTTAGTCATATACGAGCACATCGTCGGAGGGCCGAACAACAAGCTTCGGCACCATCGTAATTGAAACAGTTTCAACTGTGGCCGAAACCGGTTAAGAAGTCATCACCATTCTATTTGGACTGCACTGCTCTTACCATCAGGTGTAGTGCAGTCTCTACCATTTTAAGATAGAAATAATAACGGTATATGAGCTTCACTACCCATGGACACCTTCCCTACGAGACTAATCATGGATGCATTGCTAACCATAAAGGAAAGGAATGAGGATTGTGATGGGAAGGAGAGGGGAGCGTGATGTGTATGTAAAAAACAAATCAGTAAACAGATACCCGTTCATGCTGTGAAATCGTAATCAACGTTTATAAATTGTAGGTTATCTTAAATTACACAATATAATTATTTTTTTAGAATGGAGTAGATAAAACGTGTTATAACTGATTTATATTTTAGTACATAACACAAGAAAATGTTGAGATATTAATTAAAGATGCAGAAATAAGTAGCGAAGGTATTCTTAGACAAAACAGCGTAGAAAATAGAAAGACACCATCAGTCGAAAACATTGCTTGTCTGCTAAACGCAAATAATAACAATAAGAATTAAGAGCCTTTACCAAACGCAAGTCTTGAAGCACATTATATGTACTATGTTGATACCCTGGCACGACAAAGTGGCTACAATATATTTAATAGTAAGTAAAGTGGAACTCGAATATAATGCTGACTGTCGAGAGATATTGGGTCTCTCGACTGTTTCCAGACTTGAAGTTACTCATTGCTGGCCTGAACTAACTAGATATATACCAACAAGTCACTCGGACGGTATTTTCACGGTTATATATCCATCCATATTATCCAGTCGGGTGGATGTAGCTGGTACTCTCGCACCATCAGTAAAGTTTAAGCGAAGACGAAAATATACATTTTAATACAAATACGAATAAATTCCATCGTAGTTTAGCTTATTGAAGACTAAACAAGATCCTTGATTATTTATACTATTTTAAGCCTTATAAAAAAAATAGAAAAATGTGGGGTGTGACCTTATGCTTATACACTTTTATACTTCCACCACATTTTTACAACCTACTGAAATGAACATTACTTTTAATTCCAGACAAAAATGAAACTGTTATTAATCCTGTCGAGTCTCATTGCAATACAAGCTGGCGTGATCAAGGAGGAAACAGAAGAAGTACCAGAGAAAGAATGCGATGGCGTCATCATCAATGGAACTTATCACGAACTAGAAATCCTGCACAGAGATTTGGACCGCCCATTTTTACTCGCAGTAGACCATAGTACTAATGATCTTTACTTCAGCTATAACGTTAAGATAGATGAAGACGATTTTCGCTCAGCAAGACTCAATTTAAACTCAAAAGAGTTCAAAGTCATTGAAGGGGTTAACAACGGTTTTGCTCAAGCTGTAAACCCAAGTACCAACGACGTCTATATCGGTGGCAGTGACGGTATTTACAAATTTAACCACAAAACTAACCAAGCTGACCCATTCGCAGAAAGAGGTGTCAACATCTGGACTTTGTATTATAAAGACTTCCTGTACTTCTCTACTTTTCCATCACAATTCTTGTACATATTAATTAATGAACAGAGTAGAAGATTTCACGACTTAGAAGACACTAAAGTAGAGAACTTTGTCATTGACAATGAAGATATAATGTTTTATACTAATAGCACTGGATTGTACGGACAAAAGAAGGGTACTAAAGACGCAGTGCTTTATAAAGAATTAGGGTCTGTCCCTAAAGTTCTAACTCCAGTTAGGGCACTCACTACAGATATTAATGGAAATGTTTACGCTTGTTTCTCTGATGGTATTTACGCTATTCGGAAATCTACTGTGAATGTAGAGAAGATTGTTGATGTCGACGATGCATTTGGACTGGCGTTTGATAACAATAATAATATAGTATACGCTGATGCAGTAAAACTTGTTAGGTTAAGGCCGAATAGAAGCAAATCCTGTTAATTTTTCGTTTGTGTATAATAATAAACTTTGTTAGTGTTTTACTTTGTTTTACAACTTAATTACGCAGCTGAATGAATTACTTTACGCAGCTATGCTGAGTTACGATACTGATACTACTGATATCTTGAGTTCGATTCCCGGGTCAGGTAAAATTGATATTTGGGTTTTCGATCCCAATTTGGTCAGTATCAACCCGGAGTCTACAATTCTGCCCGGTATGGTGAAAGACGCTCCGCCTTGAACATTAACAAAAATGGCTTCTTCCACCAGCCCTTCTTTTTTGGATTTAATAATGTTATCCTTGTAAATAAAATTGACACTAAAAAGGGCAAGCGTGTGGGTGTACACTTAACGGTATAAAACACTTTAGCGGTGAATCGTTTAGGAAATACTTATTATGACATTCGAATCGCGTGTCGAGACCACAATTAGATCAATTCAACTCATTGTACCAGACGGGGCAATGACAAAGAATTCCTTGGACAAGCTTGGACTTAATAAATAAATAACATCCATCATAGTCATGCATAGTCCAGACCTCACAGTTAGCTTGTGGGAGTTTGCCTGATATTTTTTTTTATTTTTATAGCATAGGCCGGCAAACGGGCAAGTGGGTCACCTGAGGGTAAGTGATCTCCACCGCCCATGTACGCCCACATGGGCGGTGGAGATCACTTACCCTCAGGGAGAAGTGATCTCGATAATTAAGGAATTGGGAAAGGGAGGGGATTTGGGCTTCCGGATATCTCACTCACCGTACGAAACGCAGCAGCAAGCCGCTACTTTACGTCGATTTTCTGTGAGGCAGTGGTAACGACCCGGTCGAGCCAGCCCATTCATGCTGCAGACAAAACTGTCTACAGCGTGGCTCTACCACTCAAAAAAGCTTGTGGGAGTTTGCCTGATATTTTTGTGCCCGACTGGAAAGCGACCACTTTACAGATGGTAAAAACCCGCCATAGTCGTCAGGGGAGTCGCGTTCCAGGGTCAGTCAGTGATACTGATGTTGAATATTTCTATCACGAAAAACTTAATATCAGCCCGGAGCCTAGAATTTTTTTTATCCGAGCACGGCAGTAATGCAGTCACTACACCTAATGGTAAGCGTAGTGCAGTCCAAAAAACCGGCGATCACCGACAAACAATGATTTTATGTGGTCACCACAGTCATACCGGCTTGTATAAATGCAATGCGGATGACCGATGCAGGCACAGTAATACAAGGATGTACCCCTATACCCGCACCAACAAACCATTAAGTCATGTCGCAAGCCCCTCGGGAGAACCGAATATACATATATGGCTGATGGCATATATGGCTGATCCGAGAACGCGATCCACACAAGGTGTGTGGGTCACTCTGGCAGGTATATAGGATAGGGTATATAGGCTATATAATTTAGCTAGCTAATAGTTAAATAGCAAATCTCTCCCAATTAAATCCCAAGAAGAAATCTTATTTATATCTTAATAATAATAATTAGTCCTGTACTATTCATCATTGAGAGGATCGACTCAAAATTTGAAACTAATTAAAATTTTGGCTTTAAATTTAACTTCTTAGGTTGGTATTGTTTATGTTACAAAGCCAATTTGTGTGTATAAGATTTAAATTTGACTAGCAGATCACGTCAATAAGTAAACGATAATTAGATAGGTACATAGTTATATCAGGAATTGGTTTCACCTTATAACAGTCGCGTCATCTTTAAAAGCTAGAAAGTATATTATAACACAGATTTTTCCATATGAATTTCACATGGGATTTACGCAAATCAGATATATGTTCGGGCGACCTTAACACTTGTTTGTAACAATTGACTCATTTACTCATACTGTTCACTTCGCGGAACGTAAACACGCAAACCCACCGACAAATATGACGACGCTCTTATTAGAGAAGCAATAAAGGTTATTTTACAACTAATAAATAGCACAGAAGCAACAAATGACATTATTACAGAACTACAAAAGAGATAACGCATCAAAACAATCACATCAGTGTTTAACGCGCGCAACCACGGTACTAACGCATTGGACGCAATGAAGTACATTTTACTACTATATTTAGTAATGGTAGAGGCAAAAATACGGATATACTTAACAGACAAACCGCTTCAGAGGATCGGCGCTAGGATTTACAAGAAGGATATCCTTACAAATCAGTTCAAATCACCAAAAGAGCTAACATATGATTCGTCGAGCCGAAATCTTTTCTTCATGTATATGGATGATTTGATACAGAACTCTGGACGGGCTGTTATAAATGTTATGACGAAACAAACTACAAAAATACACGGGATTGAGAAAAACAAGGCCATAGCAGTGGATCAAGATACCAGTGACGTATACTTCGGATCTGAAGACGGACTTTATAAATATGATCCGGTTGCGAATGAAGCAAAGAATATCGGTTTATATAATGTAAATATAATGAAACTGGTTGTAAGAAACAATGAAATGTTTCTCCTAGATGCTAATAATCATATGTTATACAAAGTGTATAACGAAGGTAAGACTGCTGTGAAACTTTTTAATGTCAAAACAGTAATGGAATTCGAAGTTGACGATAACAGAAACGTACATTTTGTGACCATGTGTGGTGTTTTTTGTGCTATCAGTGGACATGAAATTGTCAAAAATACTGACTTATCAATAGTGTACAATTTCATAGTGAGCGATGGTAGAACTTATGGTGTCACGGAGGACGGCATTTATGCCATAGACTGTGCTAATGGTACTGCGAAAATAATAGCGGATCTAGATTTCGTCCCGCGTAGTATGACCTTCGGTGATTACGGAGATATATATTATTCAGAAGATGATTTCATTTATAAACTACGACCGATAACCTCTTATCAAGTTTATAATGTACACAGAAATAAGAAATAAATAGATGATGGTTATTCCTTGTTTTTATCTCCCAATTCTCATTTGAATTTGCTTTAAATAATCACAAAGCTTCCCGATAGCTAACAGGTTTGTGAAAATTCAATCATGATATTCAATCTGAGACTACTAAGACTTAATAGTCTTTAACTAAAAAACGAAAAACATTAGCTACTTATTATTTTATGTTACTTTAAAATACGCTCTATATGTATTTAAAAACTTTTGGTAGCTGTCACCTCTGACTGACATTCGTAACTTCAGGCCGGAAATTTTAGATGGTTGTCGCTAAACAATCCGTAGACTTAACTAAATCCATCTACTTAGTCAACTTTAACTTTCGACATTGGCGAAATCACCGAGCTGTATCGGTGGAAGCCATTATTTTAAAAGAAGAAGAAGAAGACTTAATAGTAATATAATAATAATATTTGTTCTGTATTATACTATCTCCGAAGTAAACAGCAGACAAGGGGCTGAGTATTGTACTGTCCCACCACTGGGCACAGGCCTCTCCTACGAATTCTAAAACCTAAACCCTTTTGGGAGTTTGGTAAACTTCACATACTTTCAAATTTCTCACATACTTTCAGGTTTTCGCATGATGTTAAAGCAAGCGATAATTAACAATGAATACACACATAGCTTAGAAAAGTCGGAGACTCTGGGTACTGGTTTCGAACCTGCAACTTTCGTCTCGGCAGTTCGTATAACCTAACTGTTAGAAAACTAATCCCATAAGTCTTGGCTCAGTACTATGACGTCATACTATTTCTTTAAAAGGTTTTTTACTTCCAATAAAACGTTATATAGTTCTGATTAGCAATCAAGTGCCCTTTAAGGTCATTGAGTTTTTGTGTTTAGCATAATATGATTGAGTAAGCGTATTCATTTGATATAAATACATTTGATAATTGAAATAAAACTAATTTAAACGGATTTTATCACGTTTTAATTTATATTTGGTCCCGACGCGACGTTTTTAAAGCTTTTCAGCCTTCGTGGTCACGGGGTGGCCTGAGATGTAAGTTATCCCGAAATGTTAATGTTACATTATCTACCTTCAGTTTAAAATTATTAAATTTTATTGTTAGTCCACCATGTGACCACGAAGGCTGAAACACTTTCGAAACGTCGGGACCAATATTGAAATATAAAACCGCGATAAAATCCGTTTAAATTAGTTTTATTTCAATGTGTAATATTCGCGTAAACGTAAGAAATCATTACCTACTTTTGATAACTTAATTTCACTTCTTTTTGAGAACTCAAAGAGTCTCCACTACACCTGATGATAAACATAGTGCAGTCCAAAAAAAACAATGACTACTGACAGATAATGAGTTCATCGGTGGTCACCAGACTCATGCCGGCTTTGCTTTTTTCACACTTAGCAGGCTCGCCCCCTATCCCACTGTGGGACGGAAGTAAGCTCGGCGCAATGTGGATGTACTGGTTACATCTCTGCCTCCCACTTCTGGGATGGTGTGAATGGGTTAAAAAAAAATTATCCCTTTGCAGCCAAAATCATATGAGTTTGAATTAAAATGAATTAGAATTATTAATAGAATCAAAATGTGTTGACTTAAAAATATTATAATGTAATTGGATTGTATTTAAAAAAATGTACTACGCTATCGTATTGGGTATAACCTGTAATGATAGATGCATGGATATTTAAATAAATAAATAAATAAAAATTACAAAACACTTACCACATGATGATCACTCCCGTGTCCGTGATGATCATGACCTTGGTTGTAGCCATGTCCTGATTGGCTACCATGACCGTGGGAGCTAGGGTTACCATGGATGCTCTGGACACCATGGCCGCCTGTGGCTGGAAGGTAGTTGTTGGATGGGGTGCCGTAACCTGTAAGAATGACGTTTAGATATTTATTTTATATTTTTATTTAGATTTTTTTTTATTTGATTGAATTACGATTATGTAATTAAGTTATTATAAGTACGCTTAAGTAATTAAGAGCCACGCCGTTTGAGTGGTAGAGCCACGCTGTAGACTTGAGTGGTAGAGCCACGCTATAGAAGTAATGTTTACAGCATGAATGGGCCGGCTCGACCGGGTCGTTACCACTGTCTCGCAGAAAACCGACGTAAAGTAGCGGCTTGCTGCTGCGTTTCGTACGGTGAGTGAGATATCCGGAAGCCCAAATCCCCTCCCAATCCCTATTTATCCCTTTTCTTTACGGTCGGCAACGCGCCCATGATTCTTCTGGTGGTAGGCGCTTACGCTTTCTCACCAGTGCTAGGAGGTAGGTAGGCATTGCTCGGCGTATTGTATTGGTTGTTAGTTGCTGGTTGCTGGTAGTTGTACCCCTGCACCGGCGGCTCGCAGCTCACGAGCGAGGCGAGGGACACCACAATCTGAAAGAGAAGGCATACATCATAAGGTAATGTAGGATATTACAACATTTTCTTTAGCGCAGCGCTCGATTAGCTTGATGTAAACGAAGATCAATTAACGTCCCCCTACAAGGTGGACAGACGACCTGATAATGGTCGCAGGAAGTCGCTTGTAATAAATGGTTTGTATTAATACATGATGTTGTTAGTTCGGAGTCCTTTAATTGAATCAATATTTATTGCCGAAAAACTTATTTATACATATTATAAAACTGACGTTGCTTTAACCTACTTTGGTGTAATGCATTGGTACAATATTCGTCGAAGACTTATTTGAACATAATCATTAAGAAGTCCTAAATACCAAATACCATGGGCTGCTTATAATACAAATGGTGCAATATTCGCACAAGCTTGAGTTTATTAACTTATTTCGTAACATTACATTACACGCTGGATGCAGGCCGCTTCCAACAGGTCGGGCTGGAAATCTTTGGGGGAGGCCTATGTTCAGCAGTGGATGTCCTGTCGCTGATGATGATGATAATGAAACGGAGATCTGGGTGTTGTGAGACCATAAGTCCCTCGTAGTTCCTGATACCCTCGATACAGATTCATTTGGTGTTGAGTCAGTACTATGTGTGACTGGTTACCGTGTATTTATTATTATTATTCACTACTATTGTTATGAATCTTTATGAAGTGGAAGAGCCACACTATAGCTACTTTTGCTACAGCATAAACCGGCCGGCTCGACCGGGTTGTTACCACTGTCGCACAGAAAACCGATGTAAAGTAGCGGCTTGCTGCTGCGTTTCGTACGTCGAGTGAGATATCCGGAGACCCAAATCCTTCCCTTCCCAAACCCTTGATGCAAATACGCAATAACATTTTAACCCACATCAAATAAAAATTGAGATATTGATTTTATAATACTAAATTCAATGGGATTAAATAGAAATTTAACTTCCGTATTTTATAAAAAAAATAAACATTTGTCATGAACGGTTACCGAAAAAACATTCATTGAATTAAGTTAATGAATTTACCAAAATAAAATTAATATCTCATTATATTAACTTGATGTGGGTTAAAATATATTTGCATATAAGTACAACCAATTAGCCTTTTCCTTTAAAACCTGTAATGCGCCTATAATTCTTCTGGTATTGGGGTGACCCACTTTTTTTTATCCTCGAACGGCAAAGTGACTATACTATACCTGATGGTAACCACAGCGCAGTCCAAAACAACCAGTGACCACCAACAAACAATGAGTTTATCGGTGGTCATCAGAATTATGCCGGTCTATATAAATGCTTCTTCACATTCCGAAGAGGTAAGAAGCAATTGAGGGACACACGATAGGCGGATAACCGCTGCAGACACATGGATACAAGTATGTACCCCTATATCCGCCCCAAACAACCATCAAGTCATGTCACAAGCCCCACGGGAGGACCGGATATACACTGGCTGATCCTGGAACGCTATCCAAACAAATTGTGTGGGTCGCTATGGCAGGTTTTAACACCATGTATACGGTGGTCGCTATCTCTGCGGATATGAATATCTTACCACCAGCCATTGCTCGTCTGCCGGTCTATTCTATAAAAAACACGCTTTTACAGAAAATCCAACTAAAAAATAGAAAATAAATTTTAAGGAATTTGAAGGAAAAACGGATTTTATTGTAAAAAAAATGTAAATATTGAATTATCATGGGTCCTTGATAAGTATGCCAAATTTCGATTTGAAGTTTCTGAAGGAGGTCCAAATCATGTTCAAAGTTTCCGTTACATACGTATGAAGCTAATAAAAGTGTTTTAAAAAAGAGACGACAAAGCGGTGATACCAACCCAGACGGTCTATCGTTTACGAAAGACTTACCACCTAGATAATACAACATCGTGAACCGCTTTAACGGTGAAGGAAACATCGTGAGGAAACCTACATACCTGAGAACTTGATAAGATTGAATTGATTCGAAGGTATGTGAAGTCTGCCAACCCGCATTAGGCTAGCGTGGTGGACTAAGGCTTAATCCCTCTCATTCAGTAGCGGAGGCCCGAGCCCAGCAGTGGGACGTATATAATACAGGGCTAGTAAAAAAAAATACATAATGGCTATATTCCCATAACGTTACCATGCTAATAATACTCCGTGAATCCATGCAGCCTTTCACTCGCTTTCAACCGTCCACGATAATTATTTTCAATTCACACGACTCCCTTAGTATTATGTAACATGTTCTTTAATTAGATATAGATCTCGAAATGGTCTAGATTAACCGACTTAAAAAGGATGAGGTTATCAATTAGTCTGTATTTGTTAATTAAATAAATAAACACAACAGTCACACACATAGTTCTGACCCCACACTAGGTTTAGACCTGTATCGTGGGTATCAGAAACTACGAGGGACTTACGGTCCCACAACACGAAAGAAATATTTGTGGATCACAAAAACATTTGTCTCGATGCGGGAATCGAACCCACAGCTTCTCGCTTCGCAGCCGGCTGTTCGCCCACTGCGCCACGAAGGCTGTCATTTTCAGTTCATTTTTTTTTTTTTTTTTTTTTTTATGGCATAGGCCGGCAAACGAGCAAGTGGGTCACCTGATGGTAAGTGATCTCCACCACCCATGTACGCCCACAATATCAGAATCATGGGTGCGTTGCCGACCTTAAAGGAAAGGGATAATTTGGGATTGGGAAGAGGAGGGGATTTGGGCTTCCGGATATCTCACTCACCGTACGAAACGCAGCAGCAAGCCGCTACTTTACGTCGGTTTTCTGTGAGACAGTGGTAACGACCCGGTCGAGCCAGCCCATTCATGCTGTAGACAAAACAGTCTACAGAGTGGCTCTACCACTCACTAAATACTTTCATAAACAAATTGTCAAATTTTAACTTTTTCTTTTTTATTAATTGATTACATTAAAGCCTTCGATACGCCGGGACCAAAATAAAATAAAAAACCGCGATAAAATCCGTTTAAATTCGTTTTATTTCAACGTCTGAACAGATTTTAAAACGTATTGATCAACAAAACCCATATAGCCTTTGTTGATTTAAGTCAGTAGAAACAAAATTGAACCGTGAGAAGCTACTTTAATAAACAGATGCACCAATGAATGAATAAAGATTTTACACGTTACTTAAAGTAGAGCCTCTGTGGCGCAGTGGGCGAGAAGCCGGCTGCGAAGCGAGATACTATAGGTTTGATTCCCGAACCGAGACAAATGTTTATGTGATCAACAAATATTTGTTTCTAGTCTGGGTGTTGTGGGACCGCAAGTCCCTAGTACGCGATAGGTGGGACCGAGCTATAACCGTGTAAGTCGAATTCGCGTAAGTCGGGGTACAACTTTGCATGCACTTTTGAGTGACATAATTTGAGGTTATCAATAAAACATAACGTACCTAAAACAATGCAACGCGGAACACGTTCGAACCTGTCGTAAACGGACCACTAACATGGCGGAATAGGAGAGCTGACGCGCGCGGCCATCAAAAAGAATAACCGCGTATCTCCGAATTCGCGTAAAACGGGGTAGCGTACGTCGGAGTATTACTGCATACATATTTAAAATTTTATTATGTTTAGATGATTCTGTACATTTTAATTAAGATTTTTATCTAAGATTAATAGTTTTTTCTGTCGACATTTGCTTGTAACGCAGTATTAACTTTCGCTCATTGTGCTGTCCAAATAATAAAACACTCATTGTGTTTTTAATTACCATTGTATTTGATTTGCAACTGTAAAGGCAGACTTCTGATAGCTGCGTCTAGACGTAGACCGGTGATTATCCGGTTGAAAATGGTAAAAATAGAAACAAATTTATAGTAGAATCAAACCAAATGCAAATAAACGAACTACTAAATAACAGGTAGTAAGGCCCAGACCCACATAGCCCCTTCCCCACTTCTTTATGATGGGCTAAAATTTTCCGTAGATCACTCAGGTATATAAGTTATATTAAAATAACAATAAAGAGGCATCTACGTATATAATTTAAAGAAGATTCTACAACTTTCTCAAAATATTGTAGATATGTCTTATTAAATATTAACTTATAACTTTACATTTTCTGAGCACATTTACCATAGTAATGTATATATTTTTTTACACCATCAGAAAGTAGAGAATTCAATGAACAAGAAGCCAACAGACTTTTTTAAAAAAGCTCATATTTTGACGTGAGAATTTTCGTTTGAAAATTAGGCTGCTTTTTCGATATTAAGTCAAAATAAGGAGCAAAAATAAATATTTTAAATCAAAAAAATTACAGTGTATTTGGGATACAAAAAGGTAAGTTTTCACCAAATTTCGTGAAAAAAAATGATTTATTATAATAGATAAAAATAAAAACAAAAGACTTGGTTATTTGAATTTTTCACATATATTTTGAGGTTATGTGAAGAAAGTGTGTATACCAAAGTTGTAGATCTTTTTATTACCTACAACTTTGCGATTTAACTTTTTTCCATAGGACTTGTAGTTTTTCCGGAAATCGAGATAAACCGTTTTTTACCCTTAAAAGCCCCCCCCTTCCCACTTCCCGACCTCAGATCGCCGGTAATTTATTTTTCCTATCAATTTTGTTGTATTCTCTTCCTTTTACAATGGGTTTCATTCTACTATAATTTATTTATGTTTCAAATTGGAAAATCATCGGTCTAACGTTACAAATTAGACTTTTTATTTGATTGAATGACGAGCCGAACAAGGCGCTCGCCTGACGGTAAGCGCTACGCCTGCTCATAAACAGAAGCAGCACCAGACAGAACTTTGAATTACAAAGCACTGCATGCACTGCGTTCGTCACCCCGAGACATAAGATGTTAAGTCTCATAATACCCAGTAATTTCACTGGCTTCAATGTCCTTCAAACAGGAACACAACAGTGCTTACACATTGTTGTTTAGCGGCAGTAATAGACAAAATGGTGGTACCAACACAGACGGCGTCTCGCATACGAGGGACCTACCACCTTGTAAAACTCGATGGTTGCTCCCTCGAGTGGTTGGAGTCGGTCCAATATCCGTTGACCGCCAATGACACAGGTACCGACTCTAAATACATCTATATATATCTATAGATCATCTATGTTGCTTTTGCTTTACTGTATTATTTATTTTATGTCGGTTTTTAAGTTTTGTAAAAACTTATTTTATTTTTCAGTTTTCAGTGTTAATTATAGCTATGGTATGTAAATTCCTACTCAATAACATGATCTTGACGACTGAGCTGTTGTCCGTTGAGGAGTTTTATTTTTACTTCGTACTCCATCATCAGATCTTAACCAAGTTTATATGAGACCATATCGCAGCTAAACTCTATCGAATGATATTTTTCCGACAAATTCTGACATACATAAAAAGAAGAGGACAAAAACTTGCCGAATTGAGATCGTCCAACGTTTGGAAATCGTATAAATACTTACCATAAACAGCATCATGTTTGTGTCTTTTGATGACCTGAAAAAATAAAAAAAACAATGAGAATTGTATTTATAACACAAAAAATTGTCTACTGCATGAATGGGCTGTCTTGACCGGGTACCACTGTCTCACAGAAAACCGACGTAAAGTAGCGGCTTGCTGCTGCGTTTCGTACGGTGAGTGAGATATCCGGAGGCTCACATCCCGCTCCCCTTCCCAATCCATAATAATCCCTTTCCTTTAAGGTAGAAACGCGCCCATGATTCTTCAAGTATTGTAAGCCTAAATGGGCGGTGGATATCACTTATCACCAGGTGACTCACTTGCTCGATGGCGGCCTATGTTATGAAAAAAAAGGTTCAGTGCTGTCTTTTGCCGTGCCCGGAAAAAAAAATCCTACGTAGTTTAGGCCATTGGCTCTCATGGCTCCCTCTAATACGTAAAGCAAGTGGTTTTTGGGCTGACCGTGGATCGTACGCTCACAGAGGCACAAGCGTTTGCCACCGAGCGACGACGTAGGCCCATGAGCAAAGCACCAAAACAGAGTATTGTTAAGTTTCATAAATTAAATCTTAATTTTATTTATTCACTATTTTAACACTTTCGATTGCAGTTTCGCAGATTTATTTAGTTTATTATAATATAGTGGAATTAAAAACTATCGTGACTGATATTTCGAAGATACTTTTAACAGATAATAAATGAATTATTAATCTGCACTTCTACACTTATATTATAAGAGGACAGATTTGTATTTTTGTATGTAACTTGTTTTTTTTTTAGCCCTATATATTATATTCATCCCACTGCTGGGCACGGGCCTCCTCTACTGAATGAGAGGGATCAGGCCTTAGTCCACCACGCTAGCCTAATGCGGGTTGGCAGACTTCACATACCTTCGAAAAATCTTATCGGATTCTCAGGTATGCAGATTCCTCACGATGTTTCCTTCACCGTTAAAGCAAGCGATAATTAACAATTAATATACACGTAACTTAGAAAAGTCAGTGGTGTATGCTCTTGGGGCTGGTTTCGAACCTGCGACTTTCGTCTCGACAGTCCATACCACTCCCTGCTGAGCTATCGCTGCTTATGTAACGAATGAACTTAAAAATTCATTCATTCTGGTCCGATTTAAAAAATTCATTCACCATTAGAATCAAAAGAAATCACCAAAGAATCCTACATTATCCCTGATGAACATAGGCTACTTTTTATCCCGGAAAAAGTAGATCACGCGGGTGGAGCCGCGAGGAAAAGCTATGTGATATAATTACATTAATAACTAAAAATATATTAAGAAAGGATGAGGAAGGCGGAGGACCGTCAAGGGTGGCGCGATCTTGGAAAGGCCTATGTCCAGCAGTGGACGAATACAAGCTAGTGGCTGGATGGATGGATGATATTAAGTAATTTTATGTATATTATTATCCACATAGCTCGCAGAACCGATAACCGATGGGACAGAAAGGTTCCGGAATGGAGGCCACGTACTGGCAAGCGCAGCGTTGGACGTCCACCTACAAGGTGGACAGACGACCTGATAAAGATCGCAGGAAGTCGCTGGATGCAGGCCGCTTCCAACAGGTCGGTCTGGAAATCTTTGGGAGAGGCCTATGTTCAGCAGTGGACGTCTTGTGGCTGATGATGATGATGATGATGATGTATATTATTTTCTTAATGGAAACATCATAGAAATCGGTGACTATATGAAGTTTTAGCCTTTCCTCCCCGATTTCATCACCTTAGGGGTTAATTTCCTTCTTAGCTATACTTGTTAGAATAAAAAAAAACATCCAATTCGATCCACATTTGGCGGAAATAAGCGTAGTCATACATACACTAAAAATGCGTCGAATAATTAAAATGCTTTAATTCAAGACGTATTTGTTTAATTTATAATGTATGCAGTTTTAGCATAAATAAATTATACTATAAGGTAATTGCACTCACATAAGAGTACCTATAATCACATTACAATGGTCAAACGATCGTTCCCACGTGTGGAAAGTTCAAAGATCTTATCATTCGTGAAGTAAACTAGAAGAAAATGTGTCCACAATAAAACTGTATTACTTAAAAGATTTAAAGCGCGGGAAATTATTGCTCAATATGTTACAAAAAAGTTTATTATTAGAGCAATAATTAAAACAGGATGATTAATATATCCACCATACGCCTATCCTGTCGCAAGCCTCTCGATTTGCTTCTTCCCTCTTCGGAGTGTGAAGAAGCATTTATACAGGCCGCCATGATTCTGGTGACCACCGATAAACTCAATGTTTGTCGGTGGTCGCTGGTCTTTTTGAACTGCACTGCATTTTACCGTCAGGTGTAGTGTAGTCACTCTGCCGTGATCGGATAAAAAAAAATATGTAATAGTTGTGAACGGCATCAAAGACATGTTACGGAGAAATTAATATTTATAGCATTATTAACAGTATTTTAAAGAAGCTATTTTAAAACATGTTTTTTTGCAAAAATGGTCGATGCGTCACGGTTTTTTTATTTTTATTTATGATATGATGGTCAGCGCAACACATTTTTGCAAGTATGTTAAAGAAAAGATTTAGTTTATTTTTTCCAACCGGCGGCCGACCTCAATCCCTTCTGGGGAATGGGGAATGCCTTTGGGGGACTTTTGATACACTTTACTATTATACTAATATTCACTGAACGCATATAAAATATTACGTCACATAATGTACGCAGTAAAGTGTTATGTAATTTAAACGTTGTTTCCGTGTTGTCTAAGATATAATGAAATAAATTTTTACTAATGTCTATTAACTAAAATTTAATGTATTATATTTCATTTTTATACAGCTTCCTCTTTCAAACACTCTTATAAAAAACGAAACTGGTAATTTTAAAACTAGCACCAACTATTATTGACATAAAAAAATAAAAATAATTTTACCTTCACAAAACTAACAAAAAAGCCTGGCAACCGGCACACTTTTTTAAAAAACTAAACGCGTTCGAATTTCGAATTTGAAAAAGCGCGGTAACAGACCCAGTTGAGAACGTGCACTGATACAGTTTGCGCGCCTCCATGTATTTATACATACGAAAAATGGAGGGCGCATCTTTGTGATGCTCTAATGATATCGATAGAAAACAGTTTTCGCAATATGTTTCACGATCTGCGCAGTGTATGGTAAAAAGAATTAGACGGTAGAATATAGACGTTGGGCCAATAGGATTAATTAGATGGGGTCATTAAGAATGATACATACTGTATGACTAATTAAATCTATTTGTTCTGCTAATGGTAAGATACATTTTTGCCCGGATAGCGACCACCGTACACATGGTGTAAAACCTGCCATAGTGACCCACACACCTTGTGTGAGTCGCGTTCCAGGATGAGCCAGTGTATATCCGGTTCTCCCGAGGGCTTGCGACAGGACTTGATAGTTGGTTGGGGCGACAAGGGGTACACCCTTGTATACCTGTGCTTGCATCGGTCATCCGCCTGTCCTGTCGCAGGACCCTCGTTTTGCTACATTCATCTTCAGAGTGTGAAGGAGCAATTATACCAGCCGACATGTCGGTGGTCGCTGTTTTTTTGGACTGCACTACGCTTACCATCAAGTGTAGTGCAGTAATTCTGGCGTGCTAGGATAAAAAAAATACATGCTTGTTACCCGAAGAGGTAAGTTTAGGTTCATCTAAAACCAACACTTACGGTTCATTGTATTTCCGTCCCATGATGTGATACAGAACGAGTCTTTCGCCATATCGGCAACGAAATCAAATCCCGGGTAACTTACATGTGATTTTTCGACTCAAAATCTCAAACGAATAATACGAAACGAATGTAAAGTGGATTGCCTTTGTGCCTTTACTAGATGGGAGGTACCTCGTATGCGAAACGCCGTGTGTTTTGGTACCACCGCTTTGTCAATTTATTTGTCTATTATAGCCTCTGTGCTGCAGCGGGCGAATAGTCGGCTGTGAAGCGAGAAGCCGCGGGTTTGATCCCCGCACTAAGACAAATGTTTGTGTGATCCACAAATATTTGTTTCGGGATCTGAGTGTTGTGAGACCGAAAGTCTCTCGTAGTTCCTGATACCCACGACACAAGACTCGTGTCTTACTGTGGGGTCTGGACTATGTGTGTGACTGTTGGGTGTTATTTATTTATTTAATTGTTACAAAACTGTCTATAGCGTGGCTCTACCACTTAGAACCTTTACAAACTAATATCATTTGACTTTTATTAACTGGGGGCTGACCCCCCATACTTTAACCGGCCCTGGAACCCACCAGCTATCTAAATTCGCCCACATTCGCACGATAACGATCGGTCACACAAAATGTTTGCCCGGAGATGGTCCGAACGCGGTCGCTTCTCTTCCTTATCACACGATGGCAGATAATCGCTGCGGGTAATGTTGAGTAATGGGGGTAAAATAATAATGGGACCGACTTAAAAAACAAAAATAAAAAATTGTAATAAATAAATTGAAATATAACGTAAGAAATCATTATAAAAATAAAAAAAGTTTATGCATTTTTCGTCAATGCTATAGCATTTTTATTGGAGTGTAAGTAGACCACCAATATACATACGCTCTCACACTTGTAATCCCTGATGGGGTGGGCAGAAGTTTGATCAGTACACCCACATTTCGCCGAGCTTATTTTTCCCATGTTGTGATAGGAGGCGAGGCTATCGCCATACTGGGCACAATTCCAGAATCCGTGCTGTGCTGAGCATTTCGTGATATAAAAACCCAATATCACTTTTACCTGAAACAGTCACCACCATTATAGGTCCAAAGACAATTTCACCTGCATATGCTACACTCTGTCGTTTAACGGAGGAGGCAATGGCGAAACTTGGGTCCCTGCAGTGGCGTGCACAGGGTTTTTCGACAGGGTAGGCAGAAGTCAACAGTTATATTTCTACTTTTTAAAATGTTTGCAAGACGTCATAGAATGGGCTAGACCCATTTTACCATTTTACCTAGGCTTCTAATAGTCACGTAAAAAATCTCTCTCCCGTAAAAAAAATCGTTTAAATAAGCCCTATTAGCACAAAAAATATTATACGAAATTAAGTACTCACGATCATCAAGTGTCAAGGTCGAAAACACGATATTCTGACGATGACGCCAAATTGAAGAAAGAATTGGCCACCTCAAATACCTTGCTCGTGGGTAATTACGGAACACGTCACTTGTAAGATAGCCGAAGCGGCCTTTAAAAAGGCCTTATTTCATGGGATTCGTATATATAAATATATTTAATAAGAAAACTACATACGAATGTATCAATAATTTAAAAAAATATAAAGCAACTCATTTGTAAATTAAATCTACGCGCCTATTCTTTTTCAAATCGCACGTTGAAAACAAAAGTGACACTAAACGAAAAATGTGTTTATGGGAGATTATGTTTAAATGTTTCATAAAATAGAGTTCATAATTAAACATCGACAATCTTCGTTTAGTGTCAGTTTTGTTTTCAAGGTGCGAAATAAAATTTTAAAATCTCATCATAAAAAATTGGCAATTTGCCAACAAAATAGCACTGAGCACTGAGCTGTGATTGGTCCTCCTGCCGCAGGAGTTCTCATTCAAAATTCAATATACTATTTACACATATTTCGTCATTAAAGTCGAAAATCGTCCACTTTTGCGTAAATTTATGAATGGAATGTAGACAACAAAAATCACTGCCTAGAAGTTTGCATTCCTTGCGTGCAAGTGGGCAGGCGTGTTCCAACTCGGTACGAAAATCAATGTATTGTTTGATTTTCGTACCGAGTTTTAACTTTTTAAATACGTATTGTATATTTATTTGCTTTATTTTTAATTTTATTTTTACATTATTAAAACGGTGTTGTCTGGTCCCTACCAGACAACACCGTTTTCACAGGGTAGGCAGTGCCTTTTTGCCTATATGAAGTGCACGCCACTGGGTCCCTGTGGGGGTCAGACGGCGGGTCGCCACTTATAAATCTACCGTTAAGACATGACGGGAGGCAGACCCTGGCATTAAGCCGGGATGATGCCAGGCATAAAGAAAGAGAAGCTATAGCAGTCTTATTGTAAATAAGTAGTGTAATTAAATGATACCGACTTAGAATGTGTTTTATCTTTCGCTTTTCAGTTTATTTTAAGTCAGATCGACTTTTGTTAAAAAGATTTTATTTTACACTAATTTTTTTTTTTTATTTTATTAAATGATGAGACGAGCAAGGCGTTCGCCTGATGGTAAGCGCCACGCCAGCCCATAAACAGAAGCAACACCATACAGAACCTTGAATTACAAAGCACTGCATGGCACTGAACAGCGCTCGTCACCCCGAGACATAAGATTTACTATTACCATTATACATTAGTGAAACAGAATCATCAAAATTAGTACAGAAATGCTGAAGTTTTAGTGTCTGTTCCCCGATTTCACTTTCTTATGGTATTTTTCACCAATTTTCAAAGTGTGTTACGAAATGCCGGTGATCCGGCGTAAATTACGACATAGGTGTAAATTTATGCCTAATACATATCACATTATATCATATCATATCATAATGTCAATGTTATCTAAATGATTTTAATAATCATTTTCTATTCATATTTAATTCATTTTTAACACGCTTTTATTAGCTTCAGACGTATGTATGTTGGTAGGTTGGTATGTTGGTATGTTGGTAGGTTGGTATGTTGGTATGTTGGTATGTTGGTATGTTTGTCTGTAACAAATCTTTGAACTTGATTTTGACTTCCTTCAAAACGTCGGATTAAAAATTGAAATTTGGCATACCTATTAAAGACCGATGACAATGCAATATTATATAAAAAAAATAAAAGGTATTGCAAATTGTGATTAATAATTATAAATAATTGTGTTGTGTGTAAAGTGTAGCGCCATCTACATACGCATAAGAATGCCAATAGATGGCGCTTTTTGGTATTCGGGCAAGGAATTAAAATTATCATGTCGTAGTATCTAAGAGCGTCAATAGATGGCGCTTTTTTGATATTCGGGTTAGGAATTAAAATTATACTCTCGGGATCTTCGCTAATTATAGGGAATATCGTAGTATCTAAGATTTATACCGAACTTCGTATTGTCAGCGTGTTTCTCATAACATCATCTTTGCGTTCGGAGCATTGCATCAATACATGTATTATTTGTGAAGAACCTCAACCGACTACAATATATTTTTATTTTAACTAAAAAAGGAAAAATAAATAATAGTTAAAAATAACATAACAAAACAACCAGCGCCACCTTTATTGCATTTAAGCTACAAGTTGACAAGAAAAATCATGAGATGGCGCCACTGGCACATTTACATCGCGCTGTCAAGATTTTATCTGACGTTTTGAAGTAGGTCAAAATCACGTTCAAAGACAAGTTACAGACAAACCTACCAACATACAATCATACCAACATACAAACATACCAACATACAAACATACCAACATACCAACATACATACGTCTGAAGCTAATAAAAGCGTGTTAAAAACTAAAAAAACACGCTTTTATAGAAAGTCTAACTAAAAAATAGAAAATAAATTTGAAGAAAACAATATATTTTATTGTAAAAAAAGCGTGGGGTGCTTTTTAAGATACTATCTAAATGTTAATCCTTCTACTCATATCTGTCAATACAATAATTATAACTATTTACACCATGCACCCCACGCTTTTTTTACAATAAAATATATTGTTTTCTTCAAATTTATTTTCTATTTTTTAGTTAGACTTTCTATAAAAGCGTGTTTTTTTAGTTTTTTTTTATGATTTCATTGCAAATAAAATATAGTATTGTACATTTGTACAGTTGATGCAACTTTGAAATAAATAAATATCAGAATAATAAAGTCATGTATAATATACTCATGTATCTAAATAAATAAAACTCAAAGGTGACTGACTGACTGACATTGTGATCTATCAACGCACAGCCCAAACCACTGGAGAGATCGGGCTGAAATTTGGCATGCAGGTAGATGTTATGACGTAGGCATCCGCTAAGAAAGGATTTTGATAAATTCTACCCCCAAGGGGATAAAATAGAGGATGAAAGTTTGTATGAAACTTTGTCAATTTTAAACGTTCACGCGGGCGGAGCCGCGAGCTAGTAGCTAAAAGCTAGTAATAAATAAATGAGACGTGGCCTCTGAATATGGGCCGTATAAGACGGCTCATAGTCACTCAGCGAGCTATGGAGAGAGCTCGGTGTTTCTCTACGTGATCAAATCAGAAATGAGGAGATCCGTAGAAGAACGAAAGTCACCGACATAGCTCAGCGGATTAGCAAGCTGAAGTAGCAGTGGGCAGACCACATAGCTCGCAGAACCGATAACCGGTGGGGCAAAAAGGTTCTGGAATGCAGGCCACGCACTGGCAAGCGCAGCGTTGGACGTCCACCTACAAGGTGGACAGATTACCTGATAAATGTCGCAAGAAGTCGCTGGATGCAGGCCGCTTCCAACAGGTCGGTCTGGAAATCTTTGGGGGAGGCCTATGTTCAGCAGTGGACGCCTTGTGGCTGATGATGATGATGATAATAATGTTAATAAATAAATACAATGAAACAAAACTACTTTAAACGGATTTTATCGCGTTTTTTTCATTATAAATCCAATCATTTCATCATCATCATTGTAAGAAATCATTAAATAAATACATCCAACAGTCACACACGTAGTCCTGACCCCACTTTAGATTACCAGGATCTTACGGCCCTACAACTGAGACCCGCAAATATTTGTGGATCAAACATTTGTCTCCGTACAGGAATCGAGCACACTGCCTCTCTCTTCATGGCCGGCTATTCGCCCACTGTGCCATGGAGGCTGTCAAATTTGTTATACACAAAAATATAGCCAGTCAAATATAAACTAATTAGTTTGAATAATGATTTTTATATAAAAGTTATTTGAAATTGAATGAGACTACATCAGGCACTTAATTCGGAAACATTTAACATAATATTACGTTTACGGGAATGTTACACATTAAAATAAAACTAATTTAAACGGACCTTATCGCGGTTAGTTTTTTTTAATTTTGGTCTTGACGTTTCTACCCCGTGACCATGAAGGTCAAAAAACTTTCGAAACGTGTCGGGACCAAAATTAAAATAAATAACCGCGATAAAATCCGTTTAAATTAGTTTTATTTTAATATTTAACGTCTCAACTCTGAACGGCTGACTGCCTCGGTATAACTGCTAAGCTAAAATCTCAGGTGTCATCCTCGGGTCGCGTAAAAGTGATGGCTGGAAGTGTGCCCGGGATGGCGATAGGCTTGGCCCCTATCACATCTTGGAAATACGCTCGGCGAAATATGGATGTACTGGTTACACATTTGCCTAATCCTTCGGGCAGGCGTAAGTGCGTACATGGGCGGTGGAGATTACTTACTATCAGGTGACCCACTTGCTCGTTTGCCGGCCTATGCTATTATTTTTTACCTGTATTATATACGTCCCACTGCTGGGCACGGGCTTCCTCTACTGAATGCGAGGGATTAGGCCTTAGTCCACCACGCTGGCCTAATGCGGGTTGGCAGACTTCACATACCTTCGAAAAATCTTATCGAGTTCTCAGGTATGCAGGTTTCCTCACGATGTTTTCCTTCACCGTTAAAGCAAGCGATAATTAACAATTAATATACACGTAACTTAGAAGTCAGTGGTGTATGCTCTTGGGACTGGTTTCGAACCTGCGACTTTCGTCTCAACAATCCATACCACTCCCCCTGAGCTATCGCTGCTTATTATTTGCTATGGCCTATGCTATAATAAAAAAAAAACAGTCAGTCAGTGCTTAAGTCCGATTGGCAAACGGTCGGTTTTTATAAATCTTAATGCACTAATTTTCATCAACTAACGATTGCCGAACAAAGCTGATTGTCGGCTTTGAGGGCAATGGCTTTGAGAATGTGAGATGCGGGCCATTCGGAGCCATAATAAACGACCTTGGGCCAGTGGTCACGTTAGAAGTGGCCAACATTTGGTACACGGTAATATACATTTATATGTTTATTGCGATTCATTTGTGCATGTCTTATGTATTATTTTATTAAAATAAAAACAAATATTTATTGATTTTTTTAAATGTCAAACATCTTTTATTTATTTTATTTATGGCTCTTGCAGTACTATGCATTTAGCCAGTGTCAAGTACAATTCATTCTCAAGTTATTTTTACAAGAACGATGAAACACGGGTGCGGTCGATTTCAAGGTCTTGTCGGAGTTTTGGTGTTAACTCCTTTCAGTACGATTCTTAATTCACTTATTTCAATGTTTCCATACACTGTTCATCACCGTCAATGTTTATTGAACAAATCCATACAACTTTTATACAACAAACACAACTCTCAACTAGTTTATGAAATAAATTAAAATAAGCGATGAACTGCACTGTCAGAATTCCCGCCAAAACTCCAAACATCTTTTAAATTCAGTAAAATTGAGGCTGCTAGAACCAGAGTGGCCTAACTGCATTTTGATGACTTTTGACCAATTTGTATTTTTGTAATTAAAAATGTTAATCAACAAGACCAGACCACCCTAAAATTAGTAACATCATCGTGACATAGATGGCAGTACAAGTCCATTTAGGCCGGGTTTAAATTGACGAAAATACAAATAGGTCAAAAGTCATCAAAATGCAGTTAGGCCACTCTGGTGCTAGCAGCCTCATACGTCTACCTTATACCTCTACCGCCAGTTCGGAATATTGTTTCGTTAAAGAAGAACGGGCAAGAAACTCTAACGTTGCTCTTTTCTAAACTGATTTACAATATTTGCACTACATTGAAATATTATTTATTTGAATTAAAGCTTGTGAATCGCACAAACATTTCTCGGCGCGAAAAATAATCCTGGCTTGTCAAAGTGACTATGCACACACCTAATGGTAAGTGTAGCATTCCAAGAATAATGTCGACCAATGACAGACGATGTGTCTATCATGGGTCGTCAAGATCATGCCGGCCTGCCTAACTGCTACTTCACGCTCCGTTTAAAGGATCCCATATTATAGGATGGAATACGTGTGCCGGCAAACTATTCCACAGCTTAATGATTAAGAAAGATTTTGCGAACTTTTTAGTTCGAGCCAAGATGGAGGAGACCACCAAGCTGTGGCTCCGCAAGCCAGCACGCGTGGTTCTGTTAAAGAAAGGTGAGGGTTTTAGATCAAACAATTCTTCAGAGCATTCACCGTGATCAGACGATAAAAGACGCCAAAGACCATCCATAGCTAGCTACACCCCCACCGCGTGCCTGAGGCATTCCTTTTTTTTATTTGATTGAATGACAAGACGAGCAAGTCGCTCGCCTAACGGAAAGCGCCACGCCTGCCCATAAACAGAAGCAACACCACACAGAACTTTGAATTCCAAAGCACTGCATGGCATTGAACTGCGCTCGTCACTCCTAAGATATTAAGTCTCATAATGGCCAGTAATTTCACTGGCTTCAATGTTCTTCAAACCGAAACAACAATATTTACACTGTTGCTTGGCGGCATAAATAGACGGCACGCTGGTACCAACCCAGACGGCCTCTCGCATACGAGGGACCTTATAAGTTCTGCCTCCAAAGAACCAAATGTTGTTTCCCTCAACCGTTTCCCATAAATCATATTCGATAGAATTGTACCAGTTATTGGGTAATATAAAGTAATACCATTAAGCCGAGTATGCGTCTTGTAACAATTTAATTAGGGTCTTCGTATACTTATGCGGTTTAATAGACTATTTCGGCGATAATTTATGAAATTAGGTGGGTTAATGTTTTTGCTTCATATGGACCTCTTTTTTGTAAAATTTAGTAGTTTTTTGCAAACAGCAAGTAGGTCACTTGATGGTAAATCTCCATCACTCAGAAATACCTACAAAATTATTATGTAGGCTTTTTAAATGTTTTAGACAGCCTCCGTGGCGCAGTGGGCGGCTGGCTACGCAACGAGAGGCCGTGGGTTCGGTTCCCGCACCGAGACAAATGTTTGTGTTTTTTTTAATCCCAGCACGGCAAAGTGACTGCACTACACCTGATCGTAAGCATAGTGCAAAAAAACCAGCGACCACCAACAAACATTGAGTTTATTGGTGGTGACCAGAGTCATGCCGGCCTGTATAAAATCGAGTGCCTTGCGACAGGACAGGCGGTTGACCGATGCAGGTACAGTGACACAAAGATGTACCCCTATACCCGCCCGAATCAACCATCAAGTCATGTCGCAAGCCCCTCGGGATAACCGGATATACACTGGCTGATCCTGGAACGCGATCCGCACAAGGCGTGTGAGTCACTATGGCAGGTTTTAACACCATGTGTACGCTGGTCGCTATCCGGGCGGATATGAATATCCTACCACCAGCTTCGATGCACATGTGAAAATCGGGCATTAAATATATTCCATGTACGATTTTGCAAAAAAATACAATAATAAAATTTATTTAAATTAATGAATTTAGCAAAACAAAATCAGTATCTCCATTTGAACTTGCTGTGGGTTGGATCCTACTTAAGTAGATCCATTATGGTAAAGGCGATCCGTGCCCAGCAGTGGGACGTATAGTTTACTCTATATAATGGCAGAGTAGGTTCCCACAGAAAGTAATTACGGTTGCCTCATGCATTGTTTAGAAGGAAAGCACTCAAGGTCCATACTTATATGCAAATGGGTTTCGCAAACGCCATAGGTGGTGAAAATGTACAAAGCCAGTTAATCCCTATTAAGATACAATGTGTTTTATGATCAACATTACAATTGTACAAGGTGGTAGGTCCCTCGTATGCGAGAGGCCGTCTGGTACCACCGCGCCGTCTATTGACGTCGCCAAGCAACAGTGTGTAAGTACTTTTGTGTTTCTGTTTGAAGGACATTAAAGCCAGTGAAATTACTGGGCATTATGAGACTTAACATGAGCCCGGTTCAGTGCTATGTAGTACTTTGTAATTCAAAGTTCTATGTGGTGTTGCTTCTGTTCATGTTATGCTTACCATCAGGCGAGCGCCTTACTAGTCTCATCATTAAATCAAATAAATAAATAACATAAAATCTGACTTCAAAAAACAACACTGAAAAGTCAAAAAATAACAATTTCTAGGTCTCTTTGGAGTCAATATCTTTTTTTATAGCATAGACCAGCAAACGAGCAAGTAGCTCACCTGATGGAAAGTGATCTGCACCACCCATGTTCGTCTACAATACCAGAAGAATTACGAATTGCGCATTGCTGACCTTAAAGGAAAGGGATAATTAGGGTTTGGGAAAGGGAGGGGGATTTAAGCCTCCGGATATGTCAGTCACCGTACGGAACGCAGCAGCAAGCCGCTACTTTACGTCGGTTTTCTGTAAGACAGTGGTAACGACCCGGTCGAGCCGGCCCATTCATGCTGTAGACAAAACTATCTACAGCGTGGCTCTACCACTCGATAAAGTCTGGCGCTGCCGGTTAATTGAAAATGCACCGACCCCACTGAGACCTATAGAAATTGTTATTTTTGACTTTTCAGTGTTGTTTTATTGAAATTGGTGATTGAGTTCTTTTTAACACGGTTTTTTTATTCTTCGATTTTCATTGTTGATACAGCTATAGTAAATTCCAACTCAATAACACAATCGCGACGACTGAGCTGATGCCCGTTGAAGAGTTTTATTTCCACTCCGTTTTACTCCATCTTTTATTTTTCTTAGTTGGATTTTCTATAAAAGCGTGTTTTTTAGTTTTTATAAACTATTTTTTTGACCGCACTGCGATTACAATCAGGTGTAGTGCATTTGCCATTCTCGAATAAAAAAAATATGTAGGTAAATGTAACTATTATGTCATATTACTTTCATAAGCGTATGTTAATTCAATATTATTTAATTAACAATTACCATAATATGTATTACGCTTAATATCTTTAATTTGCTTCAAGCGTTGCTATTATGATTTTTTTAAAGCAAGTTATAAGTGAGAAGAATAAGTGGTAGAGCCATCCTGTAGACCCTTAGTTCCCAAAGTGGTCCAGGTGGACCCCCAGAGGTCCACGGGAGACGCGACGGGGGTCTACTTGGCGTGAGAAAAAAATAAGGGTTTACAATTGGTAAGCGAGGGACCACGAAAATGTATCTGTTTTCGACAGTGAAGAACTAAAATGTTGGCTTGACTTCACCTATCAATGTAGGCAGATAATATTTTAAGAAGCTCGGCGACTGTTACTTGTAATAACTTGCATATTTCTTCACATTTTTTGTAGATTTTTGAGAATATGGCAGAAATGTAGCTGCAGGGGTTCACCGGAACCAGAAAAAAAAACGTGTAAAATTGAGAACCTCCCCGTTTTTCCCATTGGTAAATTAAGTAGCCAAATCCTACTAATATTATAAACGCGAAAGTTTGTAAGTATGGATGTATGTTTGTTACTCTTTCACGTAAAAACTACTGGATGGATTTTAATGAAACTTTACAATAATATAGCTTATACATCAGAATAGGACATAGGCTACTTTTTATCCCGGAAAAAGCAGATCACGTGGGCGGAGTCGCGAGCAAAAGCTAGTACACATATAACCTACTTTATGATAAAAACATTGTATATTATTATAATAACATTACGGTTGTGTTTGAGAAATCATTTCGTGGTCTGGCGCACGTGGCTTACGTCAAATTGGTAATTTTACCTGATTTTATTTCGGAAACTATGGGTATATACTTGAATGTATTTATTTATTAACTAAAATACTTAATATAATGATTTCTGGTGTTTACGCGAATGTTACACATTGAAATAAAACTAATTTAAACGGATTTTATCGCGGTTTTTATTTAATTTTGGTCCCGACATTTCGAAAGCTTTTCAGCCTTCGTGGTCACGGGGTGGACTGAGTTATAGGTTGTCCAGAAAAGTTGATGTTACCGTACCTTTCTCCAGTTTACAATTAGTGTGATTTCTTTTAATTTTGTTAATGGTCCGATGAACGCTTTCGAAACGTCGGGATCAAAATTAAATAAAAAACCGTTATAAAATCCGTTTCAATTAGTTTTATTTCAATAAAATACTTAATTTTCCAGTGTTCATAGCTTAAATCATAAGTTACAAATCTTACGTTCAAAATATTCTACAGTTTAATCACATTTGTGCGTAGGTTACCACAATGCGTTCAAAGCAATTACTTCCTTATAAGAAAAGCAATCTGAATGTCGGCATCGGGACTTTGAAGTGTTTTTGGTAATGTTTTGTGTACACCAAATCTTGGCATCCAAGGTCATGAGACTTCTGGATTTTGAATCTTTATCAGAAAATCATAAAAAAAAACTAAAAAACCGGTCAAGGGCGAATCTTTTTCGCTTACCAAGGGGCCGGTAATAAGTAGTGATACTGTAATTTTTTTTTACTAGCCCTGTATTATACTTGTCCCACTGCTGGGCACGGGCCTTTTCTACTGAATGAGAGGGGTTAGGCCTTTGTCCACCACGCTAGCCTAATGCGGGTTGGTAGACTTCACATACCTTAGAAAAATCTTATCGAGTTCTCAGGTTTGCTGGTTTCCTCACGATGTTTCCTTCACCGTTAAAGCAAGCGATAATTAACAATTAATACACACGTGACTTAGAAAAGTCAGAGGTGTATGCTCTTAGGGCTGGTTTCGAACCGGCGACTTTCGTCTCGACAGTCCGTACCAATCCCCGATGAGCTATCGCTGCACTGTCAAATATGTACTTTTATTTCTAAGAATATTCGCCATAATAACCTATTACGGATCAAAAGATAGAACCTTATGCTTGTGGTAGGATATTCACATCCGCCCGGATAGCGACCACCGTACACATGGTGTTTAAACCTGCCCTAGTGACCACGTCTTGTGTAGATCGCGTTCCAGGATCAGCCAGTGTATATACGGTTCTCCCGAGGGACTTGTGATATGATGGTTTGTTGAGGCGAGTATAGGGGTGTATTCCTGTGCCTGCAACGGTCATCCGTCTATCCTGTCACAGGCATCTCGATTACGCTTTACGCTTTCGCACTGCGCTAACCATCAGGCGTAGTGTAGTCACTTTGCCGTACACGGATAAAAAAAGGAATTTAAAATAAGGATAGATATATTAAGGCAGACGGAGTAAGCTTATTTTTTTTATATTTCATATTTGACGAGGTTTTGACCATGTGTACGGTGGTAGGTAGCTATCCAGTAGATTATTATTAAGAGTAGTAGAGCCACGCTGTGGACAGTTTTGTCTACAGCATTAATGGGCCGGCTCGCCCGGATCGTTACCACTGTCTCACAGAAAACCGACGTAAAGTAGCGGCTTGCGTAGCGCTTCGTACGGTGAGTGAGATATTCAGAGGCCCAAATCCCCTGCTTTTCCCAATCCCTTAATTTTCCCTTCCCTTTAAGGTCGGCAACGCGCCTATGATTCTTCTAGTATTATAAACGTACATAGGCGGTGGAGATCACTTACCATCAAGTGACCCATTAGCTCGTTTGCTGGTCTATGCTATAAAAGTAATAGATTATCTATCAGCCGAAAATTGCACAAGCGCATAACTATAATCGTAATTATGTACTATAATGATTAAGTACCATAAACAAAAACAAATCATTTGTGAAATGTCGTAAACGCGATCCAGTTCGCGCTGGCAATCGTGACCTATACGCCCTTGAAAGAGATGCAAGTCTGATTCGCTTAAGGAGTTTTGATACAAAGGTCTTACGTCACGTTTTACAAGGTGGTAGGTCCCTCGTATGCGAGAGGCCGTCTGGGTTGGTACCACCGCGCCGTCTATTGACGTCGCCAAACAACAGTGTGGGCTCTGTTGTGTTTCGGTTTGAGGACATTGAAGCCAGTGAAATTACTAGGCGTTATGAGACTTAACATGTTATGTCACGGGGTGACGAGCGCAGTTCAGTGCCATGCAGTGGTTTGTAATTCAAAGTTCTGTGTGGTGTTGCTTACCATCAGACGAGCGCCCTTCTCGTCTCGTCATTCAACGAAATAAAAATACTTTCAGAAAGTTTTTAGTGTATAATACATGAGATTATGAAGTTATCATCTTACGAAGTAAGTTATCACATTACTGAATCAAAATAAACGTCCATTGTGATGTAAATATTGAATTTCACGCGTCCTTGCTTTCTTCATATAACAAGACAAACAGATCAGATCTGACGTATGGAAACGTCAAAATCTTGTCAAATATAACAATAAACAGAGCTCATATTGTGTTTGTGGTGCAAGTCATGGGCTTATAACAATGAAACCTGGATAAGTGGGTGAAGGGACCTACATATATTTATCACTTATAGAGGCTTTTCATTTACCCAGTCTTTTTTTATTTGATTTAATGATGAGACGAGCAAGGCGCTCACCTGATGCTAAGCGCCACGCCTGCCCATAAACAGAAGCAACACCACACAGAGCTTTGAGTTATAAAGCACTGCGTGGTACTAAACTGCGCTCGTCACCGAGACATAAGATGTTAAGTCTAATAAGTAATTTCACTGACTTCAACGCCCTTCAAGACGAAACACAGCATTGCTTACACACTGTTGCTTGGCGGTAGAAATAGACAAAGCGGTGGTACCAACGCAGACAGCTTATGGCATACAAGGAACCTACCACCTTGTAAAAATAGGCAGGTTAACACAGTTGTCTTATTTATAGAGGGGTCCATGATAGGTCGAAATGCACCAGTATTGTTAGTAAACAGTCTAATTCCTTCTCAAAACAAACGCGTCATAACTCAACTAATGAATTGTCCCACTTATACGGGCTATTGGGCTACAAAGTTCCAGTTATAGAGGTAAATATCGAAAAAATCTAAAAATCAAGTCTGTTACAAAGGTTTGAAAATTCCCAGTAATAGAGGTATTTCAATGCAAGTATCGGGACTTCATTGTGATTATCAATAACAAAGGTTTCCCACTTATCCAGGTTTCACTCTACTCAAGATTTACCATCAGTTACCGTGTGTGGTGACTCTATCATCACACTAATATTATAAATGTGAAAGTTTGTTTGTTTGTATGTTTGTCCGTCAATCACGCTGAAACTACTGAACGGATTTTGATGAAATTTGCTATACAGACAGGGTATGAGCTGACTTGGGTTATAGGATACTTGTTATCCCGGAAAAGCAGATCACGCGGGCGGAGCCGCGAGGAAAAGCTAGTGTCTGAATAAAATGACCGGTCAAGTGCTTGTGCCATGCAGAGTGAAGGGTTCCGTAAAGTATCCGAAAATATCCCATATATCAAAATTGTACAACCTATAAAAACTAATATACTAACTAATATAACCTTATTGTAAGGAGGGGCATTTTCAAGGCTTGATTTTCGCCGATCCTAATTTGATGTTATCAATCATTGATCTTTTTTTATTGCAATTAAAAAATTGACATTGACAGCCTCCGTGGCCCAGCGAGCGAGTAGCCGGCCGTGAAGCGAGAGGCCGCGGGTTCGATCCCCGCACCGAGACAAATGTTTGTGGGATCCACAAATGTTTGTTTCGCGGTCTGGGTGTTGTGAGACCGAAAGTCTCTCGTAGTTCCTAATACCCACGACACAAGACTCGTATCTTACTGTGAGGTCAGGACTATGTATGTGACTATTGGGTGTATTTATTTATTTATTGTCTTTTTTATTTTGTAACCGCTACCTCTTGCCTCTTAAAGCCATATATCTTGAACAATCGTTATGTGTACAGCGGCCGTGAACCAATTGTAGTACAAGATCTTGCATAATAAACCTATATAGTCATTTTTAACGATAAACAATGTGTCCATCGTAGGTCGGCAAGATCATGCCGGCCTGCCAAAGGGCCAAGGGGTAGGGGGAAGGAAAAAGGTATGGGAAAAGGGTGAGGATCAGAGGGCAAGCCCCCTGGGGAGAACCGGATATACACTGGCTGACCCTGGAACGCGACCCACACAAGGTAGGCCACTATGGCAGGTTTTAGCACCAGTGTATGGTGGTCGCTATCTGGTCGGATACAAGTATCCTCCCACCAGCAATGGCGAGCTAGCCCTAATTTCGACTTAAAAGTCCTACCGCAGTTTTTTTCTGTGATACAGTGGTAACGCCCCGATCGCGCCAGCCCATTCATGCTGTAGACAAAACTATCTACCATGGCTCTACCACTTATAAATTTCTTTATTACTCCTATAAAATTGCTATTTTGCGTTTAAGCCCCTATAGAATTATAATTGTATGTACCCGGTAGTGTATCATGTAGGTATCAAGTATAGGTGGTGGGTAGGGAGTATAGTGGATGGCAACGAGGGAGCGGTCTGCGGCCGCAGCGCTCCGAAGCTTTATTACACTCAAAACACTGCAGATTGGATGCTTGTTTATACTAACCGATATTTAATTTTATTTTTTTTATTATTCTTCCATGGTTACTCTACAACATGGTAAAGTTTCCCCACTTTTCTTCTTCTTTTATAGGCTTTCGCATTATTATGCATTTTGCCAGTATCAAGTATAATTTATTCTCAAGTTATTTTTACAAGAACGATGAAACACGGGTGCGGTCGATTTCAATGTCTTGCCGGAGTTTTGGTGTTAACTCCTTTCAGTACGATGCTTAATTCACTTATTTCGATGTTTCCATACACTGTTCATCACTGTCAATGTTTATTGAAAAAATCCACACCACTTTTATACAACAAACACAACTCTAAACTGGTTTATGAAATAAATTAAAATAAGCGATGAACTGCACTGTCAGAATTCCTATATCTCTCATCACAAATTTACAAGGTGGTAGGTCCTCGTATGCGATAGGCCGTCTGGGCTGGTACCACCGCTTGGTCTATTTCTGACGCCAAGAAATAGTCTGTAAGCATGGTTTTGTTTCGTTTTGAAGGACATTGAAGCCAGTGAAATTACTGGACATTATTAACATCTTATGCCTCGGGGTTCAGCGAGAGGACAGTTCAGTATGCAGTAAAAGTAGGTAATAAAGAAATATAGGTTTAGGTTTAAATAATTAATTCTCATAAAACATACAGTTCGCTTATAATGAGATATACACAAAATATCATCTTATTCACTTATTTTAAGTTTTACATCTTAACAGTTGGATAGTGCAGTATGGGTCGATACAATGTACATATATATTTTTTAAGTTTACTTTTAAATATTTTTATAACATTCTTTAATTTAAGCAGCGATAGCTCAGCGGGGAGTGGTATGGACTGTCGAGACGAAAGTCGCAGATTCGAAACCAGCCCCAAGAGCATACACCACTGACTTTTCTAAGTCATGTGTATATTAATTGTTAATTATCGCTTGCTTTCACGGTGAAGAAAACATCGTGAGGAACCTGCATACCTGAGAACTAGATAAGATTTTTCGAAGGTATGTGAAGTCTGCCAACCCGCATGGTGCCAGCGTGGTGTACTAAGGCCTAATCCCTCTAATTCAGTAGAGGAGGCCCGTGCCCAGCAGTGGGACGTAGGAATATAATACAGGGCTAGTAAAAAAAAAAATATGTAATCTATTGTAAAGCTGTACTCCTTCAAACAATATAGTTTTCTTTCCATAGTTAGTTCGTACATTAATAAGTTGAATTTTATGTCTATTTCTTAAATTATAGTTATATTCTTCTGTAGCTAGCTGTATATTTGATTGTATGGAGTTCATGCTGATATTCTTAATTAGAATGCAAGTGTTATACGTGTAAAGTTGTTTAAGATTTAATAATTTTGTTCTTTCATATAATTGTATTATTGGGGGACGGTTGTGATAAGGATATAATATTTTAACTATTTTATTTTAGGTCCTTTGTAAGGATCTTAACTTATTTACAATACGTGTTCATTCCCAGTATTCCAGTTCCTTATTTATAAATAAGGATCATTGTTAGATTTGTTAGTCCGAAAAAAATCTTCATTAAGAACAGTTCGACTCTTCTCTTTTGAAATAAATCCTCCTGGCGCTCCCGCGTAACCTTTATCTACTCTGAGTTTCTACGATCCGATTAATCGTAACATCGTCTCGTAAGATATAAATGCTAATATAGAAAAACATTAAACTGATTGGCGGTACAGAACATAACGGCGCGCCCATGTCCGGGAATTAAAAACCTATCATACTAACTTCACGTGTTACAAACGGGGTGGACAGGATAAAACATGACCTAAATAACAAAATATATAGCATCTATCACGCCTGTATCCCAAAAAGGGTAGGAATAGGTGCAATAAGTGTTTTACAAGGTAAGTCCCTCGCGAGAGGCGCTCTGTGTTGGTGCCAGCACTTTGTCTATTTTTGCTGCCAAGCAACAGTGTGTAAGCAGTATTGTGTTTCGGTTTGAAGGACATTGAAGCCAGTGAAGTTACTACATTATAAGACTTAACATCTTATGTCTTGCGGTGACGAGCGCAGTTCAGTGCCATGCAGTGGTAATTCAAAGTTCTGTTTGGTGTCGTGGGTATCAGGAACTACGAGAGACTTTCGGTTTCACAACACCCAGACCCTGAGACAAATATTTGTGGATCACACAAATGTTTGTCTTGGTGCGGGGATTGAACCCGCGGCCTCTCGCTACACAGCCGGCTACTCGCCTGCTGCGCCACGGAGGCTGTCGTTTTCTGACCATCCCTGTTCACATTCATGAATATACAAATATACCTGTACCAGAGGTTCCCAGAATTTTTTTCTCATAGACCACTTTTTAAATTTAACTGGTTCCGGTGGACCCCCTGCAGTTATAATTCTACCATATTCCCAAAACACGACAAAAAATTTGAAGATTAAATGTAACGTTAAAAAAAACAAAAAAAAATGTAACGGAAATTGATTGGATTTATTGGAAATTTGCGTTGCAATTATATTGAACTAGCATTTGCTCGCGGCTCCGCCCGCGTGAAAGGCTTACTTTAATAGAACCTTTTAACCCTTATTTCATGTGTCCATCTATAAAATTTACGAAGTTTCACACAAACTTGCAACCCTTATTGCACCCCTTGAGAAATGAAATGAGAAATCCTCTCTTAGTGTTCCCCTACACTCCCTGAGAAATCTCCATACCAAATTTCATCTTTCTACGCTCAGTAGTTTCGGCTGTGCGTTGTCCGTCAGTCAGTCAGTCAGTCACTCAGTAACGGAAGAGTTTTATAAAGATTGATTGGAAATTGATAGGTGAGGTGAGTTTGAGAGTGGTAGAGCCACGCTGTAGACAGTTTTGTCTACAGCATGCATGGGCTGGCTCGATCGGGTCGTTACCACTGTCTCACAGAAAACCGACGTAAAGTAGCAGCTTGCTGCTGTGTTTCGTACGGTAAGTGAGATATCCGGAAGCCCAAATCCCCTCCCCTTCCCAATCCCTAATTATCCCTTTCCTTTAAGGTCGGCAACGCGCCCATGATTCTTCTGGTGGTGGACGTGCATGGGCGGTGGAGATCACTTTCCATCAGGTGACCCACTTGCTCGTTTGCCGGCTATTGCCATAAAAAAAATATATAGGTGAAGTCAAGCCAACATTTTAGTTCTTCACTATCAAAAGCAGATAAATTTTCGTGGTCCCCGTTTACGAATTGTGAACCCGCATTTTTTGTCACGCCAACGTAGACCCCCGTCAAGTCTCCCGTGGACCCCTAGGGGTCCACCTGGACCACTTTGGGAACTAAGGACCTAGACGTTCGTAACACCCCTGCTTCAAACAACCAATTTCATATCTGATTAACTTCCTCCCTAACCTTCTATCTGATTAATTTCGTTGCGGGACAAAGACATTTAGGCATTCCCAGAGACTCGCCGAGCTTCACTGCTCGATGTCAACACAAATGCGTGCCACTGTTGATCCTGGTGCACAGGAGTTACAGTGGCGGGTGTGTGGGCGGGATAGTCTCTAAAAAAAACAATTTCATAATTATTATTGTTAGCTAAAAATGCATTTTTCACCACTTCACGTAACAGCGAAAATATTTTATCGATCGAAGCTAAATTAATATTTAAATACGAGTATTAGCATTTTCAGGTCGGCGGGGAAGTTTTTGCGAAACACATTTTGAAGTCGCATTGGATAATAAAATTATAATTACTGCAGTACATAGTTTTGACGTTTATTTCAAAAGCGTTTTGTTCTTGGTATATAATCTATATCTTAATACATAATTGATTAAATAGATAGAATCGATTTTAATCAAATTTTGCACACTGTGTACAAAATTTGATTGTTTTTTTCTCGGGGTGACTAGCGCAGTTCAGTGCCATGCAGTGCTTTGTAATTCAAAGTTCTGTGTGGTGATGCTTGTGTATGGGCAGGCGTTTACCATCAGGCGAGCGACTTGCTCGTCTCGTCATTCCATTAAATAAAAAACTAAGAACATCTCAAATGTGTCTTCTGTACATCATATTGAACAACTTTAGTTCTACGACTTCATATTTTTTTCTTAATTAAAACAAATAAAAATGGTTAATAAAAGGTCAAGTTAAAAGGTGCAACCTTAAGGCCCCCCCGCCCGCGCTTTGAGTCCCGCTGATTGTCTACCCTTACCTTTTACGACCGTTTATAATTATTGTCCTTTAGAGTAAATATATTATCAAAACAATTATTATTCTAATTTGTATAATTAAAAAATGTTATGTATTATTAGATTCCGTAGAACTAAAGTTGTTCAGTATAATATAAATAGGTTCGTTTTTATATACTTGAACGACGAGACGAGCAAGTCGCTCGTCTGATCGTAAGCGCCACGCTTAAAGGAAAGGGATAATTAGGGATTGGGAAGCGAAAGGGGATTTTGGCCTCCGGATATCTCACTCACCGTACGAAACGCAGCAGCAAGTCGCTATTTTACGTCGGTTTTCTGTGAGATTAATGTGTATATGCATTTTTGAGACTTGTGCTAGTCATCATCATCATCAGCCACAGGACGTCCACTGCTGAACATAGGCCTCCCCCAAATATTTCCAGACCGACCTGTTGGAAGCGGCCTGCATCCAGCGACTTCCTGCGACCTTTATCAGGTCGTCTGTCCACCTTGTAGGTGGACGTTCAACGCTGCGCTTGCCAGTTCGTAGCCTCCATTCCAGAACCTTTCTGTCCCACTTCTGCTAGTACTTGTAGCAAATTAACGATTCCATTAAATTTATTTACGTCAATTCTGATTACAAAATAAATAGTGATTAAGCTGTTCGAAAAGTACAATACTTGTTTTATGTTAATGACTCTGTCCGTACTACTTATTCTAAGGATTTTTGAAATTTCTAACACACGAAAATTCTATTATTTCCACTTATGTAGTTTCATTATGTCTACATATGACATCATTAGCCAACAACAAGGTAACAAGGAAACCGTATAAACCAAGTTTCCGAACGCACCTCGTCGCATAATTAAAAAACAAAATTATTCCACCCACCATGTGATTAACAGTTCACCCCTGATTTCGCGCCACCCTGCCACCCCGCTTCTTCGCACTATGGTCAGTTGTAATACAACTGCCTTGTAAGGCATAGCGTAGCCTTAGAAACTGGGCACAAAACAAAAATAAACAAATATATTTTTACTTATAAAACAACTGCATACACAATTTAATCTGTGGCGATTTGAAAAAAGTGCGAGTTTTCGAACGCGTCGTGATTTTCAAAAAAGGAACGTGGCATTTTTAATAAAATATTGTTGTGCTAATTTCTCATATCATGGCCGATTTGATTATAACCTTCAAGCGACCAAGGCGAGTTTTTTCCACGAGGAAGCCGTTATTTCTTAATCGCAGACATTAATTTTGTCGCGCGATGTTCTTATCCGTTCGAAATTGACGTTCGAAATACAAAAATGACATCGGTGCTGGTGAATTTTGGCGCCAAAAAAACAATCATGGTGGTTATTTATTACGTATTCAAAATCAAATTGAAATGACGACTTTAGAACGGTGATAATAACTAATTTGTAGTGAAAATGTGAACTTGTGTATTGGATTTTGTGATTTTGAACATTGTGTGTCTGGATATTTTGGATTTATGTTTGTTGTTATAAGGTTGGTATTTGACATTTTTTTTAATATTGTATAATTGGTTTGAGCCATAATATCTAAGGGCTTTAATTGACAAATTATATCAAAACTAACCCACATCTTTTAGATAAACCACGAACTTTACGAACTAACAAAAAAGGTCACTATATTCGTCAATTTTCCAAAAAAAAATCTTTTTGTTTTTTTTACACGCTTTTTATTAACTTCACCTGTATGTTTGTTTGTATGTTTGTTTGTATATTTGTTTGTATGTTTGTAACCGACTCCTTTGGGCGCGATTTTGACCCACTTTAAACGGCTAGATTTCGTTCAAACTTTGTAGATTTATCGAGGACCGATAACAATACACTAATTTAATAAAAAAATAAATAAATTATTAATAATAATAAAATAATAATAATAATTTAATTTAATTAATTATTGATATTCGGGTTGGGAATTAAAATTGTACTCTCTGGATCTTCGTTAATTATAGGGAATATCGTAGTATCTAAGAGCGTCAATAGATGGCGCTTTTTTGATATTCGGGTTTAAAATTAAAATTATACTCTCTGCTACGATATATTTTATTTTAACTAAAAAATTAAAAATAAATAATAGTTTAAAAAAACTAAAAACACGCTTTTATAGAAAGTCTAACTAAAGAAATAGAAAATAAATTTGAAGAAAACAATGTATTTTATTGTAAAAAAAGCGTGGGGTGCTTTTTAAGATACTATCTAAATGATAATCCTTCTACTCATATCTGTCAATACAATAAAATATATAACTATTGACACCATGCACCCCACGCGTTTTTTACAATAAAATACATTGTTTTCTTCAAATTTATTTTCTATTTCTTTAGTTAGACTTTCTATAAAAGCGTGTTGTTAGTTTTTTTAAACTATTATTTATTTTGTTTATCCTGGCTCGGCAAAGTGACTACGCTACAACCTGATGGTAAGTGTAGCGCAATCCAAGAATAGTGTCGACCAACGATAAACAATGTGACCATCGTCGGTCGGCAAGATCATGCCGGCCTGCCAAAGTGCCAAGGGGGAGCGGAAGGAAAAAGGGATGGGAAAAGGGTTAGGATCAGTAGGCAAGCACCCTGGGGAGAACCAGATATACACTGGCTGACCCTGGAACGCGACCCACACGAGGTGGCCCACTATGGCAGGTTTTAGCACCAGTGTACTTCATGCATAAAACCAAAAAAACAGCTGTTTTAAACTCATGACCTGGTTACGCATAACAATTCCTAAAAATATTCAATGAACTAGCGTCCTTGGCAGCATTTTCAGACACATTTTTACGTAGGTTCAAAAATTTAAGAAATGTATGTCCAACATGACGCTGGTTTCTCATTCCTTATTAAAGTAATTAAATATTTCGTATATTTAAATTAAATTAAGTGCGATAGGCATTTACAGTCTCTAGCTGTGATAGGAGGGGCCGCGGATTCGAACCCGAAACAAATGTTAGTGCGATTCTCAAACATTTTTTTTTATCCGAGCACGGCAAAGTACACGGCACTACACCTGATGGTAAGCGTAGTGCAGTCCAAAAAACCAGCGACCACTAACAAACAATGAGTTTATCGGTGGTCACCAGAATCATACCGGCCTGTGTAAATGCTTCTTCCCCCTCTTTGGAGAGGAAAGAAGCAAATTAAGGGGCCTGCGACAGGACAGGAGGATGTCCGATGCAGGCATAGTAATACAAGGATGTAACCCTATACCCTATCAAGTCATGTCGCAAGCCCCTAGGGAGAACCGGATATACACTGGCTGATCAGATCAGATCAGATCATCAGCTAAAGCTGTAGACAAAACTGTCTACAGCATGGCTCTACCACTTACAAACGGTGCATAACTTGAGACACAAATGGTCCCTTGTGGAGTAGAAGGTATACCTGTGGCCATCCTATTTTATTTTGTCCCAAGACTCATAATTTTATTTCTTTTTCTTTTTTCCGTATCTTAAATTTCTAAATAATGCATAGTTTCATAAGTATGTCTTTTTTACTTTTAATGTCTCAAGTTAGTGTTTAGAAGAAGAAGAGAAGAAGAAGAGAAAGCAGCGATAGCTCAGCGGGGATTGGTACGGACTGTCGAGACGAAAGTCGCAGGTTCGAAGCCAGCCCCAAGAGCATACACCTCTGACTTTTCTAAGTCACGTGTATATTAATCGTTAATGATGGCATGCTTTAACAGCGAAGGAAACATCGTGAGGAAACCTGCATACCTGAGAACTTGATAAGATTTTTCGAAGGTATGTGAAGTTTACCAACCCGCATTAGGCCAGCGTGGTGGGCTAAGGCCTAACCCCTCTCATTCTGTAGAGGAGGCCTGTGCCCAGCAGTGGGACAAGTATAATACAGGGCTAGTAAAAAAAAAAGTTTGTTTAAATAAATTATTTCTTTATTTTTTAATTTCTTTCATGACACACCATAACCCCTTCGAAGATACAATGAGCTTATAATGACGTAGCCGTGACGCAGAGCTGCATTAACCAACCCCTGACCTTGAATTGCGCTGTAATTGACAACAAAGAAAACCGCTACATGAAAAGGCCAAATTATTATAGCAAAACCTACCTTTCTAGAAATCGGGCGTATTATTTAACCCTAGACAAAAAGAGGGGTTATAAGTACGACATCTTTTTTGTTTTGCGTGGTAGTCACATTGTAGATAGTTTGTCTACAACATGAATGGGCCGGCATTACCGGGTCGGTGCCACTCAGAAAACCGACGTAAAATAGCTGCATGCTGCTGCGTTTCGTACGACGCGTGATATCAGGAGGCCCAAATCTTATAAAATCTAATAATCCCTGTCCTTTAGGTTGGTAAAGCGCCCATGATTCTTCTGAAATTGTGGGCGTACATGGGCGGTAGAGATTACTTACCATAAGGTGACCCACTTGCTCGTTTGCCGGCCAATGCTGTAAAAAAAATTATTTGTCAGTGAAATCGTAGCACCAACTAATGGACCGATTTCAATGTAGTTTTTATTATTTTACAGGTTGTTAACAAAATCGGATAACTGTAAAAAGTTATGCGCTGTTATACATATACAAAAAAATAATAGTTTAAAAAAACTAAAAACACGCTTTTATAGAAAGTCTAACTAAAAAATAGAAAATAAATTTGAAGAAAACAATGTATTTTATTGTAAAAAACGCGTGGGGTGCATGGTGTCAATAGTTATAATATATTTTATTGTATTGACAGATATGAGTAGAAGGATTATTATTTAGATAGTATCTTAAAAAGCACCCCACGCTTTTTTTTACAATAAAATACATTGTTTTCTTCAAATTTATTTTCTATTTTTTAGTTAGACTTTCTATAAAAGCGTGTTTTTAGTTTTTTTAAACTATTATTTATTTTTAATTTTTTAGTTAAAATAAAAATATATCGTAGCAGAGAGTATAATTTTAATTTTAAACCCGAATATCAAAAAAGCGCCATCTATTGACGCTCTTAGATATTACGATATTCCCTATAATTAACGAAGATCCAGAGAGTACAATTTTAATTCCCAACCCGAATATCAATAATTAATTAAATTAAATTAATATTATTATTTTATTATTATTAATAATTTATTTATTTATTTATTAAATTAGTGTATTGTTATCGGTCCTCGATAAATCTACAAAGTTTGAACGAAATCTGGCCGTTTAAAGTGGGTCAAAATCGCGCCCAAAGGAGTCGGTTACAAACATACAAACACAACTATACAACTTTTCAACTATAAGGTGGAAAATTCTGAAAAAATCAAAGTAGTACAACTTAAAAGGTAGTCCCATTGAAAATTGGTTTCATTGCTAGTTGTATGGTTTGAGATATAAATAATTTCATTTACACAATATTTTAGTTTAGCGAACGCAAAAATAACTTTGTTTTTCAATGTCCGAGAGATACAAACTTATTTTTGTAGTTGGCTTACTTTAGCTATCTTATATATACGCACCAATGCCTGTACTAATATGCACACATTTCACTAAGCTATTTCCGTCCCATGATGTGACAGGGGAAGAGCCTTCATACCGGGCACAATTCCAGACTCCTCCGGGCTACCACTGAGTATTTCGTGATAGAAAAATCAATATTACTTTCACCGATATTACTTTTATCGAACCTAAGACCTCAGCACGGCAGTCTTACCGCGTACGCAACATAACTGCACCACCGAGGCAATCTAGGCAGTTTAGGTATCTTTTACTTGTTTAAAACCTATAAATTTCATATTGACTACAGAACCCTTTACTCTGCGAGGTTTGACACGCACTCGTCTGGATTTTTACTAACTCATGCCACTTGGCACGGACGATATAGGAGTATAGTGATTAATGATGTGCCAAAGTATATCAGGGGCCTCGATTAGATTGGACTAATCATCGTACTCATCATTGTTGAGTACATGTAGGTAAGAGAAAATGGTAGTTATTTCCGATCGTTTCCTGTCGAGACTGAGGTAGGGAAACTTTTTAACAATAAAAACTACTCATAAAATTACTTTTTTTTTATCCGTGCACGGTAAAGTGACTAATACACCTGATGGTGCAGTCCATAAAACTAGCGACCATCAACAAAGTATAAGTTTATCAGTGGTCACCAGAATCATGCCGGCCTATATAAATGCTTCTTCACACTCCGAAAAAGGAAGAAGCATATCGAGGAGCCTACGACATGACAGGCGAATGTCCGATGCAGGCACAGGGATACAAATATGTATGCGTATACCCGCTCCAACGAACCATCAGTTTTTGGTGGTGGTAGGATATTCATATCCGTCCGGATAGCAACTACCGTACACATGGGGTTAAAGCCTGCCATAGTGATCCACACGCCTTGTGTGGATCGCGTTCCAGGATTAGCCAGTGTATATCCGGTTCTGCCGAAGGGCTTGCGCTTACCATTGGGCGATCTACCTGCTCATGTTAGACAAAAAAAGAAAATATTAGGTTATATGCATTAATATATACTTTATCACCATTTTGTATTTTAACCATAACTTTCATAATAACTTTCTAGAGTAAAATAAAGCTCATTTAATACCATAAACCATGGTAATGAAAAAGCTTTGTTTTTGAACCGTGTATCACCGTTTGAAAAGCGCAGTAGTTAATTAAACGTCGGGTTGATGCGATATCACTGACTCAGCGCGTTTGAGTCAATGAACTAGCAGGTGTTGGACGGTCAGCAGAAAAAATTATAAAATATTTATTTTTTTACTAGCCCTATATTATATACGTCCCACTGCTGGGCACGGGCCTCCTCTACTGAATGAGAGGGATTAGGCCCTAATCCACCACGCTGGCCTAATGCGGGTTGGCAAATTTGACATATCGTCGAAAAAATCTTATCGAGTTCTAAGGTATGCAGGTTTCCTCACGATGTTTCCTTCACCGTTAAAGCAAACGATAATTAACAATTATTAATATGCACGTAACTTAGAAAAGTCAGTGGTGTATGCTCTTGGGCTGGTTTCGAACCTGCGACTTTCGTTTCGACAGTCCATACCACTCCCCGCTGAGCTATCGCTGCTTAAAAATATATATTTTTTTGTAAACCGAGCACGGCAAAGTGACTGCACTACACCTGATAGTAAGTGTAGTGCAGCCCATAAACCAGCAACTACCAACAAACAGTGAGTTTATCGGTGGTCAACAGAGTCATGCTTGCCTGTATGTTTATTTCTTCTTCGGGGAGGGAAGAAGCAAATCGAGGGGCCTGCGACAGGACAGGCGTATGACCGATACAGGCACAGTGATACAAGGATGTACACCTCTACCCGCCCCAATAAACCATCAAGTCAATTCGCAAGCCCCTCGGGAGAACCGGATATACACTCAATGAATAAATGAAAATAACCGAAATACAAAATTTTGTTTATGTAACTTTCAAAATGACGGACTTTCATACATATTATCATCCCCTATTTTGACCCCTTTGGGGTGGAATTTTCTAAAATCCTTTCTTAGTGGGTGCCTACATAACAAAATGAATATACAGTCCGAATTTCATGCTTGTAGCCTTGATAGTTTACTCGGCGATGATGAATCAGTCAGTCAGGACATGTTATTTTATGAGTATAGATTGTTGCTGCTGTCGGTTTGCAATTGTTCAGTGTACATATAGGATCGATACACGTGCAACGCTGTTGAGTGGCGTCTCAGTATATTACTCTTCGGTAATTACCTGACCATCATTACCTTCCATCAGGTCATCATATTGAGTGGTAGAGCCACGCTGTAGACAGTTTTGTCTACAGCATGAATGGGCTGGCTCGTCCGGATCGTTACCACTGTCTCACAGAAAACCGTCGTAAAGTAGCGGCTTGCTGCTGCGTTTCGTACGGTGAGTGAGATAACCGGAAGCCCAAATCCCCTCCCCTTCCCAATCCCTAATTATCCCTTTCCTTTAAGGTCGGCAACGCGCCCATGACTCTTCTGGTGGTGGGCGTACATGGGCGGTGGAGATCACTTACCATCAGGTGACCCACTTGCTCGTTTGCCGGCCTAAGCTATAAAAAAAAAAAAAAAAAAAAAATGTAAGCACTGTTGTGTTTTGGTTTGAAGGATATTGAAGCTAGTGAAATTACTAGGTATTATGAGATTAAACATCTTTTGTCTCGGGTTGCGGCGCAGTTCAGTGCCATGCAGTGCTTTGTAATTCAAAGTTTTGTGTGGTGTTGCTTCTGTTTATGGGCAGGCGTGGCGCTCACTGTTTGACTTTTCATTCAATCAAATAAATAAATAAAAAGAAGATATCCAGAGTCCCAAAGCTCTTCCTTCTCAATCACTTAATCATTAATATACAATTTCTTTATTTCTGCGTAATCCCGGCTTCGTGCCAGGGTTCGCCTTCCTGCTTAAACGCTTCCACTTCGATCAAACTTGAACATGAGTAATATGAGTGGTAGAACCACGCTGTAGACAATTTTGTCAACAGCATGAAGGGACCAACTCGACCGGGTCATTACCACTGTCTCACAGAAAAACGATGTAAAGTAGCGGCTTACTGCTGCGTTTCGTACGGTGAGTGAGATATCTGGAGGCACAAATCTCCCTCCCGTTCCCAATCCTTTAGTTATCCCTTCCCTTTAACTCGACTGTCAAATTTTAAACAAATTTTGAACTTCTTAACGAGATTGATACAATTGTCTCACAGAAAACAAATGTAAAGTAGCGGCTTTCTGCTGCGTTTCGTACGGTGAGTGTGATATTCGGAGGCCCAAATCTCCTCCCCTTCCCAATCCCTTGATTATACTTTCTCAACGCTAACGACCATGACGTCAAAGAAAGGCTGTATGATGAAGCCTTTGACAAGGTACTTATAAATTGAAAAAATATCAGTGTTTAACCTAAAAACCATTTTTTTAACAATGTTGTCATTACTTTTAATAGATCGTAAAATCAGTGGTCACTGAGTCATTTGTGGCGGGGTTCGAAGCCCGAAAACTTTTCTTTAGTATAATTTTACTGATTACATCAATTTGGGGTGAAGAATTATGACGAAACTAGCGTGTTAAAGACTAGCTTTTCCTCGCGGCGCCGCCCGCGTGATCTGCTTTTTCCGGGATAATAAAAAGTAGCCTATGTTCATCAGGGATAATGTATGGTGAAAGAATTTTTCAAATCGGTCCAGTAGTTTTTAAGTTTATTCGTTATATATAAAAATACAAATCTTTCCTCTATATATTAGTGTAGAATACAAAACGCACCACCATTATAACACCACTCTTTTTTGTTTAGGGTTAAAATAACACGTGAGTGGCCCAGAATTTGTGTCCCATAGAGTCATAAGAAAAGTAAAATCGCTAGCCTGATGGTAAGCACCACGCTTGTCAAAAAACACTAGTTAGCAACACTACTCAGAACCTTGAATTAAATAATAGCAATACATTGAACTGCGCTCGTCACCCCGAGACATAATAATATGCTGTCTCATAATGCCAAGTGATTAGCTTCAACGTCCCCTTTTCTTCTATATATGTATAGCATACATAGCATCATCAAAATACAATCAATTACACTAAATCTATTATCTATTTCACTCACTGTAGTAAATTATAACTGGTAGTAACATATTTCATAACATACATAACTACCTAAGTTATATTTCTTTAATAACTATAATATCCTTCCTACTAATATTATAAACGCGAAAGTTTGTAAGAATGGATGGTTGGATGTATGTTTGTTACTCTTTCACGTAAAAACTACTGAATGGATTTTAATGAAACTTTACAATAATATAGCTTATACATCAGAATAAGACATAGGCTACTTTTTATTCCGGAAAAACAGATCCCGCGGGCGGAACCGCGAGCAAAAGCTAGTAAGTTATATTTCTTTAATCGTATATACCTGACCGTGTGTTGTGCGCGTTAAACGCTTTTTGGATGGTGCAAATCTTGCGAGTTCGCGTCACCGACATGCGTAATAGCAGTATATCTGTAGCTATACAGGTGACGTATTGTGCAACATTAGTGCTTTGTATATCTTTACAAGTAAAATTTAATGGATTTAGTTAAAAGTTTATTGTGTTTATACTGTACAATGTTCAAATAGTGTTTGAGTTTGATTATTATCTTAATTGTTTAATTGTAGAATGTGCAGTACAATAATGAGTACTAAATAAATATGCTAATATTTTTAAGTTGAAAAATAAATAACAAGATTCTAAGTTATAAGTTTTCACTTCTATCGGCAGTCCCTATGACTGCTATTTTTTTTTAAATTAGCTTACGAAAGCAGACGAGCTGACGGCCAGGTAGTAAGTTGTTGCCGACACCCATAGACATTAGCAACGCCAGGGGCACAGCCAAGCCGCTGCCTACCGTGATAGTAATTATTAAACTTCGTTCGAAGAAGGACAAGTCATAACGTGAGTAGTGAGTCTTGAGTGGTAGAGCCACGCTGTAGACAGTTTTGTCTACAGCATGAGTGGGCTGGCTCGACCGGGTCGTTACCACTGTCTCACAGAAAACCGACGTAAAGTAGCGGCTTGCTGCTGCGTTTCGTACGGTGAGTGAGATATCCGGAAGCCCAAATCCCGGCCCCTTCCCAATCCCTAATTATCCCTTTCCTTTAAGGTTGGCAACGCGCCCGTTATTCTTCTGGTGGTGGGCGTACATGGGCGGTGGAGATCACTTACCATCAAGTGACCCACTTGCTCGTTTGCCGGCCAATGCTAAAAAAAAAAATTACGCTGAGGAAATGCCATCTCAAAGAAAACCGACTTGAAATTGCAACTTACTAAGTAGTGTAGTGTGTGTAGTACCTTTCATGTAGTGAGCAAGATTTCCGGAAGCCCAAAATCCATATTTTCTTTATTTAATTGAATAACGAGACCAACAAGGCGATCGCCTGATGGTAAGCGCCACGCCTGCCCATAAACAGAAGCAACACCGCACAGAACGTTGAATTACAAAGCACTACATGGCATTGAACTGCGATCGTCAACCCGAGACATAAGTTGTTAAGTCTCATAACGCCCAGTAATTTCACTGGCTTCAATGTCCTTCAAATCAGTATCACTTTAGAGTGCTCGGATAAAAAAGCAGCTTGTTGGCAGAGATAGACAATTCTATCCATTCTAATTCTATATTATCTTCCATAGCTCATATTAAAATACTAGACCGCACATTATTTATAATTAAAACACAAAATTTCCCTTTATTGCATTGTAGCATGAAACCCCATGAAAAACTTATACTAAGCTATTTTAATGTTCCGGTGTTTAGCAACTTTGGTTTTATCACAGTTATAATGTAAGGGGTTCGTAGGTTCTATCGCTTGTTTTTTTTTCATGACGTCAGCAAATCAGAAAGTGGGTCACCTAATGGCGTTTGAGAATGGGAGAGGCTTACAAGGTGGTAGATCCCTCGTTTGAGAGAGACCGTCTGGGTTGGTACCACCGCGCAGTCTATTTTTGCCGCCAAGCAACAGTGTGTAAGCACTGTTGTGTTTCGGTTTGAAAGACATTGAAGCCAGTGAAATTACTGGGCATTATGAGACTTAACATCCTATGTCTCGGGGTGATGAGTGCAGTTCAATGCCATGCAGTGCTTTGTAATTCAACGTTCTGTGTGGTGTTGCTTCTGTTTATGGGCAGGCGTGGCGCTTACCATTCAGGCGAGCGCCTTGCTCGTCTCATCATTTAATCATGAAAAAAAGTCTTCCGTACACCAATTGAGTCGCCCCATTCACGCTGTAAACAAAAATGTCTATAACGTGGCTCTACCAACAAATATTTCATAAATATCTAGCCCAATTTAATTCGTTTCCCACTGTCCATTCGGCCACTACTATTAGCAAGTAGCGTCCTTGACACAGATCATGAGATTCGGCGATAAGCCCAAGGAAACAATTCCAAGGACGGCCCGCGTTCCTTCGACGGGCCAAACCGGCCCATATGTATTATATAGATAGATAGAAACTACAGTTTAAGTTATATATAGATAGAGTATTCTTTATTACACACCAAATATATTTTTTTAACACCCAACAGTCACACACATAATCCTGATCCCACAGTAAGGATACGAGTCTTGTGTCGTGGGTATCAGGAACTACGAGAGACTTTCGGTCTCACAACACCCAGACCCCGAAACAAATAAATGTGGATCACTCAAATATTTCTCGGTCTCGCTTCATAGCCGGCTACTCGCCCACTGCGCCATGGAGGCTGTTAATCACTGTTTCTTTTTGGTAAACGCCACGTCTACCCATAAACACCACACAGAACTTTGAATTACAAAGCACTGCATCGCAGTGAATTGCGCTCGTCACCCCGAGACATAAGCTGATAAGTCTCATAATGCCCTGTAATTTCACTGGCTTCAATATCCTTCAAACCGAAACACAACAGTGCGTACACTCTGTTGACTGGCGGCAGAAATACACAAGTGGTACCAACCCAGACGACCTCTCGCGAGGGACCTACCTTGTAAAGTAACTTTAAAATAAGGATCATACAGTAAGTGTGATACAATAGGCGGTCTTATCGCAACCGGCGATTTTTTCCAGACAACCTTATACATATATTTTTTTATGCTGTTTGACTGTACGCTGGTGGTAGGATATTCATATCCGCCCGGATAGCGACCACCGTACCCATGGTGTTAAAACCTGCCATAGTGACTCACACTGTGTGAATCGCGTTCCAGGATCAGCTAATGTATATCCGGTTCTCCCGAGGGGCTTGCGTCATGACTCGATGGTTGATTGGGGCGGGTATGGGGGTACATCCTTGTATCACTGTGCCTGCATCGGTCATCCGCCTGTCTTGTCACAGGCCCCTCGATTTGCTTCTTTCCTCTCCGAAGAGGGAAGAAGCATTTTTACTGGCCGGCATGACTCTGGTGAACACGGATAAACTCATTGTTTGTTGGTGGTCGCTGGTTTTTTGGATTGCACTACGCTTACCATCAGGTGTAGTGCAGTCACTTTCCCGTGCTGGAATAAAAAAAATGCTGTTAGCCTGACGCGAGTCGGCTCACCGGACTTTCGGGTGAGCGCTTTAGGCGCTCTCAATCCTTACATTTAAGCGACTTCGCTAAGGACACCCCCTGTGGGGTACGAATCTCGATTCAGGACGGTCATTGAGGGAGGGCAGAGACATCTGCGATTATTGGATTGGGGGATGATAACCTTGTAGTTAATTATTACGTACGCCTGCACTCAAGTACAACACCTAAGTGAGCCCAGAAAACATCCAAAATTAGGCATTGCTATAGGTTTTGGTCAGGCGTTCTTACCATCAGGCGAGTGTTTTTTTTTTTTTTTTGTTTTCGCGGGGAAAGCCGTTTATTGCTACCGCCCCACCGGGAGGGAAGGTGGAACGGTTATGTTGGGTTCTACCGGCCTTACGACCCAGCCACCCGACCGCTGGGCCGAGTCCCTAACACTATATACAACCTATGCCGGTAACTACCAACTAAAACCCCGCGGTGACCATCTTCGGCGCATTAGGGACGGCCCCGGGTTTCCCGAGGCGAAAATCACCCCAGCTTCAGCCGGAACCGCCCTTGCGCGGTGCCGCCTTGCGGCGGCCCGTCTCCTATTGGGGGGGGCTCAGAAGCCCCCGCACACCGAAGGACGCCTTCGGCGTCAACGGCAGCAACGAGGCCAACCACCCGTGCTGCCGTCCATCCCGGGGGTCGCATGTACAAAAATACGTGTACAAAAGCGTACTGAGTGGGCGCTACGACAGCCCCCCGCTGCGCGCCCGCGACCCCCCGATGGCCCCTATTAGTCGCCTCTTACGACAGGCAGGGGATACCGTGGTGGAATTCTCCAAACGCCCCCAATCCACAGGGCGGGAGACGCCGGTCAGTCGTCACCCCGGCGCCTCCTACGTCTCCTCTGGCGGCGGGAGGGATCGCTGTGCTCACGATCCCTCTCGGCACTCTCCTTCTGCGAGATTACGGCCTCACAGAAGTGGGCCACCGCACGCCAGGACCTCTGGCTGTCGACCATGGCGGACACCACGGCCGGCAGCGAAAGGTCACCTCCGACGACTGCTACAAGAGCGCTGCGCTCTTCGTCCCAGGCTGGACATTCCTCTAAAGTATGTTGGGCCGTGTCCTGCGGACAGTTGTCACAGTGGTGACACACGGCCGACTCCTCTATGCCGACGGTCTGACACAGGTACTGGCCGAAACATCCGTGGCCAGTGAGTACCTGTGTCAGCCGGAACGTCGCCGCGCCGTGGCGCCTGTCTAACCACTGGTCAAAGACAGGGCGCACTGCCGCGACGGCCCTTAGACCCGCTGTCGGGTTCTCCAGCCTGTCAGGCGAGTGATTCATCATCATTAGGCTAATAAATAATTTTCGCTTTTAATTAAAACCAATTAACACTTAAGTTTCGAATTTGTATTCAAATAATTATTTGACAGTCTCCGTGGCATAGCGGGCGAGTAGCCGGCTGGGAAACGAAAGCCGCGGGTTCATTCCGCACCGTGACAAATGTTTGTGTGATCTACAAATATTTGTTTCTAGTCTGGGTATTGTGAGATCGAAAGTCTCTGGTAGTTCCTGATACACATGACACAAGACTCGTATCTTACTGTGGGGTCAGTGTGTGACTGTTGGGTGCATTTATTATGATTATGGACAGACAAGATTACATGTGGATTTACAAGGTGGTAGGTCCCCTGTATGGGAAACGCCGCGCCGTCTGGGTTGGTACGACCGCTTTGTCTATTGACGTTGCCAAGCAACAGTGTGTAAGCACTGTTGTGTTTCGGTTTGAAAGGCATTGAAGCCAGTGACATTACTGGGCATTATGAGACTTAACATGTTATGTCTCTGGGTGACGAGCGCAGTTCAGTGCCGTGCAGTGCTATGTATTTCAAAGTTCTGTGTGGTGTTGCTTCTATTTATGGGCAGGCGTGGCGCTTACCATCAGGCGAACGCCATGTTCTTCCGTCATATAATCAAATAAAAAAAAATTGTGTTGTAAACCTCCTCCATTTTTCCTTCGGTTAATAAGTAGCGCCTACCTAATGTAATTGCAAACGCCTTCCTTGCAACTTAGCTGTGACACTCGCACAGGACTGCAGTGTTAATTAAGGATTATTTTTTGTCTGAAACGAGTAGATAAAGTTTACAAGGTGGTAGGTCCCTCGTATGCGAGTGGCCGTCTGGGTAGGTACCACCGCTTTGTCTATTTTTACCGCCAAGCAACAGTGTATAAGCACTGTTGTGTTTCGGTTTGAAAGACATTGACGCCAGTGAAATCACTGGGCATTATGATACAACATCTCATGTCTCGGAGTGACGAGCACAGTTCAGTGCCATGCAGTGCTTTGTAATTCAAAGTTCAGTGTGGTGTTGCTTCTGTTTATGGGCAGGCGTGGCGCTTAGCATAAGGCTAGCGCTTTGCTCGTCTCATCATTCAGTCAAATAAAAAAAAACATTTGAAGTCGGATGTAAATTAAACTGTTGCTTTGCGGCAGAAATAGACAAAGCGGTGGTACCAACCCAGACGGCCTCTCACATACGAGGGACCTTGTTTGCTGTTATTCATTGAGAGGTTTCCAATATTTTCTCTCTATCCTGAGGATAAATCCAATCGAAAAAAATTGACCTAATACCATTGAACGCATTATCTTTTTAGAGATGGAGCAAAGGCACATAGACCGGTGATTATCCGGTTGAAAATGGTAAAAATAGAAACAAATTTATAGTAGAATCAAACCCATTGTAAAAGGAAGAGAATACAACAAAATTGATAGGAAAAATAAATTACCGGCGATCTGAGGTCGGGAAGTGGGAAGGGGGGGGGGTCTTTTAAGGGTAAAAAACGGTTTATCTCGATTTCCGGAAAAACTACAAGTCCTATGGAAAAAAGTTAAATCGCAAAGTTGTAGGTAATAAAAAGATCTACAACTTTTGTATACACACTCTCTTCACATAACCTCAAAATATATGTGAAAAATTCAAATAACCAAGTTTTTTGTTTTTATTTTTATCTATTATAATAAATCATTTTTTTTCACGAAATTTGGTGAAAACTTACCTTTTTGTATCCCAAATACACTGTAATTTTTTTGATTTAAAATATTTATTTTTGCACCTTATTTTGACTTAATATCGAAAAAGCAGCCTAATTTTCAAATGAAAATTCTCACGTCAAAATATGAGCTTTTTTAAAAAAGTCTGTTGGTTTCTTGTTTATTGAATTCTCTACTTTTTGATGGTGTAAAAAAATATATACATTACTATGGTAAATGTGCTCAGAAAATGCAAAGAAACGAACTACTAAATAACAGGTAGTAAGGCCCAGACCCACCTAGCCCCTTCCCCACTTCTTTATGATGGGCTAAAATTTTCCGTAGATCACTCAGGTATATAAGTTATATTAAAATAACAATAAAGAGGCATCTACACACATAATTTAAAGAAGATTCTACAACTTTCTCAAATTATTGTAGATATGTCTTATTGAATATTAACTTATAACTTTACATTTTCTGAGCACATTTACCATAGTAATGTATATATTTTTTTACAACATCAGAAAGTAGAGAATTCAATGAACAAGAAACCAACAGACTTTTTTAAAAAAGCTCATATTTAGACGTGAGAATTTTCGTTTGAAAATTAGGCTGCTTTTTCGATATTAAGTCAAAATAAGGTGCAAAAATAAATATTTTAAATCAAAAAAATTACAGTGTATTTGGGATACAAAAAGGTAAGTTTTCACCAAATTTCGTGAAAAAAAAATGATTTATTATAATAGATAAAAATAAAAACAAAAAACTTGGTTATTTGAATTTTTCACGTATATTTTGAGGTTATGTGAAGAGAGTGTGTACACAAAAGTTGTAGATCTTTTTATTACCTACAACTTTGCAATTTAACTTTTTTCCATAGGACTTGTAGTTTTTCTGGAAATCGAGATAAACCGTTTTTTACCCTTAAAAGCCCCCCCTTCCCACTTCCCGACCTCAGATCGCCGGTAATTTATTTTTCCTATCAATTTTGTTGTATTCTCTTCCTTTTACAATGGGTTTCATTCTACTATAATGTAATTATGTAAAAATTGGAAAATCATCGGTCTAACATGGCTACGAATGAAATCAATTCTTAGTTTTGTATTCTTGATAAAAAAATATCCTAAAATGTATTGGCTGCTATGTATTATACTTTTTTAAATCTGAATCTAATCAACCTTCATGGTTAGCGGAAGGTTATATCTAGAAAAAAAATAAGGTCATAGTAGCACCGCCATCTATTTTCACAAGCAGAACTAATTAGTACTTTATAGAGCCCATAGATGGCGTTACGGGTATTTCTTTATAAACAATAATTTCTACAGCGTAACGAAAGTATACAAGATTTGATGCGACCTGTTAATATTTTTTTTATGAACATTTTTTTATAGCATAGATCGGCAAACGAGCAAGTGAGTCACCTGATGGTAAATGATCTCCACCGTCCATGTAGGTACAACCACATTACTAGAAGAATCATAAGCGCGTTGCCGACCTTAAAGGTAAGGGATAATTAAGGGAGTGGGAAGAGGAGGGGGATTTCGACCTCCGGATATCACGTAGCAGCATTTTTTTAACAAATTTATGTTTAGTTTTTCAATATTATAACAGTGTATTTTACCTTTATTTTATTTAACATTCACTAACATACATATTATAACACTTCTAGGATTGCTTATTACTTTAAATTGAGCTGCTCTAATTCCAACTAGTATATGTACAACTATGATATGTATATAAACCTTATTATGATTATTAATTTTAAACTAGTTTTGAAAAGAGCAACGTTAGAGTTTCTTGCCTGTTTTTCTCTAGCGAAACAGCCTTCCGAACTGGCGGTAGAGTTTTAAAGGAATCTAAATAATGTTATGTAGCATTTTGCAGATTCAATAAATATTTTGAATTTGAATTGGAATATTCCTTTGGATAAAACCCCTAATAAAATGAAGATCTTATGTTTACGCGAATATTAATCATTGAAATAAAACTAATTTAAACTGATTTTGTCGCGGTTTTTTCCACCACCACGTCCACGTCCACGCCGTGACCACGAAGGCTGAAAAGTCTTCGAAACGTCGGGATCAAAATTAATAAAAAAACGCAATAAAATCAGTTTCAATTAGTTTTATTTAAATTAATAAATATCAAAAACATTACAATTAATTACCTACTAATTTTGGATTTTTTCTTCCTTTTTCAGATAAAATGACCCATCAAAAATGGCATTAAAATTCAAATACAAAGACGAGCACGGCATACTGCAAATCGACATGGGCCCGACATCCAGCCCGCGTCCACCCGACGATATAACCGATCCAAAATTCGACACAATCAACCACCGGTTCGGCCAATACGACATATTCGGGGGCAAATACGACCTAGATGGTGGGGAGGCCCCCCATTCGCTGTTCAGAAGTCGATACAATAGCGTCGAAGAGGAGTTAGCGAACACGCCGTATGCATTCGCAAGCCGGCGCTCATTGAAGGTGAACTCTGTAGATGTGAAGTTCGAATCGCCGTCTAGAGATTTGGAAGACGATAGATTCTTCAACCGTTGTGATGACGCTTTCACTGTGACCAGACTGAGTGATGTGCAGGATAGATACTTCGATCTGTCTCGTGATAGTGCTGTGTCTAGTGATGGGGCGTTTAGGGTGTTAGGAGATTTAAGGGCGAACGCCAAGCCCGCCACTGCTCTGCCGTGAGTACTATTTGTATTAATATATTTAAACTTTAATTTTTTATTTAATTTTTATTTGTTAATAATCGCTTGCTTTAACGGTGAAGGAAACATCGTGAGGAAACCTGCATACCTGAGAACTCGATAACATTTTTCGAAGGTATGTGAAGTCTGCCAAGCCCCATTAGGCCAGCGTGGTGGACTAAGGCCTAACCCCTCTCGTTCAGTAGAGGAGGCCCGTGCCCAGCAGTGGGACATGTATAATACAGGGCTAGTATTATGTTATGTTATTTAAACTTATTTAATAATGGTATTTAATTAATTAATGGACGGAGAAAGCAACATTTCTTTCTAGATATATTTTTTATTAATTGCGTATTAGTATTGATACTAGCCTTGTATTATACTCGTCCCACTGTTGGGGTTCCTATATTGTACGAGATGGATTAGATCTTAGTTCACCAAGCTGCTCAATTCAGGATGGCAGACTTGACATACCTTCAAAATTCTTATGGGGAATTCTAAGGACTGCAGGTTTCCTTACGATGTTTCCTTCGCCGTTAAAGCAAGCGATAAATAACAATTAATACACACGTAACGTAGAAAATTCGGATATGCTTGCTCTTCGGGCTAGTTTCGAACCTACGGCTTTCGCCTCGACATAATTCTCTCTTAGTAGATAATATAATTTTTTTTTTTTTTTTTTTTTATTGCCTTGATAGGCAGACGAGCAAGCGGCCCGCCTGATGGTAAGCGGTCACCGCCGCTCATGGACATCGGCAATGCCAGGGGCACAGCCAAGCCGCTGCCTACCACAATACCACACACTATATATTTGTGTTACTTTTATTCGTCGCATATTACTAATTATCTCAGCCAGAGTTATACTGACTGAACAAACGAAAGTCGCAGGTTCGAAACCAGCCCGAAGAGCATGCATCTCTTGTTTTTCTAAATTATGTATGTATTCATTGTTATTTTTCGCTTGCTTTAACGGTGAAGGCAAAATCGTGAGGAAACCTGCATACCTGTTAAGTTCTCCAAAAGAATTTCGAGTGTATGTGAAGTCTGCCCACCCCCATTAGACCTGCGTGGTGGACTAAGGCCTAATCCCTCTCATTCGGTAGAGGAGGCCCGTGCCCAGCAGTGGGACGTGTATAATAATCTATTTATCGATAGAAATAGAACAATGCGCTTGCGCATTTCACTTTAATTTGTAGCCACGGCACCTGTTTAGTGTTTACCCGAAGAGATACGGCAGAGATATCACTAATGCACCTACGGTTCGTCATACTTATTTCAGGCCTATGATATTTTAGGGCTATCCCGATCGATATGATAGGGGTCGATCCCGGGTCGGATTAAATGATACTTGTTTTACTATCACGAAATGCTCGGTATCAGCCCGGAGTGTAAAATTGTGTTATAAATACATAAATAAATACATCCAACAGTCACACACACAGTCCTGACCCCACAGTAAGATACGAGTCTTGTGTCGTGGGTATCAGGAACTACGAGAGACTTTCCCTCTCACAACACCCAGACCAGAAACAAACATTTGTGGATCATACAAACATTTGTCTCGGTGCGGGGATCGAACCCGCGGCCTCTCTTCACACACACTCGCCCGCTGCGCCACGGAGGCTGTCAAATAAGCTGGAAAAGTTATGGAAATAAGCTCGCCGAATTATGGATGTACTAATTACACTTCTGCTTACCCCTTTGGGGACTATACGCGTGTGCATATATATGCTATACCTATTGTATGAAAATATGGTCATATCGCCATATTAACCTCACGCCTTATAAATAAGAGGCCATTAATACCAATCACTGAGCCACCCACATACATATACTTTACAAACCGCGCCATCCAAAATATCAAGCAATGGCTTTTAGTTCAAACAATAAAATTATATTTTTATAGGTAACTAGCTTTTGCTCACGGCTCCGCCCGCGTGATCTGCTTTTTCCGGGATAAAAAGTAGCCTATCACCCAAGTCAGCTCATACCCTGTCTGTATACCAAATTGCATCAAAATCCGTTCAGTAGTTTCAGCGTGATTCACGGACAAACATCCAAACAAACAAACTTTCACATTTATAATATTAGTGGGATATTTTTTATTCGCTCTAATAATAACACAGTTCGCTTGTCTGATGGTAAGCGCCACGCCTGGCCATCATCAGAATAACAAGGTAGGTCCCTCGTATGCGAGAGGCCGTCTGGGTTGGTACCACCGCGCCGTCTATTGACGTCGCCAAGCAACAGTGTGTAAGCACTGTTGTGTTTCGGTTTGAAGGACATTGAAGCCAATGAAATTACTAGCATTATGAGACTTAACATATGTCTCGGGGTGACGAGCGCAGTTCAGTGCCATGCAGTGCTTTTAATTCAAAGTTCTGTGTGGTGTTGCTTCTGTTTATGGATAGGCGCTTACCATCAGGCGAGCGCTTGTCTCGTCTCATTATTCAATCAAGTAAAAACAATGTGGACCTTCGTGTTATAAACTACGTAGGTGAAATGTTGGTAACATTGTAAATGCATTCGGCTATAGATGGCAACCAATGTAGTGTGGGTGGTTGCAGGTATTGACACCATTTGGTTCTTTATGGAGTGGTGTTTATAGCGTATATTTTTATGCCAAAACATATTTGATATCCGGATGACGGCATCGAGGACTTCACTTAACTAAAACATAACACAACAACGCGACGTGCATATCTAAATGTACTATTTTTTTTTTATTGCATAGGCTGGCAAACGAGCAATTGGGTCACCTGATGGTAAGTGATCTCCACCGGCCATGTACGCCCACCACCAAAAGAATCATGGGCGCGTTGACAACCTTAAAGAAAAGGGATAATTAGGGATTGGGAAGGGGAGGGGATTTGGGCTTCCGGTTATCTCACTCACCGTACAAAACGCAGCAGCAAGCCGCTACTTTACGTTGGTTTTCTGTGAGACAGTGGTAACGAGTGGTCTGCTGGTGGGAGGATACTTGTATCCGACCGGATAGCGACCACCGTACACTGGTGCTAATACCTGCCATAGTGGCCCACCTTGTGTGGGTCCCGTTCCAGGGTCAGCCAGTGTATATCCGGTTCTCCCCAGGAGGCTTGCCCCCTGTTCCTAACCCTTTTCCCATCCCTTTTTCCTTCCCCTCCCCCTTAGTCCTTTGGCAGGCCGGCATAATCTTGCCGACCTACGATGGACACATTGTTTATCGTTGGTCGACACTATTCTTGGATTGCACTACACTTACCATCAGGTGTAGCGTAGTCACTATGCCGAGCCAGGATAAAAAAAAAAAAAAAAAAAAAAAAAAACGACCCGGTCGAGCCAGCCCATTCATACTGTAGACAAAACTGTCTACAGCGTGGCTCTACCACTCACTAAATAGTGATAATAAAGAATGAAGTGAATAATCACTAGATTTACGAGACACATGAATGGTAGAGCCAAGCTGTAGACAGTTTTGTTTACAGTATGAATGGGCCGGTTAAACGGGGTCGTTACCACTGTCTTACAGAAAACCGACGTAAAGTAGCTTGCTGCTGCGTTTCGTACGGTGAGTGAGATATCCGGAGGCCCCGATCACCCTCCCCTTCCCAATCCTTTAATTATCCCTTCCCTTTAAGATCGGCAACGCGCATATGATTCTTCTAGTATTATACTAGTTATACATGGGCGGTGGAGATCACTTACCATCAGGTGACCCACTTGCTCGTTTACCGATCTATACTATAAATAAAAAACACACACACATTATACAGAAAAAAAAACTTATAGTTTTTAAAAAGTGACTGCCTGCCTGACATCAACCCTTCTAGGGAGAAAACACCCAGAAAATATTTGTGGCTCACACAAACATTTGTCTCGCTGCGGAGAAAGAACCCGCGGCCTCTCGCTTCTCAGCCGGCTACTCGGCTACTGCGCCACGAGAACTGCCTATTTTTGTGACAGACGCACAGAGACAAATGTTTATGTTATCCACAAATATTTGTGTCGGCGTCTGGGTGTTGTGAGACCGAAAGTTCTTGATACCCACGACACCAGACTCGTATCTTACTGTGGGGTTAGGACTATGTATGTGACTGTTGGCTGTATTTATTTATTTTGTTTATTTCTATATTGTAAGTTTACATAATAATCTTGAAATTTATACGTAATATTAGTAGACAGAATAGAAATATACACTTTCAAGTGAATAATTTGCATAATATTGTAGCCGGACTAAGCCATCGGCTCTGACATTATCAAATACGGTAACTTGTCCCCGTTCACATTGAAAACAGAAAAGTATGGCGTCACTAAGCTACAACTGATACTTTTTTATCCTCACGGAAAGAAAACTAATTTTTTTTATAATTCCATACCGGGAACGAATCCCAGACTCCGCGTTGACACAGCATTTCGTAATAGAAAAACTCAATTTAACCGATTCGGGGATCGAACCCGAGACCTCAGCAGTCGTACCGCGTACGCAATACAATTCCGCCACCGAAGCAGTATATATATATGGGTTATATACTATATTATTTATTAGAGTATACTATACCTAGTCCGGTCATAAATTCGGTTATGATAATATTTTTTTTATGAAGTAATGTAATCTTATTAAAAATAAATAGTTATTTTATATATAGTATAGTTTTTTTATATATAGTTTTTTATATATAGTTTTTTATATATAGTTTTTTATATATAGTATTTTTATAGCATAGGCCGGCAAACGAGCAAGTAGGTCACCTGATGGTAAGTGATCTCCACCGCTCATGTACGCCCACAATACCAGAAGAATCAGGGGCGCGTTACCGACCTTAAAGGAAAGGGATAATTAGGGATTGGGAAAGGGAGGGGGATTTAGGCCTCAGGATATCTCACTCACCGTACGAAACGCAGCAGCAAGCCGCTACTTTACGTCGGTTTTCTGTGAGACAGTGGTAACGACCCGGTCGAGTCAGCCGATTCATGCTGTAGACAAAACTATCTACAGCGTGGCTCTACCACTTGTGTTGATAGTACGATATACGAACATACGGCTGATACTAAGCTTTCGAAGTGTCTTGAACATGACCGTCGGCTCCATATCCACTCCAATCCAATCCGCAAGGCAATCACTGCAATCCTATTTTCTTTAACACCCCATTCCATATTGTAATTTGATAATAAACACGAAATATTTGAAATGGCGGGAAATCGAAAGAAGTTCTTCTTCTTTTTTATTTATGGATTCGCATTATTATGCATTTCGCCAATGACAAGTATAATTCATTCTAAAGTCTTCACAAGAACGATGAAATATCGGTGTGGACGTTTTCAAGGTTTTGTTATAGTTTTCGTGTGAATTCCTTCCAGTACGATGCTTAATTCACTCAATATTTCGATTCTGTTCATCACCGTCAATGTTTATTGAACAAATCCACACCACTTTTGTACAGCAAACACAACTTTAAACTAGCTTTTGAAATAAATTAAATTAAGCGATGAACTGCACTGTCAGAATTCCCGCCAAAACTCTCGAAAGACGTTTTTAACATATAAAACGCGTTCCAAATTCAAAATTATTGTTTGAGAAAAGTATTTATAGCCAGACTAGTTATATATTTAAAATTATAATAGGGTTCCATTGACAACATTTAGGTACAGAACTTAAAAAAAATGGTGTCCCGTATCAACGTATCTACATTTACATAGAGCTTAATTCTCGCGCAAAAACAAGGCAATTTGTCCTGTCGTGAATTCGTTTAGTCATTTCCGTCCCTATTAGACAATTTGGATAAAAAATAACGTTTTCATCTATCATTACCGCTGCCTTTGTTCTGCACTTATTTTTGTTGAGCCAATGTTGAGGTTAAAATGACCTTGAGAAAACTATAGTGTGAAATTAACAACGATCTTTTGCGCTAGTGAACTATAGAGACTATCCCACCCACACACCCGCCACTGTAACTCCTGTGCACTAGGATTAACAGTGGCACGCATTTTTGTCGACACCGAGCAGTGAAGCTCGGCGAGTCTCTGGGAATGCCTAAATGTCTTTGTCCCGCAACGAAATTAATCAGATAGAAGGTTAGGGAGAAGTTGCAAATATTAATTGTCCACTTCCCTCCAAAGCAAAGCGGGAGACAAAATAATGAATTGATGATAGTGATCTGTACCAGGGGTTCTCCCGAGGGGCTTGCGACCTGTTTTACGAGTGGTAGAGCCACGCTGTAGACAGTTTTGTCTACAGCATGAATGGGCTGGTTCGACAGGGTCGTCACCACTGTCTCACAGAAAACCGACGTAAAGTAGCAGCTTACTGCTGCGATTCGTACGGTGAGTGAGATATCCGGAGGCTCAAATTCCCCTCCCCTTCCCAATCCCTTATTATCTCTTTCCTTTAAGGTCGGCAACGCGCCCATGATTCTTTTGGTATTGTGGGCGTACATGTGCGGTGGAGATCACTTACCATCAGGTGACCCACATGCCGCCAAGCAAGCAGTGTGTGTGTAGTGTTTCGGTTTAAAGGACATTGAATCTAGTGAAATTACTGGGCATTAGACTTAACATCTTGTCTCGGGGTGACGAGCGCAGTTCAGTTCCATGCAGTGCTTTGTAATTCAAAGTTCTGTGTGGTGTTGCTTCTGCTTATGGGCAGGCCTTGCTCGTATCGTCATTCAATCAAATAAAAATACACACCTAGTTATGCATGTGATACTTATCTTTTACTAGCCCTGTATTATATATGTCCCACTGCTGGGCACGGGCCTCCTCTACTGAATGAGAGGGGTTAGGCCTTAGACCACCATGCTGGCCTAATGCGGGTTGGTAGACATCACATACCTTTGAAAAATCTTATTGAGTTCTCAGGTATGCAGGATTACTCACGATGTTTCCTTCACCGTTAAAGCAAGCGATAATTAACAATTAATATACACGTGACATAGAAAAGTCGGTGGTGTATGCTATTGGGGTTGGTTTCGAACCTGCGACTTTCGTCTTGATAGTCCAAGTACCAATCACCGCTGAGCTATCGCTGCTTATGTATGTGTCTACGCAATATCCTAAAGGGAAAACACTTTCACCGGTCATTTTCCGGTTCAATTTTGCATTGCAACGTTTTTCTTGAAGTAAACGTAATTAGTACAGGCTATTACATAATAACAGGTCCTTTAATCATAATAGTATACCAACGTAGACAGTCTTGTCTACAGCAGTGCTTCCCAACGCTTTGATAGTTAAGGGGGGCAATTTAAAAATGGACTCGACACGACTTTAACCCTTTCGCTTTATATCGGATATCGGTAAAAAATTTAACAAAAAAATGTTAGTATAAATTTAACAAGAGTGGAGCATGGCCTAAAAAAGGTTAAGAAACTCTGGTCCACAGCATGAATAAGCCGGCTCGATTCGTTCCTGTCTCACAGAAAACCGACATAAATAAGTGGCTTGCTGTTGCGTTTCGTATGGGGAGTGAGATATCCGGAGGCCTAAGTCCCCCGCCTTCACAACCCCTTTATTTTATTATCCCTTCTCTTTAAGGTCGGCAACACGCCCATGATTCTGGTAAAAGAATTTTAAATTAATGAATTTATCAAAACAAAATCAGTAACTCCATTTGAACTTGCTGTGGCTTAGTTTCTTTTTGCTCAACGTCCAATTAAGAACATAATTTTTTAAGTTGGTTAAAAAATTAAAACATCAATCAAAATCCCTTCTGAAGGTAAGCGATGCATCAGTAATTCTAAGGCCACCCAAGATTATTCCATTCATTATAATATTTTGTTTTCCTGTACTTAAAAGTTTATTCATTTTAAATGGAGCGTGGCGTTCTAAAAATGACCTTAAGTGATTTCCTATTGTAGTGCTTCCTGAAAAAAATTACGTCCTCTACCACTTTTTTTTATTAATACACGTTTATAGAAGACTCTAGATTCTTAGATTACGACTTTAAATATTTTCGTTTACTGGTCTATGTTATAAAAAAAAACACTCTTATAGAAAATCCAATTAACAAATAGAAAATATTTTTTATAAATTTGAAGGATAAAATGCATTTTATTGTAATAAAAGCGTGGGGTGATTTTTAAGATATTATCAAATTGATAATCCTTCTACTCATATCTGTCAATAAAATATCTATAATTATTTTTATAAACATAGCTTTTTAGTTTTTTTAAACTATTATTTATATTTAATTATTTAGATTTTTCTTTAAATATTGAATTGCCATGGGTCCTTGATGAGAATGCCAAATTTCGATTTAATCCGGCGTTTTGAAGGAGGTAAAAATCATGTTCAAAGTTTCCGTTACGTACACAACATACGTATGAAAATAATAAAAGCCTGTTCAAAAAACATACTAACATACAAACATACTAACATACGTCTGAAGTTAATAAAAGCGTATTAAAAACACAAAATGCGATTGTACGACCCGGGATTACAATCCGGGACCGTTTTCTCAGCCTTAGTCTCTGCAGTCGCTAACAATTTAGATACACCGAAAAATCCGAGTTTTGAATGCTGGAATCGAACCCATCTACCTGGCAGTCCATCCCACTATCCGCTACGCTCTGGAATGAACTCCCTGCCTCGGTGTTTCCCGAGCGCTATGACATGTCCTTCTTTAAACGAGGCTTAAAAGAGTACTCCTTCAACGGTAGGCAGCGGCTTGGCTGTGCCCTGGCATTGCCGATGTCCATGAGCGGCGGTGACCGCTTACCATCAGGCGGGCCGCTTGCTCGTCTGCCTATCAAGGCAATAAAAAAAAAACGCTACCTCCATTCACTTATTAATTGTTATTAAAGTTTTTGTCCTCCAACCTTGGTTCACAGACCACTAGCGTATCATCATTGTCATTTTTTATCTTAAGTAGAAGGAGAAATAGTTTTTGTTAGTGTAATCATATGATTTTAACAGCCTCCGTGGCGCAGCGGGCGAGTAGCCGGCTGTGAAGCGAGAGGCCGCGGAATCGATTCCCGCACCGAGACAAATGTTTGTGTCATCCACAAATATTTGTTCTGTCTGGGTGTTGTGAGATCGAAATTCTCTCGTAGTTCCTGATACATGATGATGATGATCCACGACACAAGACTCGTATCTTACTGTGGGGTCAGGACTATGTATGTGACTGTTGGGTGTATTTATTATTTATTATTATATATATTTTGTATGCTACTATCTGCCTCGGTGGCGCAGTTGTAATGCGTACGCGGTACGACTACTTTCCTGAGGACTTGGGTTCGGTCCCTGGGTGGGGTAAGTGACAATGGGTTTTTCTATCACGAAATGCTCAGTATCAGTCTGGAGTCTGGAATTGTAACCGGTGTCGTGATGGGTCCGCCCTCTATCACGTTATGGGACGTAAAATACGCTCGGCGAAATATGTGTATACTGGTAACACCTCTGCCTACCCTTCCGGTGACAGCGTGGTGGACTAAGGCCTAATCCCTCTCATTCAGTAGAGGAGGCCCGTGCCCAGCAGTGGGACGTATATAATAAGGGCTAGTAAAAAAAAAACCGATAAGGCCCTGGCTTCAATCCTTTGTTCGGAGAATCAAAATTTATGTTACACCGGGTCCGATTGAACCCAAGATCTCACCGTTATCAGCCTTAGTACGCAACCCAGACCAATGAGACGATTAAAATCCATATCTTCTAACAAGCTGCATCACAATCCTACTAATATTATAAACGCGAAAGTTTGTAAGTATGGTTGGATGTATGTTTTTTACTCTCACGTAAAAACTACTGAATGGATTTTAATGAAACTTCACAATAATATAGCTCATACATCAGAATAGGACATAGGCTACTTTTTATCCCGGAAAAAGCAGATCACGTGGGCGGAGCCGCGAGCAAAAGCTAGTAGAACATAATTTAGGGTCATTTGATTGCCACGTGTGATACAGACTTTCTTCATTCCAGTATATATCGTGAGAACCCATCGCATTCTCTCATTCACTTTTTAATACAATATTGCGTAGCGACCACCGTACACGTGATGTTAAAACCTGCCATAGTGATCCGCAACAAGCCAACGTGAAGTTTATTCTATCCCAGCACGGCAAAGTGACTGCACTACACCAGATGATAAGCGCAGAGCAGCCCAAAAAACCCAGTGACCACAGATAAACAATGAGCTTATCGGTGGTCACCAGAATCATGCCGGTCTTTATAATGCTTCTTCGACATGACCGATGCAGGCACAGGGATACAAGGATTTACCCCTATACCCCGAACCATCAAGTCATGTCGCAAACCCTTCGGGAGAACCAGATATACACTGGCTGATCCTGGAACACGATCTACACAAGGCTAGCTCACTATGGCAGGATTTAACACCAAGTGTACGGTGGTCGCTATCTGTGCGGATATGAATATCGTACCACCAGCTGTTCGATAAACAATAGTTTTATAAACACTGCCGACCTCGTTAAGAGTCAGCGTGTTCAATCACGTAATAACCGCACTAAACACTAAAAATAAACCAACGATATAACTTCAAGGTAATATTAAAAAGGCAAATCAGCGAACCGTACTATTACCAAAATATAAGACTCTTGTAATAAATATTCTCTTTCTTAGTTTAGTGGTAGGTATAAGTGTAAGTGGGTCAACATCTTAGGTCCAGAGCCAACCTCACCTTTTTTTTATTGAATGACGAGACGAGCAAGGCGCTCGCCTGATGGTAAGCGTCACGCCTGCCCATAAACAGAAGCAACACCACACAGAACTTTGAATACCAACGCATTCCATGGCACTGAATTGCGCTCGTCACCCAGAGACATAAGATGTTAAGTCTTATAATGGCCAGTAATTTCACTGGTTTCAATATCCTTCAAACCGAAACCCAACAGTGTTTACAGACTGTTGCTTGGCGCCAGATATAGACAAACTTGTGGTACCAACCCAGACGGCCTCATACGAGGGACCTACCACCTTGGAAATCATTAAGCGTCGATCAACAGGGAATTCAAGTTAATTAAGTCACGATGACACGATTTACCGTGGAGAACTTCACCTTCTTCTTTTTTATTTATGGCTTTCGCATTATTATGCATTTTGCCAGTGTCAAGTATAATTTATTCTCAAGTTATTTTAACAAGAACGATGAAATACGGGTGCAGTCGATTTCAAGGTCTTGCCGGAGTTTTGATGTCAACTCCTTTCAGTACGATTCCTAATTCACTTATTTCAATGTTTCCATACATTGTTCATCACCGTCAATGTTTATTGAACAAATCCACGCCACTTTTATACAACAAACACAACTCTAAACTAGTTTATGAAATAAATTAAAATAAGCGATAAACTGCACTGTCAGAATTCCCGCCAAAACCGAGAAGTTCACCTAATGACCCCGTTTTGATAATTTTAAAGACAAAACTAGGGTTTACGGTAATTATAAACTTGAATGAACTGGTCATAAAAACAGAGTTTAATTTAAACAATTACAGGTTGTTATCTAAAGTTTACGTAAGTGATGACAATTGGTTAATTGATTGTGTTTATTTGGGTGTGTTACAGCTTCAATTCCGCGCCAATTGTCTATATTATGACATTGCGACGAGGTCATTTTCTTACATTTGTAATCACTGTTCTTAGCTTTAATTTTTTTTTATAGCATAGGCCGGCAAACGTGCAAGTGGGTCACCTGATGGTAAGTGATCTCCACCGCCCATGTACGCCCATAATACCAGAAGGATCATGGGCACGTTGCCGACCTTAAAGGAAAGGGATTATTAGGTATTGGGAAGGGGGGGGGGGGGATTTGGGCTTCCGGATATCTCACTCACTGTACGAAACGCAGCAGCAAGCCGCTACTTTACGTAGGTTTTCTGTGAGACAGTGGTAACGACCCGGTCGAGCCAGCCCATTCATGGTGTAGACAAAACTGTCTACAGCGTGGCTCTACCACTCATAAATACTCATAATGTCTGGCAGTATACGCAGGATGAGAAAACGTTAGGTTCTGGGTTAAAATATATGAAATTTCAGTATTTTTTTTTTTTTGTTTATTTGGGTACAACAAACAGTTACACATTATATATAAACTAACTAATAAAATATACAAAAAACAAATGCGTAACTCACACCGTTATCCACAGCATTAATTAAGGGGCTTAATAAAGTAATTAGATCCACGCTTGAGTGGTAGAGCCATGCTGTAGACAGTTTTATCTACAGCATGAATGGTGACAGCTCTCTAGTCCTGCGAGGTTGTTGGTGTTTTAAAAGTAACCCTGTATATATTATATTATTGCAAAATTTTGCTCTCGCCACCGCTCGCGTTGAAATCTTTTACTGGGGTAAAAGAAGCATACAAAATTCATCAAAATCAGTTCAGCCGTTTATTTATGACTTTTTGATAAAATACGGAATCAAACATAGGTTTGTTCATTCGATTTAAATAGTTAAATCGATTGAATTTTGCAAAATAATATCGATATTTAAATTTTTACTTGATAGATAGATAGATGATTTAACAGCCTTCGTGGCGCAGCGGACGAGTAGCCGGCTGTGAAGCGAGAGGCCGCAGGTTCGATCAACCGAGACAAATGTTTGTGTGATCCACATACATTTGTTTCGGGGTCTGGATGTTGTGAGAGGGAAAGTGTCTCGTAGTTCCTGATACCCACGACATAAGACTCGTATCTTACTGTGGGGTCACGACTATGTGTGTGACTGTTAAAATATCTCATTTTGTTGTATAACTTCTACAATGACAACGAATTGGTAAAAAACTAGTTAAACTAACATTGTCGGCAACGCTATTACGTTACGAAATGTGAATAACAAAGAAGATTGCTGTAAGTTGTGTTTTTTTGCCAAACTGAATATCTAGGTCGTTGGAGAAATTAGTTTTTTTTATTATCTTACGAAAACATTTTATATGTGGACTGAAAAACTTTAAATATATAAAATATACAAATATAAGTTAGACTCGTGTACTAAGCCTTTTTTTTATTTGATCGAATGACGAGACGAGCAAGGCGCTCGCCTGATGGTAAGCGCCTGCCCATAAACAGAAGCAACACCACACAGAACTTTGAATTACAAAGCACTGCATGGCACTCAACTGCGCTCATCACCCCGAGACATAAGATGTTAAGTCTCATAATGTCCAGTAATTTCACTGGCTACAATGTCCTTCAAACCGAAACACAACAGTGTTTGCACGTGCTGCTTGGCGGCAGAAATGGTCAAAGTGGTGGTACCAACCCAGACGGCCTCTCGCATACGAGGGACCTACCACCTTGTGAAAATGTATGCAGTTAAATGCATCTAAAATCTTATGCTCTGGGCAATGGCTTTTAAACCCGTGACCATCTGGGACCACCACTCACCGGAACGAATCACCATGTGTGAGTATTCACTATGTGTACGGTGGTCGCCATCCAGTTAGATATATAAACCATCACTTAATTTTTGAAGTGAAAACTTCTTTAGCGGCGTTGAGCTCTTTTCTTGCGATGGGTATAAAATGTTAAACTCGCGTCAGTACACGTGACCCGATCGAAAATTCGTAAGACGGAGGGAGAGTAGACCGCCGGCGCGGCGATTTTATAAATTGCCAATTTTTGTGTACGATAGCGCAAAAAATGAATATTGTATTTAACCACATAAATGATAGTACTTTTATACTGATAATTTTTTTTTTTTTTTTTTTTTTTATTGCCTTGATAGGCAGACGAGCAAGCGGCCCGCCTGATGGTAAGCGGTTACCGCCGCTCATGGACATCGGCAATGCCAGGGGCATAGCCAAGCCGCTGCCTACCACTGAAGGGATACTCTTTTTAAACCTCGTTTGAAGAAGGACATGTCATAGCGCTCGGGAAACACCCAGGCAGGGAGTTCATTCCAGAGCTTACACGTGCGTGGAAAAAATGAACGCTGGAAACGTACGGTACTGGACCGTATTGTTTCCAGGTGGTATGGATGAACTCTACTGCGGTGTCGGGTGGTGCGATGGTAGAATGGTGACGTTGGCACCATCTTAAACAGTTCCTCAGAGCACTCCCCATGGAACAGCCGATAGAACACGCAGAGAGAACCAAAGTCTCTCCGCAGTCCTAACGGTTCCAGGCTATCCGTGAGATCAGGATCATCGACGATTCGAACAGCTCGTCTTTGCAAGGAGTCAAGTGGGTTGAGCAGGTATTTGGGGGCTCCTGCCCAGAGGTGAGAGCAGTACTCCACGTGGGGCCGTACTTGAGCTTTATTTATTTATTTATTAAGTCGCAACAACATTGTAAATACCAACATATACATAAATGATCAATGAAATTAAACGCATGCCAAGTATAACAATAATTATAGTTGCAAACGTCCTTGCAATATAAACAGCATTACATCTAGTTTACGCATAAAAGTTATTATCTAATTCATCTAATTATTATCATAATATATGTATTGAAATTAACAAATTACAAATTACAAATTGAAAATTAATTAAAAGCATAAATACAATTGAAGGAAAGAAAAGTGTCTTGTTTAAAAGAATGTAAGAGGACTTGTGAGCAGACATGTTAAAACTTACAACCGACAAAGCCCCAGGTATTAGCAGTGTGTTGCCTTGAGATGTAGTTTGAATTTGTGAAAGCTATTCGAGAAAACATCAATAGCTTGTTGCTCTCTCAAACCACCGCCACCATCATTAAGACCCAGATTCATGTCAACACTGTGAATGTTATTGTAGCTTTGTGTAATTCTATTTAGCGAGGAATACTGACGTAAGTTAGAACGAGCAGCATCTCCGACAAATGGTTTGTATTTGCCAAATCTAGGCAGTTTATGAGGAGAAGAGAAGTTCAGTTGCGAGAGAAGATATGGGCAATCAATATAACTATTTACCAGTTTATAAAGGAATGTGATGTCTAGTATTTTCCTGCGATTTTGAAGAGATTGTAAGTGAAAATACTTAAGTCGATCATTATAGCTTGGAATTTTTTTAGCCAAGTTACAGCTGTAAGATAAATGCAGAAGGAACCTTTTCTGAATGCTCTCTAATCGTTTATTATAGACATCATAGTGAGGATTCCATACAACGCTACAGTATTCTAGATTGCTGCGAACAAGCGCGTTATAGATTGTAATTTTGGTGCTGGGTTTTTTGAAATCCTTGGAATTGCGCAATGCAAATCCCAACGCCTTAAAGCCTTTTTTAGCAATATAATCTACATGATGATTGAACCTCAACTTTTTATCCAGAATAACTCCTAGGTCACGAATGTGATCAACTTCACTTACTGGTAGTCCTTTTATGAGATAAGTAATGGCTGTGGACTGCTTTTTTCTGGTAAAAGAAATAAGGTGACATTTGTCAGTATTTAGACTCATGCCATTCAACTCACACCATGACACTAGGTTATCTAAATCATTCTGCAGTAATGAATTATAGAGCATCAATCTCTGGCCCGGCGTGAAGTACCGCCCCGCTCTGTTCAGGATACCCAGCTTTTTACTAGCCAATTTGGCTTTGTCCTCCAAATGACTCCTGAACTGGACTGTGCCCGAGATTTCGACGCCGAGAATCCCAATACTCTCGGAAACCTGGAGAGGTACTCCTTGGAACTGAGGCGCTATGACAAATGGGTCCTTCTTCGCAGTGAACGCGCAAACTTGTGTCTTCGTGGGGTTGAACTGAACTAAGTTCATTTCACCCCATTTGGAGGCCCGCCCCAGAGAGCTCTCGATTTCAGACACAAGTTGAGACCGTCTTTCCTCTACGGTGCACCGAGGAACATTCTGGTGGCCGATGTATCGCGCATCACTCGTGCTGTCATCTGCATAGCAATGCATGCTGCCAATAGACAGCATGTCATTGATATGCAAGATGAAGAGTGTCGGCGACAACACCGAGCCCTGTGGAACGCCAGCATTGACTGAAAGAGTCTCGGAGCAACAGCCGTCAACGACGACTTTAATGCTCCGACCTTCCAGGTAGCTAGCGATCCACTTGCAGAGTCCCTCGGGGATTCCGTAGGATGGCAGCTTCGATAGAAGGGCTCTATGCCATACCCGATCGAACGCCTTCGCGATGTCAAGGCCGACAGCCATAGCCTCACCCTTGCCCTCCAAAGCTTCTGCCCAGCGATGTGTGAGATAAACAAGAAGATCACCAGCTGATCGACCGTGACGGAAACCGTACTGACGATCACTGATCAGCTGGTGCTCCTCAAGGTACCGCATCAGCTGGGCATTAACGACTCGTTCCATAACTTTGGAGAGCAAAGATGTGACCGCTATCGGCCTATAACTCGAAGGGTCCGACCGGTCACCTTTTTTAGGGATCGGATGGACATGAGACACCTTCCATGAAGTGGGAACCCTGTTAGTATAGTAGGAAAGACGGTAAAGGCGCGTAAGAACGGGGGTCAACTCAGGGGCGCACGTTTTAAGAACCACCGCGGGGATACAGTCTGGCCCACTCGACTTACGGATGTCGAGAAGCCTTAGTTCCCTCCTGACCGCACGCTGGTTGATGCGTATCTCAGGTAGGGTAAACTCGCACCGGGAGATCTTCGGCGGTGTGGCTTCTCCATCATCTAAAGTCGAGTTCGAGGCAAAGGATTGGGCTAAAAGATCCGCCTTCTCCTTTGCACTATGGGCCAAACTGTCATCAGGCTTACGCAGTGGCGGGAGACTAGACTGGCAGAAGTTGCCTTGGACAGCCTTGGCAAGCGACCAAAAAGCACGGCTCCCAGAGGGATAACTCTTTAGTCGCTCACCAATTCTGCCAATGTGCTCCGCCTTGGCCCTGGCTATAGCCTTCTTGCTGGACCTAGAAGCAGCATTAAAGTTCCGCTTCTCTTCCTTGGCGTTTGGATCCTGACGCTTTCTGGCGTCATTCCACGCCACGTATGCGGACTGCTTGAGGCGCGCAGCTTCGGCGCAGGCATTGTTATACCAAGGCCGGCTACGACGCCCCAGTGGTATTTTGGTATTGGGGATGAACAAGTCCATCCCCAAAAGCACCACGTCCCTGATGCAGTCCGCACAAGCGTCAGGATTTTCGGAAGAGAAACAGAGCTGCTTCCATGGGTAGGACGCAAAGAACTCACGTAGTCCATCCCAATCTGCTGACCTATAACGCCAGACCCTGCGAGATCCAGTCGCTGAAGAGCGATGCTGATAAGTAGCAGGGGCCGACGAACGCACTAGGCAGTGGTCAGATGACCCTAGAGGGGCATCGACCACCACCTTGTATCCATCAGGGTGTGTAGTCAGCAGAAGGTCCAACAACGAAGGTTCGTGGGTCTCAACATCTGGAACACGAGTGGGTTGCGTTACCAGTTGTGTGAGACCATAAGCCAAGGCCAATTCACAAACAGTCCGACCCGGGAGGTCAGTGGTCCGGGAGCCCAACCACTCCACATGATGAGCGTTAAAGTCGCCAAGGACCACCACCTCCGCAGATGGGTACTGTTTAAGAATTTGGTCAGTCCCCACTTCCACGTTCTCAAATAGGTGAGTAGACCCCACTTCACTGGCATGAGACCTGTAAAGGCATGCGTAGATCCGAGTACGACCTCCATAGTCTACGCATAGCCACAAGATCGACAGGTCCCGATGCTCGAGGCCCCGAAGGCGGCGACAACATATATCACCCCTAACGAAAACGCACACCCCGGCCTTACGAAGGAACGAGTGCTCTAGTACGTAGCCGGGGTAGTTTAAGTACGAAGTATCGTCAGGGGTAGATATTTGAGTCTCCGTTAAAAAGAGCAGAGCAGGCCGCGACGTCTCGAGGTGGTGATGGACGGCGTCGAGGTTACTATGCAGACCCCTGACATTGCAGAAGTCCACTTGAAAAGTGGATGAAGTCTCCGCCGAGTAATGTCTGCTCTTTTTTTTGGCCTTCTTCATATATTTGAATTTATTAGAGTAGGAATGGAGAAGGATGTGCACAGTGGGTTCAGAATGATACCCGAATAAAAGGCGAAGCGTGGTGCGAGGTGGGCACGTGAGTTATTTGAGGAGCTGGCACGAAGCACGGAAGGGCCCCCGATGCCCCCCCATGTACAGACGCCGGGATCCACTCCAGTCTCCCACACTGGCACGGCGACTGTACAATGGGATTTTCGCCGGTTGGTAGGACAGCTTCCCAAGGAGGGAGTTTTCAAAGAGAATCCTCGGGTTCAGGTCCCCAACTGACCGGCAGGCGGCCGGCGGCGACCGTTCCCATCGGGTCTCCCTGTGCCCCGAGTCAGCCCCTCATGCTCATCGCGGCGACCGGGACTTTAGCACCGCATGTTCCGGGCACCATCCGAAACCACCGACACGGAGAGGAGAGTAGAGGACAGGAACGGCTATCCAGCCCTTCCACAGGAACGCATTGCTACTTAGCTGCAGAAATAGGCTGGACGGTGGTACCAATCCGCTTGGGCCGAACGCCGAGCAGAAAAACGTCCACTCAGAGTTGAGCCCTACCACCAGTGACGGGAGAGAAAGGTAGGGACAAGGACACCATGACCGCGGAGAGAGGGGAAGGTATGCGGCAATGGAGGCTCGAGGGGCCAGGGTCGCGTACCCGGTCATTCTATGTGGCAACCGGACAGATTAATACCAGAATGACCCTCTGACCATGACTGATTGCACTGGTGGAATAATCTCTGTCACAAGATTATCCCACCAGCGGGCGGTGGGGTCGTCACGTCCCTACGCCTAAATATATAAAGCAATTCGTGCGGAATTATTCCCTAACCATTCCAAAATATAATACACAACGTTAATGTTCAAGTTTTCACTTTTTTTTACTCTTGTCATGAACTACAGGGGTCCCTACTAACGAAATATTGGCGACCCCTGCATTATCTCATCCCAGGGCCAAAGGGGATGGGAAGGAATAAGGGATGGGAAAGGTATAAGAAGAGAGGGCCAACCCCCTCGGGATAACCGGATATATACTGGCTGACTCCGGAAGGTGACCCCCACAAGGCGGGTCACTATGGCAGACCTTAACACCATGTGTAATGGTCGCTATCTTTGGCGGATACGAATATCCTCCCACCAGCAGGGTAAGAAAATTGGGAAGGGAAGGAAGCAAGGATAAGAAAGGGATAGGAAGAGAGGGCAAACCCCTCGGGAGAACCGAATCTACACTGGCTGACTCCGGAACGCGAACCCCACAAGGTCGGTCACTATGGCAGGTTTTAACGGTGGACGCTATCTGGCCGGATACGAATATCCTCCCGCCAGGTCATAACTTAAATGATCCTTGTAATTATACCGGCCACACCACTCTTATTTGATTACTGTTAGTAAATAGTTTGTTTTTAATCAAAATTGCTCGGGTTAGATTAACTTAATGAAGTTAATTACAACTCGGTTAGAAAGCGGTGTCGGCGCCGAATTCTTCCGACACGTAATGTTACATTCGAAAATACTTAGCTAGGGATGTTACTACGATTTTATATTAATCGATTTTAATTATCCTACTAATATTAAAAACGTGAAAGTTTGTAAGTATGGATGGATATATGTTTGTTACTTTTTCACGTAACAACTACTGAATGGATTTTAATGAAACTTTACAGTAATATAGCTTATACATCAGAATATTACTTTTTATCCCGGAAAAAGCAGATCACGCGGGCGGAGCCGCGAACAAAAGCTAGTAACTAGATAAAGTGAGTCTATAAAATAAATTTACTTGATATTTAGCTCGCTTTCAATGATACAGGCATGAGTTTATACAGGGTTAATTTTAAAACACCAGCAACCTCGCAGGACCAGATAGCTGACCTCATACGGAACAACTTTTGTTCTACGAGTTTGGATGTAACTCAATATATTTAAAAAAAAATGATTTTACAAGTTTTTGTTGTGTCGTGTTTTTCTTCGTAGACTGCGGCCCGGCGCGGCGTGCGCGCGCAACTCAAAGGCGCCGCTCAGCTGGTCGAGCGTTGACCTTCAAAGCCGCTAGCCCGGTTCCCCACGCTTCGCGTATTTGTTTACGTAATCTGCGATGCGCGTTGTTAATATTTAAGACGGAAATTAAATGAATACTTATTTTTGTATGAAAATAAAATCTAACAAATTATCAAAAGTCGTAGAACAAAAGTAGTAGCCTATAACCTTAGGAATCTACCCCTGCGAGGTTGCTGGTGTTTTAAAAATAACCCTGTATAATGTTTATACAAGGTAGGTCCCTCGTATGCGAGAGGCTCTCTGGGTTGGTCTGGCTTTGTCTATTTCTGCCGCCAAGCAACAGTGTGTAAGCACTGTTGTGTTTCGGTTTGAAGGACATTAAAGCCAGTGAAATTACTGAGCATTATGAAACTTAACATCCTTATGTCTCGGGGTGACGAGCGCAGTTCAGTGCCATGCAACGCCCTGTAATTCAAAGTTCTGAGTGGTGTTGCATCTGTTTATGGCGCTTATCATCAGGCGAGCGCCTTACTCGTCTCGTCATTTAATCAAATTAGAAATTTACTTGAGTTTATTTATCTCGGCGAAATGTAGATGCAGTTTTGCACCTCTGCATACCCTTTCAATGATACAGGCATGAGCTTATATGATGTTTATTTTGGGCTCCAGAAATCTCAATAATCATATGAAACGCATGAGCTTGCTCACAATTAATTTCGGTTTTATGTGAAACAGTGGTACTATCCTAGTCAAGCTGACCCGTTAATGCTGTAGACAAAACTGTCTACCACGTGATACTACCACTTATAAGAATGATAAGGCACCACCATTAAAAGGCAGTCTCGGCCATATTTTCGATACATTTGAATCTTTTTTGATTTAATTAATTCCAATTTCATTATAATAAATATGTTTTCATTTTAATTAAAAAAAAACATTTTTATAAATATTTTTTCATTTTAATAATTCTAAATACAATATAACTTATATCATTTTAATAATCTTGATTTCATTTTAATAATTCTAATTTTATTTTAATAATTCAAATTTTATTTTAACGGTCATAATTTCATTTTAATAATTATTAACCTATTTTTATTATTGCAATTTAATTTTAATGCGTATACAGCGTTCATCCCTATCATACGAAAACAACATTAATATTATCGCGAACATCTGTAAAGCGGCGTGCACACGCGACCATCATATCTATCCACTAGTGCACTGCCCAAACATGTCGCGGTCTTTATGTACTTTATTATTTTATGTACTTACTAATCGATTGTTGTTATTTTGCACTGGTTTTTAAACCCTGGACTATCATTCGGCAAACTACATTCACCTGAGTTTTTGAGCACTGCAGTCTAAATATAATGATGATGATAATGCCGATGGTCTGCAGAATTAAGTTACTGGATATTAGCTGGTGGTAGGATATTCATATCCGCCCGGATAGCGACCACCGTACACATGGTGTTAAAACCTGCCATAGTGACCTTGGGTGGATCGCGTTCCAGAATCAGCCATTGTATATTCGGTTCCCCCGAAGGCATTGCGACATGACTTGATGGTTGTTTGGGGTGGGTTACTTCCTTGTATGCTTATGCCTTCATCGGTTATCCGCCCATCCTGTCGCAGGTCCCTCGATTTGCGTCTTCCCTCTTCGGAGTGTGAAGAAGCATATATATAGGCCGGCATGATTCTGGTGACCACCAATTAACTCATTGTTTGTTGTCATCAGGTTTAGTGCAGTCACTTCGCCGTGCCCGGATAAAAAAATACACACTTGCCAAGCCCGGGTCACTTAAATCGTTGACGTCTCTTATAGGCAGGGCTTTTGATATTAAACTATCATTATACATAGATATTAATGAATGCATTCTAACCTTCATAAGAAGTTCGTCTGACGTCCCACACGATACGTTAAAAATCTATGCATTGATTCATTATACCCTTGTGCCTATTACTTATAACTAATGAATGTTATGAATACTTGATTACAACTAATGGCAGGTTCATACGGTTAGATTTTTAATGTTTTATTTGATTGAATGACGAGAAGAGCAGGGCGCTCGCGCCACGCCTGCTCATAAACAGAAGCAACACCACACAGAACTTTGAATTACAAAGCACTGCATGGCATTGAACTGCGCTCGTCACCCCGAGACATAAGATGTTAAGTCTCATAATGCCCAGTAATTTCACTGGCTTCGATGTCTTTCAAACCGAAACACAACAGTGCTTACACACTGTTGATTGGCGGCAGATATAGACGGCGCGGTGGTACCAACCCAGACAGTATCTCGCATACGAGGGACCTACCACCTTGTCAGTATTGGTGAGAGGAGATCAATTACCATGAAATAACGCACATGCTTAGTTACTTGACCCGCTATAAAAAAATAAAAGATTGTAAAATCCCATATAGTCCGGGTTCCCTGGGCCAGCTGATTCACTTGATTACTATCAAGCTAATCATTTTTATGACCTCGTTATTGATACCTATTGGAAGCCCCTCCTTCCAATAAGTATGATTACTAACCAGCTGATTTTTTTGTTTTTACTTAGTTAATATTTATATAATTTAACAGTCATATTGTCCTACAAATAAAATAATAAATTTTTGAGTATCATCAAATCGAAATATTCTGTCCTTGCTACTTCTGTTAGCTACCACAATAGAGAATTTTCGCATAGGGAATTGTTGGGCGTCTCATCGAAACGAAGCTACTCACGGAAAATTAGCTTGATAGTAATCAAGTGGATAAGCTGGCCCAGGGAACCCGGACCAATAGTCTCAGATCTATAATCAATAGACAAACGATATCCTGACAAAACACAAACAATTGAAAATCATTAACCCTTCTAATGATATGTGAATTACGCAAGACGAACAATGGTACGATGTACTGTAGGCGCGTGGTGGGTGACTTGCGAAATGCACCATAATGAGTCATTTAACGCGCATGGGCGGGCAGATGGCACGGGTCTTGGGCCGTGTGGGTATAAACAACCTTGGGCCGTCTGGTGCAGATGGGCTAAAGGTTGATAATAACTATTCATTAATGGAAGGAAGGAGCGATAGCTCAGCGAGGAGTGGTACGGACTGTCGAGACGAAAGTCGTAGGTTCGAAACCAGCCCCAAGAGCATACACTTGTGACTTGAAGTTACGTGTTTATATTATTAATTATCACTTGCTTTAATGAAAGGAAATCGTCATCTTGAGGGATCCTGCATACCTCCAAAAGAATTTCGAAGGCATGTGAAGTCAGCCAACCCATATTAAGCCAGCGTGGTGGACTAAGACCTAGCCCCTCTCATTCAGTAGAGGAGGCATGTGTCTAGTATTATTATTTCTATACTTTAGTCCGGAGGCAGAAGGAGACCCCGGGACCGCTCCACATGCGCCGAAGAAGGCCACCGCGGGGTTTTGGTTGGTAGTTACCGGCATAGGGTGTAAACAGTGTTAGGGACTCGGCTCAGCGGTCGCCCGGATGTTTTTCATCTCCCCCGGGCGGCTCAGTTCGCTGAGTCGTAAGGCTGGTAGAGCCCAACATAACCGTTCCACCTCCCCCCAGTGCGCGGTGGGGCGATAGCCATAAACAGCTTTCCCCGCGACAAAAAAAAATGTGTGACTTGCTCACACACATTTTTTTATTCATAAAAACCTCAACATTTAAACAAACGTCCTCAGATTGTACCTAACAATTGAATTTAGGCAACACCACTCACTCACAACCCGGAAAAATAACTATTATGTCGTAAATTGTGGTTACACTTGCAGTAATAAAAGGTCACGTTTTGACCATTATTAAAACTAACTTCCGATTTTGTTGTAAAGATTAAGAAACTGAAAAATATCAACAATGGTCAGTAAATAATAAATATAACACTCAATAGTCACTCACATAGCAACCTCACAGTAAGATACGAGTCTTGTGTCGTGGGTATTAGGAATTACGAGAGACTTTTGGTCTCACAACACGAAGACCCGAAACAAATATTTTAAGGTCTGACAAACATTTGAGTGGTAGAGCCACGCTCTAGACAGTTTTGTCAACAACATGAATGGGCTGGCTCAACCGGGTCGTTACGACTGTCTCACAGAAAACCGACATAAAGTAGCGGCTTGCTGCTGCGTTTCGTACGGTGAGTGAGATATCCGGAAGCCCAAATCCCAATCCCTAATTACCCCTTTCCTTTAAGGTCGGCATCTCGCCCATGATTCTTCTGGTGGTGGGCGTACATGAATGGTGGAGATCACTTACCATCAGGTGACCCACTTGCTCGATTGCCGGCCTATGCTATAAAAAAAAATATTACAGCCAACAGTTACTCACATAGCAGCCTTACAGTAATACGAGTCTTGTGTCGTGGGTATTAGGAATTACGAGAGACTTTCGGTCTCACAACACCAAGACCCGAAACAAATATTTTTGAATCTGACAAACATTTGTCTCGGTGCGGGGATGGAACGGCTAAGTGTTTTCACTACACCTGATGTTAAGCGCAGTGCAGCCCAAAAAACAATGACCACCGACAAACAATGAGTTTATCGGCGAAAATCAAAATCATGCCGGCCTGTAGAAATGCTTCTTCACACTCCGAAGAGGAAAGAAGTAAATTGAGAGGCCTGCGATAGGCGGATGACCGATACAGGCACAGAGATACAAGAATGTACCTCTATACCGCCCCAACCAACCATCAAGTCATGACACAAGCCCCTCGGGACGGTTCTCATACACTGGCTGATCCTGGAACGCGTTCAACAAGATTTGTGGGTCACTGGCAGGTTTTAACAATATGCGTAACTATTAAAATAATTGTTGTACATAAATAAATACACCCAACAGTCACACACATAGCCCTGACCCCACAGTAAGATACGAGTCTTGTGTCGTGGGTATCAGGAACTACGAGAGACTTTCGGTCTCACAACACCCAGACCCTGAGACAAATATCTGTCGATTACACAAACATTTGTCTTGGTGCGGGGTTTGACAGCCTCCGTGGCGCAGCCGGCTCCTCGCCTGCTGTGCCACGGAGGCTGTCGTTATTAAAATAATTAATAGAAACCCGTTCCAGACATCTAGGTTAAACGTTCATTTCACCTATTTGTACCATCTGCGGTGGAAGCGTTGCGGTCGCACTTGCGGTGTTTACCGTAGAAAGTTATTGTTTTGTCTCCACATAATGGATTGCTTTTAGAAGGTGGTGGTAGTTTTCTAGAGATGAAGGATGTCGCTGCGATCCAATAATAATATTTCTCGCCAATAAGCCTGATATTGTGATAATAGATCAGTTGGGTCGCCGGACAATGCTTGTTGAAGTCAACATTCCGTATGACGAGAACCTTGTAAAAGCCGAAAAAGATAAAATGACCAAATATCTAGATCTGGCACACGTGGTTACCGACATGTAGTATGTGGACTTAACAAACATTGTCCCGATAGTCGTTACTGTAAATGGGTTGGTACCAATACTCTTTATTTTTAGAAAACAAAGAGTATTGTATACTTCTTATGAGCAGCGATAGCTCAGCGGGGAGTGGTATGGACTGTCGAGATGAAAGTCGCAGGTTCGAAACCAGCCCTAAGAGCATACACCTCTGACTTTTTTAAGTCACGTGTATATTAATTGTTAATTATCGCTTGCTTTAACGGTGAAGGAAACATTGTGAGGAAACCTGCATACCTGACAAGTTTCGAAGGTATGTGAAGTCTGCCAACCCTCATTAGGCCAGCGTGGTGGACTAAGGCCTAACCCCTCTCATTCGTGCCCATATAATACAGAGCTAGTAAAAATAACTTCTTTTATGTCTGCACCTCCTAAAGGTTGGCCGGTAGAAAATCCCTCAGACGTTATGTCTGCCTTTATGAGAATTTATTTAAAAAGTGTACTAAATAAAAATAATAATACAAGCCCTATATTACACACGTCCCACGCCTGCCCACGGGTCCCTGCTACAGAATAGGCTATAAGGCTTTAGTCCACCATGCTGGTCTTATATCTTTTGGGAACTCACTATGTATCATGCTCTACCGTTGAGGGCAACGGTCGACCGAATTATGCAAGCCTGAAGTTACTGGATATACACTGGCTGCTTGGACTGTGACTTGCCTGAACAAACCACTATGGCAGATTAAAAACTATATGTACGGTGGTCGCTTACGAATCGGATATTTTTAAGGTACCTCGAGACCATAGCTTAGGCATTCCATTTGAAATTAAATTAAATGAAATAGTTTATTAATAATGTAAGCAATTGAAATAGCGCTTATGACAAGTCAGTACAAAAGTAAAAAGAAACATATATAGAAATCAGTCTCAACTAATGTATACATACATACATAGCATCACCAAAATACACTCGGCAATTACACTAAATATATTTATTTATCTATTATTCATTCAACTTCACATTCGTCTTCTTCCACGGCTAGCTTTTGCGTTTGGTACTTTGAGTGAAATGCCGGAGGCCCAAATCCCCCTATCCTTCCCAATCGCTTAACTATACCTTTCCTATAAGGTCGACAACATAATTCTTCTAGTACTGTGAGAGTACATGGATGGTGGGAATCATTTACCGTCAGGTGATTAGGTCGCTGATGCTATAAAAAGCCATCGATGGTGTGCAGAAATCATTGCTGTTGTGTCCATTCTCAATGGGTCAATATACTGTCGTGGTGTATGGGAGGTGTACTATAATGCAGCCGTAACGCACCGCAGCCTCGCAATTACACGCGGTTAGTCTTTACGTTTGTGGATGTGTAGAGCAAGTTACGTACTGAAACGATTTGTTTTATTAATTTAAAATACTCTGTAGTGGCCGGCTGTGAAGTGAGAGGCCGCGGGTTTGAATGGTTGTGTGATCCACATTTTTTTTTTTTTTTTTTATTGCCTTGATAGGCAGACGAGCAAGCGGCCCGCCTGATGGTAAGCGGTCACCGCCGCTCATGGACATCGTCAATGCCAGGGGCACAGCCAAGCCGCTGCCTACCGTTGTCATATGTCCGCCACATATCCCAAGTCATCTCCACTTCTTTCATGAAGAGGATGACTCTGTAGTTACTATTGTTTACATAATATACTAACTGTACTGTGTACCGAGAACCCCCTTTTCCCTAAAATGTTTGCCCCTACATTACACAAATTATGATGCCATCATGTATCACGAAGATAAATAAATAGATTTAGTGTAATTGCTGAGTGAGTGAGTGTATTTTGATAATACTATGTATGCTATGTATATATTAGTTGATATTTATTTCTATATATAAGTTTCTTTTATTTTTGTACTAACTTGTCATAAGCGCTATTTCAATTGCCTACATGATTAATAAACTATTTCATCTAATTTAATTTCATTATTAGAGCGTTTTTGAGATATCGTCATTAGTAAGTGAGTGAGCGGTATTTCGCTTTTATTTATACAGGGTTAATTTTAAAACACCAGCAACCTCGCAGGACCAGATAGCTGACCCCATACGGAACAACTTTTGTTCTACGAGTTTGTATAAAACTCAATATATTTAAAAAAAAATGATTTTACAAGTTTTTGTTGTGTCGTATTTTTCTTCGTAGCGTTCGGCGTGCGAGCGCGACTCAAAGAAGCCGCTCAGCTGGCTCGGGCGATGACCTTCAACGCTAGCCCCGTTCCCCACGCTTCGCGTGTTTGCTTACGTAATCTGCAATGCGTGTAGGTAACATACAAGACGGAAATTAAATGAATACTTATTTTTGTATGAAAATAAAATCTAACAAATTATCAAAAGTCGTAGAACAAAAGTAGTAGCTTATAACCTTAGGTATCTACCCCTGCGAGGTTGCTGGTGTTTTAAAAATAACCCTGTATAGATTCAGATATCGACTCAATCCACATTACCCGCTTCAGCTCATAGCTTACAGGATTTACCTGTGTACCGGCGCGTATCCGGCGAAAGTAACATTGCGTACTGATGTACAATTGCAGTCCTCGGGCTTAGGGAAGGGCACCACGGAACTCTCGGGCTGATGTGTTAGATCATAACTGAGTTCTACTCATCATCCCACCTTAAAAAAAATAACGGAGTGTAAAACTTGTTACTTGTACTTATACTTGTTGCACCTACCTTGTCATTTTTTTTTTGTTTTTTATTGCCTTGATAGGCAGACGAGCAAACGGCCCGCCTGATGGTAAGCGGTCACCGCCGCTCATGGACATCGGCAATGCCAGGGCACAGCCAAGCCGCTGATTACCAATTGGCTATCTCTGCACCATCCTAAGGTTGACTGGTAGAGAATGCATCTGGCATTAAGTCCGCCTATGTACATATTTTATATGTGAAGTGCAAATAAATAAATAAATAAAACAATTAAGCAGGTCTGTTACTACAAACTATTTGACTATAGTGATTTCTTATGTTTACGCGAATATTACACATTGAAATTAATTTAAACGGATTTTATCGCGCCGGACTGTCCGCCCCGTGACCACGAAGGCTGAAAAGCTTTCAAAACGTCAGGATCAAAATTTCTTACGTTTACGCGAATGTTACCCATTGAAATAAAACTAATTTAAACGGATTTCATCGCGGTTTTTTATTTTAATTATGGTCCCGACGTTTCGAAAGCTTTTCAGCCTTCGTGGTCACGGGGTCCACCCCGCGATAAAATCCGTTTAAATTAGTTTTATTTGAAGGATCAAAATTAATAATTTTTTTTTTTTTTTTTTTTTTTAATGGCATAGCCCGGCAAACCAGCAAGTGGGTCACCTGATGGTAAGTGATCTCCACTGCCCATGTACGTCCATCACCAGAAGAATCATGGGCGCGTTGCCGACCATAAAGGAAATGGATAATTAGGGATAGGGAAGGGGAGGGGATTTGAGCTTCCGGATATCTCACTCACCGTACGAAACGCAGCAGCAAGCCGCTACTTTACGTCGGTTTTCTGTGAGACAGTGGTAATGACCCGGGCGAGCCAGCCCATTCATGCTGTAGACAAAACTGTCTACAGCGTGGCTCTACCACTCATAAAAAACTGCGATAAAATTAGTTTCAATTAGTTTTATTTCATTTTACTATAAAATTATCTATGAATCTTCCAGAAACTCAAAATAGCGTTTGACATACCTTTCTTGAAAGCCTTGTTAACTAACAGGTGTGTCAAATCAAAACCGTTGACCACATTTCTAGCAACTCCATTTTGATTTGACATGAGATTAGACAGATGGTAAGTTAATTTTACATTGATCCGCCTTTCCGAAACAGTGCATTAGTCTTCCTCCTGGTCTAAGATCCCGGGTAACATCAACCTTCACCCATCTGTTTACCGAATGAAAAATATATATTAGGGTATAAAATGTGTTGCGAAACACATACCAATAAGGTTGCCTAAAAAATTATGATCAAGGATAGTTTTGATTAATATTTAAAAAAAATATATAATTTCACTGACTTGCTTTGATGTTACCCGGGATCCTCTACTATCTTGTGATTTCCCCAAAACTGACCAATAAATAAACTAATATTATAAAGAGGAATGATTTGTATGTAAAGAACCATTCACCATTAGAATCCTACATTATCCCTGATGAACATAAGCTACTTTTGAACCCGGAAAAAGCAGATCACGCGGGCGGAGCCGCGAGGAAAAACTAGTAATAAATAAATGAAATTAATTTAAATTAATTATTACAACTTTTTCAAAAGGTAAACGCTTTAATAAGTAAGTGGAATTGCGAACTTATGTATATTCATAACGTTTACATTATGTGACCTTGCTGGCCATAACTGGACCATTTCTAATTATGTGTCACAATTTTACGTTACACTGAATTATGTTAATGATAGTGGGACGTGGCATATTGCTTGATACAGCTATATGCACTCACGCCAGTAATCCCAAAGGGGTAGGCAGGGAAGTAACCCGTACACCTAAATTTCGCCCAGCCTATTTCTGTCTGGGCACAAATTCTACACTGCGGGTTGATGCTGAGCATTTCGTGATACAAAAACCCAATATCTTTTTTTACCCGACACGGGCATCGAACCCGCGATCTCAGCACAGCAGTCGTACAACAAACAATACAACTGCGCCACTGAGATGATCAACAGCTATACATGTATAAAAAACGCATGGAAATATATCAATTGTGTTTGAGTTTGAGTGGTAGAGTCACGCTGTAGACAGTTTTGTCTACAGCGTGAATGGGCTGGCTCAACCAGGTCAACAGTCTCACAGAAAACCGACGTAAAGTAGCGGCTTGCTGCTGCGTTTCGTACGGTGAGTGAGATATCCGGAAGCCCAAATACCCTCCCCTTCCCAATCCCTAATTATCCCTTTCCTTTAAGGTTGGCAACGCGCCCATGATTCTTGTGGTGGTGGGCGTACATGGGCGGTGGAGATCACTCACCATCAGGTGATTCACTTGCTTGTTTGCCGGCCAATGCAATAAAAAAATGTGTTTTAAAGAATTTGTCATTATTTTAAAGAAAGCTGTGTTTCACTACATGCTAGGTCTTTTGTATTCTTTAGTCCATTTTGTTTTCTTAATATAATGGCACTTTATTCCATCTAGGTAAGTAGGCAATGTGTACGGTGTAAGCACTGTTGTGGTCGAGTTTGAAGGAGATTGAAGCCAGTGAAATTACTAGGCTTTATAATTACTTCTTACGTATCGGGATGATGAGCGTTATACAGCAGTGATAGCTCAGCGGGGAGTGGTATGGACTGTTGAGACGAAAGTCGCAGGTTCGAAACCAGCCAAGAGCATACACATCTGACTTTTCTAAAATTAATAATTATTTTTTGATTCATTGTTAATTATCGCTCGCTTTAACGGTGAAGGAAAAATTTTGAGGAAACCTGAGAACTTGCTAAGATTTTTCAAAGGTATGTGAAGTCTGCCAACCCGCATTAGGCCAGCGTAGTGGGCTAAGGTCTAACCCCTCTCGTTCAGTAGAGGAGGCCCGTGCCCAGCAGTGGGACGTGTATAATACAGAGCTAGTATATATTATTGAATGAGTAATATTTTTTTGCGTAATTTTTTATAGAGTATAAAATTTGAAATATTATCTGGCCCCTTTTTGTAATCGAGAAGGCCGAATAATGTAATATGAATTATATTGCAAGTATACATTACCGTAGTGGCTATTTAATTGTACCGTTAGATACATAATAACTTCGTATATATATATAGAACTTTCTCTCTGTTTATAATAAAATAAGTTTCTGCTAAAAAATATAAAAAAAAATCATTTTAGTACTGGTTTACGTTGCGTAAAGGTGCCTTTATAACTAAAGATTTAATATTTCATTGATTTTCTGTCTAGGCTGAATGAATTTTGCTGGTGGGAGGATACTTGTATCCGACCGGATAGCGACCACCGCACACTGGTGCTAAAACCTGCCATAGCGGCCCACCTTGCGTGGGTCGCGTTCAGACAGTGTATATCCGGTTCTCCCCAGGGGGCTTGCCCCCTGATCCTATCCCTTTTCCCATCCCTTTTTCCTTCCCCTCCCCCTTGGCCCTTTGGCAAGCCGGCATGATCTTGCCGACCTACGATGGACACATTGTTTATCGTTGGTCGACACTATTCTTGGATTGCGCTACACTTACCATCAGGTGCAGCGTAGTCACTTTGCCAGGATAAAAAAAAAAATAGTATAAGAGTGCTCAGATTAAATTGTTTTAATTACCTACTGCTATTTGGTAGTTTTTCAGGAAAAATTGCTTGTGAATTAACTTATCAATTTACATGAGTCCTAAACGAACATACTTTATACTTGGGATAGAATAAAAATACAGGACATATGAGTTTCACAATGAACTAAAAGAAATTAAATATCAAATTAAAACCATCAAAAATGCTGCCGAGACACCGTCTCTATTGCGCGAAACCTCCACTTTGGTAGTCCAATAGATGGCGCATACTGTATTGAATAGTTTACTACAATATAATTTAACATATACCTTAGCCACAGCAACACGTGGCCAGGCTAGTTTTTATATAAATAAATAATTACACCCAACAGTCACGTAGTCCTGACCCCACACTAGTAACCCACATGTATCATGAGTATCAGGAACTACGAGGGACTTACGGTCCCACAATACTTAAATCCGAAACAAATATCTGTGACTCACATAAACATGTCTAGGTCCGGGAATCGAACCCCTGGCATTTCATTTCACATGTCGAAACTATGGTGCAAATTATCAAGTTTATTGGCGTTGAGTACACTTTTCAAAAGCATACCTTCTTTTACAGTGTGGTGACCACAGCAAAAAGGAAGAGAGAGAAATCCTTCGCCATCCTCACAGAGACGCCCTCAGCTTCGCGTCCCACCAGTCCTCGGTCACTCCCTGTCGACCTCAGGCAGGAGAGAGTATCGCCCTTCAGAGGTAAATCACAACAGCTACTTTATCAAGTTGTAGAGTCACTCTGTAGACACTGTAGTGGGTCACCGCCCATGTACGCCAACAAAATTAGAAGAATCATAGGCGCGTTGCCTACCTTAAAGGGAAGGGATAATTAGGCATTGGGAAGGGGGATTTGGGTCTCCGGATATCTCACTCACCGTACGAAACGCAGCAATAAGCCGCTACTTTACGTCGGTTTTCTGTGAGACAGTTGTAACGACCCGATCGAGCTGGCCCATCCATGCTGTAGATAAAACTGTCTACAACTTGGCTCTACCACTCATAATTTTACAGCAAATACTAAAATAGCGTAACATTACGCCATTTCTAGCAGCCAATGGCCAATTGCCCATGTAGCCTCAATTCTTTGCTTTCATAACAAGCAAACGATTTAAGACCCAAATACTGTACTAAGTTCATAGTTATTGCATATTAAATAACTTGCATTAATGTATATTTCGACGTATACGAAAATAAAAACTTGCAATTGTTCGTAATGGAAGGTAATAAAAGATTCTACGTACTGTTATGGTCAGAGTTTATTACGGAATAAATAACTATATTATGATTTCTTATGTCTACTCATTGAAATAAAACTAATTTAAACGGATTTTATCGCGGTTTTTTATTAATTTTGATCCTGACGTTTGGAAAGCTTTTCAGCCTTCGTGGTCACTGGGTTCAGTCCACCCCGTAGACTTACGGACGTCGACTGACGTACGTTGGCCTAATTACGTAATAAATAATTTGAATTAATATTAAAGGAAGAAACAAATCCCAAGTGACAGAACAAAAAGCCTTACAAAGTCGTTATTACAATCTGAAAATCTCTTTCAATGTCTTCTTTCAAATCCTAAAATGATCTTCTATTTTCCCAGGCAGGGGATTCAGAGAAGAAACCTCCAGGCACAACACTCCAAAAACCTCGGCCTCAAACTCAAGAACTAACTCTCCACCTCGCAGAAGAACCAACTCGCTATCTAAATTAGACAAGATGGCTCAAGCTGCCACGTTGCCACTACCAGTACAACTAACCAGGCCTCATTCCCCTAGGAACTTCTTAAAACAAAACATCGAAGAGGTAAGAGAGCTCAGCGAGTTAAACAGAGAAAAGCACGAAGCTGAAGCAGAGATGAAAAGGATAGAGGAAGAAGAAGCATTGCTTAAAGAAATGGGACTGCTTGATAAGAAGAGCTTAAGGTCTCGGTCTTCTTCTAGAAGCAATTCTCCAAGTAAAATTAACTTACGATCAAGGTCAAATTCTCCTTCAGCTATTCTTCATTTCGAGAAAATTCCAGCGGATAGCAAGGAATTTATTAACACTGAGGATGGATTAGCAAAACCCGTTACACATAGGTCTAGACTTAGGTCTGTGTCTAGGTCTCAACCCCAATCTAATGACGGATCTCCGAAGAACTCGAAAATTCCTAAACGCCAAACCTCCGTGTCGCCTACACGACGAGACAGATCAGTCTCTAGGAGGCCGTTAGAAAATGGTTTGAACAAGAATCAACGGTTTATCTCTAATAGCACGAGCAGTATTCATGAAACAATTAGGGTTGGAAGTCAAGCACATGATAAAAGAGCTATTAGTAAAAGTACTCAGCATTTGAATATATCTCCTGCTCATATAAAAGGCAAACCTCCGATATCTCCTGGCAGAGGAGGTCCACCACCTTCGAACAAAACTATTAACGCGAAACGACTTTCACCCATAGTTGGTACTCCCAACAAAAGTCCTATGGATGACTTGAAGCCTAGCTCCGCAAAAACAACAAAACCATCACCTATTCCTAGAAAACCAGTAAAAACAGCTGGTAACACACCTGCTACATCTAGATTGAATTCTAGACAGCCTAGCAGACCAATCAGTAGAGATCCAAGTCCTGATAAACGTACTAAAACACCTGCTTCTAAAACAAATCAAACGAAACCTATAAGCAGAACACCAAGTACTAAATCTCCTCCAAAACCACCCACAACTAGCAAACCTGAACCTAAGAAACCTATGAATCGAACTAATAGTGTAAAAAGCTTAACACGGACACCCAGTACAAAAACTTTGAACGAAAAACCTCCAATATTAAAAAAGACTAATAGCAAGCGAGACTTAGCAGATAAATCGAATTCCACCAGTAAATTAAATGAAGTTGGAGCTAAAAAGGACTCGATTAAGAAAAAACCCTCTATAAAAGATAAAGACGCAAATAAAGATAAAAAGGTAAAAACAACTTCGAACACCACAGAAACAGACGAAATACAAAAACAAGATAATGAAACTCAGTACGACAAAACTACAAACGAAAAAGGCGAATTGGTTATTATGACTAAGAAGAGTGTGGTTTCCATGACAACGGCAGCTATAACGTCGCAGCCTTTAGAAGTAGTTACTACTGTAACTAATCAACTACCTGCTGCTCTAGAGAAAGCCAGAGAAAAGGGTATTTTTGAACGATTGAGTTCCAAAGATTCTCTAGTAGGAAAAGAGGAAGACAATGTAAAAGAACCACTAAAACCTGAGCCAATAGTAACAAAAACTGAGCCTAAGGGAACTCACAATGAAAAAGAAAAGGAAAAAGAAAATATTGAAGAGAAGCGACCGCCACCAAAACCAGCGAAAAGTACACACGAACGACTATTATTTACCGATGACCATATAAGACTAAAACCTCTACAACCGCCATATAATAATCCGCAGGTTGAAAGAGTGAAACAAAAAATAGACGATATACTTAAAGAACCCGAGATATCTCGAGAAAATATACTAACACCAACAGCGAAATCCAGAGAAGCTAAAAACACATTTAAAAGTATAGCTGAGAAAACGAAAAACGATATCACAGAAGCTAAAGACGAAGTATCAGCTAAGCTAACTAACATAAAAGATCAAGTGGTCAAACAGAATGAGAAAATGGTTTCCGAAATACGTTCCGAAGCAACAAAAATAGTTGATAGTATTATAACTCCAGTAGAAGAGCCTATAGCAGTTCCTGAGAAAGAAAAAGAAAAAGTAGAGATGGAAATTAAGAAGATAGAAATTAAAGACATAGAACCTATAGTAATGGTTGTAAATGAGAAAAAAAAAGTCGTACAGACAGAGGTTGTGGAAAAAGTGAACGAAACTTTAGTTAAAGGTGATGCTGAGGTGGAAGTGCAGAGTTCAAACATCTCGACGCCACCAGACGACAAGATCGTCGAAACCAAAGTTACGGAAGACGTGTCTGATAAATCTGCGCAGAGTAATGGCGGGTGAGTGGATTTTTTCTTGCACTTTTTGCATTTCTTTGACTTTATTCGGTTAATATTGATACATTTTAATTTTATCGAAACTTCTTAAAAATTGCTGCAATATTGAAATCATTACGGTGTTTAATAAATGAATTTGGTTACAATTTAAATTTGGAAATTACCGCTATCCGGGTGGATATGAATCCTACCACCACAAGGATAGTGTTCTATAATTTAATTAATAGTTAAATCTTACAAGTTAATTGTGAAATAGGCCCTAAAGTGTAAATGACTCTTTTCCCTGAGAAATAAACTAGGTCAGCGTAGACATACCCAGAATCAACATCACCCTTTGGACCAAGATATAAAATACTTTTTTTTAAATCTGGCTCGGCAAAATGACTAAGCCATACCTGATGGTAAGTGTAGCGCAATCCAGGAATAGTGTCGACCAACGATAAACAATGTGTCCATCGTTGCTCGGCACGATAATGCCTGCCTGCCTAACTGCTTCTTCACACTCCGTTTAAAGGACCCCATATTATAGGAAGGAGGGAACACGTGTGCCGGCAAACTATGGAATTATTTGTAAATATGTGTCACTATAAGCCGGTAGTTCAAACTAGGGGTTACACAATCAACTTTCACTACTCCCCATGGGAAGTGCTCTAAATATTAATATTCTTTACGTACCAAACAAAGAAAGTCAGACGTAACTCCGTGGAGATTTATTAATTTCTATAAACTTTCCCTTGATCTAGGATCTAATTGTTTAATTGTTTTAATTTTTCGTGTGGTTAGGGATTCATTGTTTCAATTTTTCCTGTATCTACATTATGAGATTCAAGATTTTTAATTTGGAGTTTCGTATGTGATTTTTAACATAGTGCTGGTAGTAGGATATTCATATCCGCCCGAATAGCGACCACCGTACTTGTGGTGTTAAAACCTGCCGCGGTGACCCTTGTGTGCATCGCGTTCCAGGATCAGCCAGTAAATGTTTGTGTGGAGCATAGCTCCTGCGTTAATGGTAACGCTTTGTTTCCATTATAAACTATTTAAGTTTTCTCAAAAATGTGATAGCCTTACGAGTGGACTAATTCTTTTTCACTGCCTGGAATCATCCCGGCCTAAGGCCAGGGTCCGCTTTTTACTATTTAAACCAGTGTTTCCTAACGTGGGGCCCACGCCCCACAGGGGGGCAATTTGATAGATAAGGAGGGAAATTTAAAAATGGTCTTGATACGACTTTAACCCTTTCGCTTTGGGTTATTCAAATGCAAAAGATATAGGCGACAAATTTAACAAAAAAATGTAAGGGAAACACTGATTTAAACGCTTCCAATTTGCCCGATCTTCGTTAATAAATTAAAAAGTTTTCCTATAAAATTAAACAATGCATAAGACTTATACCGACATCTAGCGACGAATAACTAAACTATAAATAAATGGACTTTAATAATCTGTTTCAATAGAACTTAATCAAAAGCGTGAATTTATGCTAAGTTACAAAACTTACTAAAAACTCAAGCCTGTATTCCTCAGGGGTTAGGCAGACGCGCAACTAATGCACCCTCGGTTCAGAGTACATATTAACAATCTGACGGGCTAAAAAAATACTGAGGTACCAGTTACTTATACTATAAACTTCTGCAAAATCAACAACATAGTTATAGTTATTTAAATGGCTTCATATTACAAATTAAACATGTGAAGATTAATTATACGGTCGAAATTTTTCCTAACCTCGCCACAGGTCAGTTACAGCCCGGGTATCGAACGGACGACCATAGCGTGACTACACCGCCTATTAGCATACGAGGACACCGCCGGGGTTGCCGGCTAAAAACAAAAAAATCCCTTATTGCGTTGCGTAATGTGATATTAAAAAAACATTATTTAGCCTGTGGACTAAGGTCTTTTATTTATTTATTTAATATTTTATTTTACAATTATGAATATTATTACTAATGCAAATTATTAGGGCTGTATGTACAGCAAGTATGGCGTACATAGCATTCAATAAATATGTAATTATTAGATAAAAATTTCAAAACTTTAATTTATTTTAAATTGTAGAGGAGGCTCGTGTCGTGTCCTGTGGACAAATTAATACAGCGATATCTTGTGTAAATTCAAGCCAAGCCTATTTAACAAATCACAGTAACGTTCCTGCGATCGAATGTGGCGAAAATATCTCACTTAGTACAGTAGGCATAGCTACTCTATGTAAATATGTATGTTTTTTAATCGTCCATGCCTCAACGGCTAAACGGTTTTGGATAAAATACCTAGATAGACAATGACTTGGATGAGGACATAGACTACTTTTTATCGCGTTCACGCGGTGGAGCCGGGAGCAAAAGAAGTAAGTAGCAAGTAAGTAGCAAGCCGACAAGTAGCCGGCTGTGAAGCGAGAGGCCGCAGGTTCGATTCCCGCACCGAGACAAATGTTTGTGTGATCCACAAATATTTGTTTCGGGGTCTGTTTGTGTTGTGAGACCGAAAGTCTCTCGTAGTTCCCGATACCCACGACACAAGACTCGCATCTTACTGTGGGGTCAGGACTATGTATGTGACTGTTGGGTGTATTTATTATTATTTAATATCATAATGAATGTACTACACCTACATAATAAATTGGGAATACACCAAAATGATAATGAAAAATGATTTCAAGTTCGCCCTCTAAAATTAGGACATTCATCCACCGTTACTTGCAACACCCTAACACCATTTACTCGGAATTATCTTGACCTACTTGCCTTTAATTTCCGGTGCGTAGAAAAATTACAATGGCTTAAATTGTGGCAACCCTGTACGCGATAGCTCGGCACATGTGTTAGAAAAAATTAAGTTTATTTATGGAAAACTGATAGAAATGTTTGGTTTCGTATAATATCCTGTTTGTCAAACTACCTTTGAACAAGGTGGTAAGTCCCTCGTATGCGAGAGGTCGTCTGGGTTGGTAACACCGTTTTGTCTATTTCTGCCGCCAAGCAACAATGTGTAAGCATTTTCGTGTTTCGGTTTGAAGGAAATTGAAGCCAGCGAAATAACTGGGCATTATGAGACTTAAAACCTTATGTCTCGGGGTGACGAGCGCAGGTCAGTGCCAAGCAGTGCTTTGTAATTCAAAGTTCTGTTTATGGGCAGACGTGGCGCTTACCATCAGGCGAGCGCCTTACTCGTCTCGTCATTCAATCAAATAAAAAAAGAACAATACATGCAAATTAACTTGACCCCTCTGAGGCTAGTCCCTCGTGGCGTTTTAACTATATTTTTTATAAACTAAAGGATGATGGGAGGCGTAGAGTGATGTTGAAGTGACTGACATAACGCGGCCATATAATTTTAAATTTAAGCCATAGTTCTTCGTTTAGGGCTCCATAACCAAAAATCTTAGTGTGGTCCTCCGGATAACATACATATATACTTAAGCACTCACGCCTGTAAGCAGAGGTGTCCTACATTTCAGCGAGCTTATTTCTGTCCCATGATGTGATAAAGGAAGAGCCTGTGGTCATACCGGGCACAATTCTAGACTCTTCTAGATTCTAGGCTACTAATATTACTAATAAAAGAATAGATCCCACAAAGGAGTCAATCAGAATAGAGTTTGAAGGTTACGTGTAAAAACCACTTACGTTTGATTTTATTGATTTTTGTTAATTTTCGGGATCTATCCGGATGGATAGTCAATCTAAAATCGTTTATTGAAAATATCCGTTAGAAAATTTTCCTCAAACATAGCTAAGAAAAATCTCAATTAAATCAGTCTTTTTTTTTATCCTGGCTCGGCAAAGTGACTACGCTACACCTGATGGTAAGTGTAGCGCAATCCAAGAATAGTGTCGACCAGCGATAAACAATGTGTCCATCGTAGGTTCAAACTTATCACCCCTCTTCTTCGTCAAGGGTTCTTAAAGAGAGGAAAGTAAAAAATAGACTTTTATTTTATATTCTTTACGTCCATCAACAAAAATAATTAAGTATTCTAAATTTAGTTCACGTTTATACATGTACACTATGTTAGTAAAATATGCTGGGTTATTAATAAAAGAATATTGTACATGTTTTTAAGCACTGAAATATAATTATATCACGAAGGCCCTTAATTATTCAAACATAATTAATTTCATACGCCCCAACGTTTTTACCAAAGTAAATAAATATTAATGGACAGTTTCCTGTATGTAATTTTCGTACCGAGTTACACGACTAAATACGTTAAAGTTTCGAGAGTACTACATCATAGCATGCCGAATTTACTTTAAAAATACTCTTCTTAAATTAATACAGATTTTTTTAAGTCTTATCTACTTGTCCATGATAAACTAATACTACCTAACTGGTGGTGGTAGGATATTCATATCCGCCCGTATAGCGACCACCGTACACATGGTGTTAAAACCTGCCATAGTGATCCACACGCCTTGTGTGGATCGTGTTCCAGGATCAGCAAGTGTATATCCGGTTCTCTCGAGGGGCTTGCGACGTGTATTGATAGTTGATTGGGGCGGGTATAGGGGTACATCCTTGTATTACTGTGCCTGCATGAGTCATCCGCCTGTCCTGTCGCAAGCCCCTCTATTTGCTTCTTTCCTCCGAAGAGGGAAAAAGTTATAACAAGACCATACTTATGGCAAATCAATTCAAAATATTTATTGAATTCCTATAAAGGTATACTTTATTTAAATTCTGTCAAATTTTAACTTTGTCGCCAGTTTGAAAGGCTGTTTCACTATAGATGAACGGGCAAGAAACTCTCAACGTTGCTTTTTTTTTAAACTGTATTAAAATATTTCCACAATATTTCGAATTAGAGCAGCTCAATTTATGCCAATCAGGAACATTATAACATATAATAATAAGACTATAACAAAGACAATGTTCTAAGCTAAGTTATATTACAATGAATACCAATTTAATCTAAAATTAAAAATAAACACTAACATAATTTCGTCGCAATCAGCTAATCAATATTACGTCAGCGTAAAAAACTTTTAATTGCCCCCAATAAAATTTTAAACATACCTTCTTTGTGTAACCTCATTATATAGCCAGCGGTAACGCGACGTAATTTCTTGGCAGTTGGCACTCGATACAACCCTTAAGAAATTGCCCAGAACCTTCACAGTCTGACGTCGCGCGCCGACCGTCACACCCGTTGCTTATTTTTTAAGAACTTTCGAATGTATGGCTGTATGTTTCAACTTCCTGCGCCTGATGGTTTGTTATCTATGAATCGAATGAGTTTCCCGCGTACAAATCGTGTTTTTGAATTTGGAATGTGATTGTGATAATGATACATAACAGGACAGTGTATATTTTGCCAAATGAACTTCTGCCAAAGCGGTACGACAATAATGACTTTGGGTAAATGTTTATTTGCTTTGTAAGTTGTAGTTGTGTTTGATAAGGAAGGATTGATTCAATATTAATGACTTTAAGGTTATGTGCTTCCCGCCAAATTAACGTCTATGGATTTACTATTACGCAGGCCATTTTTTTTATTTTGAATACTAACTGCACTTTTGTATGTTCTGAATCTAATATTTTTATTTAATTATCTTTATAAATAGCCACCTTTTAAAACATATATGAATTCATTTAAAAAAAAAAAATTGTCAGCAGACATTTTCGTGGCATTGTATTAGTCATAGAGTACCTTTGTATATTACCTATTAAGAAAAAGTTTTGAATGTATAATTACGGTAATATACCAAATGCCATTGAACGAGGGAAATTATTAAAATCAAGGTCTCTTACAAATGAGTAGGAACTAAACCCCGGATGAGGAAACGTGGTTTTAAAAGGTGATAAGATTATCACGTTTCGGGATCAACTAAGGACCTCGAAATTTCGTGGGCTGATAAACGGATTTCAATTGGTCGAAGATTTGTTTTCGATTGTGGATATTTTAATTATTTTGAATTTACATTAAATCAACTATATTTCAATTTCAATAACTATTGACAGATTCCGTGGCGCAGTGGGCAAGTAGCCTATAAGACAAGAGGATGCAGGGTCGATACCCGCACTGAGAAAAATAGTTTTGTGCTCCGTAAATATTTGATGCGGATCTAGGCGTTATGGAATCATAATTTCTTCGTAGTTTCTAATACCCCACTACACATTATAACCTAGCTACGTGTTTAATTAGCTTTTGATGACGAGATCATCAGAACTTCGAATTATGAACTACCATAAAGCACTGGACTGCGCTCGTCACCGCGAGATATAATATCTTAAGCAGCTTAAGCTTTATAATATCCAGCAATTTCATTGGCTTCAATGTCTCTCAACTGGTACACAAAAATACCTACAAACTGTGGCTTAGCGGCAGAAATAAACAAAGCGGTGTTACCTACCCAAACGGCCTCTCGCATACGGGGGCCCTACCATGTAGTAAATTTATTATTGATAATAGATATGTAGTGCAGTTAATTAAGAACAACTCATAATCACAATAGGCTGCCCGGTTTATATGTAACACTGGATGTTAAGTCAGGTCACTTATGGAATCATAGACAAAAACTACTATTGAATTGGCACAAAACATCTAATAACTTTCAAAATTTTCTCATATTCTAGGTTCCCAGGTCAATCTACGTTACTCAGGTAAAACTAACGTGTATTGTTTGCATGCCGAGCATGACTTTGGGTGAACATTAAAAAATAAAATATATAAACACGCCAACATTCAGAATGTTATCGATGACTCTATTTTTAACTAAAACATATGAATTATTTAACTTTTACGTTTGGAATTATGTAGATTTTATTATTCATACTTCACGCAACATGAAAATGCTAAAGGTTTTTCTCATATTCTAAAAATTCAAAACTAACAGCTAAAAAGTTTAAAGAAAATAAAATCTGGACTGGTTTTAGATAATCAACAATATGTAGGATTAAATTTGAAAATTGATTTAATTGGAATGATATTAAGTAGCAATAATCTACCAAATGAATTTCTTAGTTCAGAACAAATTACCTCTAAAATGCGACAAACGCATAGTTTTTAAACGCATGGTCTTTAAAATAAAAATTATTTATGTGACCTTTTAAATATCTTCTAGATTCCCCCAAAGCACGAGCACGACTCCAAAACCGCCTGCACGTACTCGAAAAGAAGTTAAAAAATCACAAAGCACAGAAGAGACTGAACCTGAAAATACAGAAAATGCCGACAATCCTGAAACAACCGAGCCGACAAAACAACCGAATATATGTGAGAGGATTATGGGCAAATGTAGGAGTAAATGCTGTCCGTGTTGTATCAAGGGAGCTGAAGAAAGTGGGGAGGAAGGGGAAACGAAAGATGATGCGAAGGAAGATAAGCCTAAAAAGATAGGAATTATGGATAAGATGAATTGTTGTAAGAAAAAGAAAGAAGAAGAGGACACGATACGGAATTTGGAAGAAGCCGCAGGAAAGGTAAGATTTTAAGTAACTAATGTTCGGAAAGTTGGTTTTAAGATGTATTTTCTGCTTATTGATAATAGTAAAGCCCAAAATTTAGTTTCAGACATTGTTAAACTCGATATTTTTTCATACATACTGCCACTTTATAGTATTTGCGAATGAGCGTAATTGGCGCCCATCGTGGTACATAGCATTAATCCATTTCTTCGAAAACTTCTTGCTGGTGGAAGGATACTTGAATCCGACCGGATGGCGACCACCGAACACTGGTGCTAAAACCTGCCATAGTGTCCCACCTCGTGTGGGTCGCGTTCCAGGGTCAGCCAGTGTATATCCGGTTCTCCCCAAGGGGCTTGCCCCCTGATCCTAACCCTTTTCCCATCCCTTTTTCCTTCCCCTCCCCTTGGCCCTTTGGCAGGCCGGCATGATCTTGCCGACCTACGATGGACAGATTGTTTATCGTTGGTTGACACTATTCTTGGATTGCGCTACACTTACCATCAGGTATAGCGTAGTCACTGTGCCGAGCCAGGATAAAAAAAAAACTAGGCGTATTTCATGAACAATATGATTGTTTGCAATTTGCAATTCAATATCAACCACTTTCATAAAAATATTGAGTCATTTGAAATTAAGGATTCGGAATTTGTTGTTTTAATTTGGCAATTTGGCACTAGATATAACTTCAAATTTCGTTATTGGTTTATCTTCCAAAATTTTAATAACCACTAATCTATCTCAGGCATCTATAGAATTCGAAAGCGAGACGAAGCGCAAAAGAAAGTTCCGCGACGTATTGTGCGGTTGTTGTGGACGCCGAAGACGAGTTAGCGACACATCGGCCCCTCATAATGTTGGTGAAACGATGTCGCCTGTCATTCCTTTGACACCGACTGTTGTTGGCGACACTGGGTGTTGTGGACGGAGGAAGAGTCAGGCTGAGAGGAGGGATAGTATATTGAGTGACCGACCACCTAATAGGTAAGTGCAAATTTCACTTCAATACTTAAACGGAATTTTATCGCGGTTATTTGTTTTGGTCCCGACGTTTCGAAAGCTCTTCAGCCTTCATGGTCTCGGGGTGGACAGTCCACTCCGTTCTACCTCCGTTTAAATTAGGTTTATTTCAATGTCTAAATTCGCGTAAATGTAAGAAATCATTAAATAAACATAATTTTAATGTGTCACAATTATTATGTTTAACACTTGATGCGCTTATTTGTATATGCAGAACATAATTACATCGACTTACTAGTATATAAAAGAATCCATAATAATGGTATTGGCGCCCAACGTGGTGCATTCTTACAGTTTGCTAATCACTACTGAAACACGTGTGTCATTAAAAAATACATTTAAATCATTAAAATAGTATATCAGGCAGTAAAATAACAATGTTCGTGTATCAGTTGCTGTAACAACCGGTTGTGCACATGGTTGCGCGGAATGTGTCGGCGTCGCTCAGAGCCGTCCTCCAGCCGCCGCACCAGCGAGTTCTCCAAGAACAAGAGTCTGTCGCCCACACTGCCGCCTGAGGTGAGTACAACGCTCGTGTAACAGTTGCTGTAGCTGGTTGCGCGGGATGTATTGTCGCTCGGATCCTCCAGCCGCCGCACCAGCGAGTTCTCCAAGAACAAGATTCTGTCGCCCACACTGCCGCCTGAGGTGAGTACAACGCTCGTGTAACAGTTGCTGTAGCTGGTTGCGCGGGATGTATTGTCGCTCGGATCCTCCAGCCGCCGCACCAGCGAGTTCTCCAAGAACAAGAGTCTGTCGCCCACACTGCCGCCTGAGGTGAGTACAACGCTCGTGTAACAGTTGCTGTAGCTGGTTGCGCGGGATGTATTGTCGCTCGGATCCTCCAGCCGCCGCACCAGCGAGTTCTCCAAGAACAAGAGTCTGTCGCCCACACTGCCGCCTGAGGTGAGTACAACGCTCGTGTAACAGTTGCTGTAACTGGTTGCGTGAGATGTATTGTCGCTCGGATCCTACAGCCGAAGCACCAGCGAGTTCCCCAAGAACAAAAGTCTGTCGCCCACACTGCCGCCTGAGGTGAGTACAACGCTCGTGTAACAGTTGCTGTAACTAGTTGCGTGAGATGTATTGTCGCTCGGATCCTACAGCCGAAGCACCAGCGAGTTCCCCAAGAACAAAAGTCTGTCGCCCACACTGCCGCCTGAGGTGAGTACAACGCTCGTGTAACAGTTGCTGTAACAACTGGTTGCGCGGGATGTATTGTCGCTCGGATCCTCCAGCCGCCGCACCAGCGAGTTCTCCAAGAACAAGAGTCTCGTCCACACTTACCGCCCAAGGCTACCTTTAAATTTATTATTGAACTAGATATTCTAGGCCAGTTTCCAGCTGACTATGTTGACCTCTCTAGTCCCACTCACGCTGAACTATGTTAATGAGTGGTATGGACAACCTCTGACATACAGTAGGCGAGTGGTCGGCTGTGATACGTGAGGACGCGGTACATTAGTGCGTTCGAAAGTCTCTTGTAGCTGAGCGGTTCAGGACTATGAATGCGACTGCTTTTTTATCCGAGCAAGGCAAAGTAACTGCATTACACCTGATGGTAAGCGCAGTGTAGTCCAAAAAAAACAGTGACCACCGACAAACATATAAATGCTTCCTCACACTCCAAAGATGGAAGAAGCAAATCAAGGGGCCAGCGACAGGACAGGCGGATGGCCGATGCAGGCACAGGGATACAGGAATGTACCCCTATACCCACCACAACCAACCATCAAGTTATGTCGCAAGCCCCTTGGGAGAACCGGATATACACTGGCTGATCCTGGAACGCGATCCACACAAGGTGTATGTGTCACTGTGGCTTGTTGTTTTTATTACTCAGAAATGGGAAGGTACTCCATTAGTCGCGTGCATATATTTGCATTATAGTCCATTACAGTATTATAATGTAACATATTGACAGCCTTCGTGGCGCAGTTGCGAGGGTTCGATTTCCGCACTGAGACAAATGTTGTGCTCCAAGAATATTTGTTTCGGCTGTAGGTGTTTTGGGACCGAAAGTCCCTCGTAGTTCCTAATACCCACGATAGAGGTTAACCTAGTGTGGGGTCAGGACTATGTGTGTGACTGTTGGGTGTATTTATATATTATATTTTTTACAGAATACCTAATTTGTCACAGGGTACTGCAATTTTAAAGATTTATACTACTATTATATGAGCAATGCTTGCGTGTTTTTTTTTTTTTATTTTTTTTTTATTTTTATAGCATAGGCCGGCAAACGAGCAAGTGGGTCACCTGATGGTAAGTGATCTCCACCGCCCATGTACGCCCACCACCAGAAGAATCATGGGCGCGTTGCCGACCATAAAGGAAAGGGATAATTAGGGATAGGGAAGGGGAAGGGATTTGGGCTTCCGGATATCTCACTCACCGTACGAAACGCAGCAGCAAGCCGCAACTTTACGTCGGTTTTCTGTGAGACAGTGGTAATGACCCGGGCGAGCCAGCCCATTCATGCTGTAGACAAAACTGTCTACAGCGTGGCTCTACCACTCAATGTTTACATTTCTTCTGAGAACCGACTAACGATTACATTGATTAATGTAGTTATAATGCGACACAAAACAAACTTGTTCTTAGCCAATCAGAATTCAGTTTGAAGTTCATGCATTTTCTGCCGCCAAGCAACAGTGTGTAAGCACTGTTGTGTTTCGGTTTGAAGGACATTGAAACCAGTGAAATTACTGGGCTTTATGAGACTTAACATCTTATGTCCAATATGTTAATAGACAAAGCGGTGGTATCAACCCAGATGGTATCGGTCTGTCGCATACAAGGGACCTACCACCAGCAAAAATATTAAGTTTTAAGAAAAAATTACCTCCTACTAAGGTTCTTTCCCTTCCCTATATGTACTTTCCCTAAACTGAACTTAAGGGAGCCTTTATAAATAAATAAAACATTTGATATTTTTTGTTACGGATCAAATACCCGCACACTTAGATACGCTCTATCGCTATCATATTTCGCTGCATAACGAAGGCCATCTTTGCGCAAAATAAGATTTGTTCCAAAACATATTAGATTCTTGACCCCCAATCGAAATGTCAAGACTGTAGTTAGAACTACAATATTTCACGGTACTGAAGTCCGACTGTATCTACAAGTCATTATACACGCAACTAGGTTGACTCATACCCAAGGACTAGTGTTCTTAATGCCGTCACACCATGGCCATAGTGAAGTCATGGAAACTGTCATTAGGTTACTCATAATAGTTGTGGTGAAAACACCCACCATCTTTAATAGGTGGCAAAGGTACAAAAAGTATAGGGAATATAAGGACGGATGTCTTTCGTCAAATATCAAATCAATTCAAATCAAACTGTAAATTGGATCATAAATATCACTTTTACCTGTCAATATTTTTTCATACTAAATTTCATTTTCACATTAATTTTTATCTTTTATCGGCATTTCGTGGCTAGCCATAAGATGAAATGCCGAAACAAACACATAGGTTATGTTTTAATGTCCAGACATTGATTCACAATTCTTGATTTTCAAGAATTGTGCGAGTGTAATGTACAGAAATTCCTGGATTGGCCTGTTGAGTAAATAGCCCTGAGTATACCCGACATACATGGCACTCGCACTCAATATATAAAATGAAAATTAACAACTTTAAAGTAAATATTTTCCTTATAATATATTAAAAATGTCAACATTACATACCTTAAATACTTATAATGCGCCAATAGAGCAGTCAAGTATAACCATTTATTATGGTTATTACTATCTTTATTCAATGTGCAGATGTTCATGTGTGACAGCCTCCGTGACCCCGTAGGAGAGTAGCCGGCTGCCAAGCAAGAGCCCGCGGGATCTATACCCGCACTGAGACAAATGTTTATGTGATCCACGAATATTTGTATCGGGTCAAATTATGTTTGCCTGGTCAGAGATTTGAATTCACCGATTTCTCAGCCCTAATACCTACGCTGCCGCTAGTCTAATGACGTTAGACTAGCGATTACTAGATTATAACATAATAAACCTAATTTCATCGCGTGTCCCACACTATTCAATCATTAACACCTATTTAAAAAGTTGTACACTACCCACAATCAGGGCAGTCGTCACAAGGTCGACACACGAGTACATACCGAATCGATTGTGTATAGATGATTTGACGAATTCGCACTAAATCTATTACAATTACTTACGCTGTTACGTCAGTTGCATTCGAAACTTTGACGTGGGCGTCATCATTCGGTATTAAATACTCGATTAAAAGTCAGAGTAAAACCGCATTCGAATTTAATTATACTAAAATTTGCATTTAACAATTTAATTGTAAAATTTATGCAGTGTCCTATAACATATCACGTAAATTTACTTTACAAATTGAAATTAAAAAGTGATAAATAATGTAAATGGATTATACGAAGTACTTAACAGAGATATGAAAGAAATCTAATGGGTTAGGTTTCTCTCAATAGATTGGGAATAGAATCAAGATTTATACGACTATTAATTTAATAATTTAAAAAAGTTAAAAACCATGTCAAAATACTACTAGTAACACTGATGCCTACCCCATCACCCCGACCGACAAGGAATCCAAAAATAACAATAACTAATGACTTTATGAAACAGGATGTAGACATAGAAGAGGATACTGAGGTAACTTATAAGACATTGATGTCTTATAATGTTTGAACATTATGTTTATATCCACATGTTTATTTTTTTTTTTTTTTTTTTTATAGCATAGGCCGGCAAACGAGCAAGTGGGTCACCTGATGGTAAGTGATCTCCACCGCCCATGCACGCCCACCACCAAAAGAGTCATGGGCGCGTTGCCGACCTTAAAGGAAAGGGATAATTAGGGATTGGGAAGGGGAGGGGATTTGGGCTTCCGGTTATCTCACTCACCGTACGAAACGCAGCAGCAAGCCGCTACTTTACGTCGGTTTTCTGTGAGACAGTGGTAACGATCCGGTCGAGCCAGCCCATTCATGCTGTAGACAAAACTGTCTACAGCATGGCTCTACCACTTAAATTTACTTTATTTATTTATGTTAAACTTTTTTTATTTGATTGAATGACGAGACGAACAAGGCGCTCGCCTGAAGGTAAGCGCCACGTCCGCCTGTAAACAGAAGCAACACCACACAGAATTTTGAATTACAATGCACTGCGCTCGTCACCCCGAGACATAAGTTGTTAAGTCTCATAATGCCCAGTAATTTCACTGGCTTCAGTGCTCTTCAAACCGACAAAAAAAGTGCTTATACACTGTTGCATGGCGGCAGAAGTAGACAAAGCGGTGGTACCAACCCAGACGAGCTCTCGTATACGAGTGCTTGCCTTAGGCTCCTTGTAGACTTGTAACTGTAATCTTCGGTGTTCTTAGATTAATCAATGTATCAAGTCATCTTTCACCCGTCAGTCGCAGGAACAACACAAATTGAAGTTTTTTTTTTTTTTTTTTTTTATCCTGGCTCGGCAAAGTGACTACGCTACACCTGATGGTAAGTGTAGCGTAATCCAAGAATATTGTCGACCAACGATAAACAATGTGTCCATCGTTTGTCGGCAAGATCATGCCGGCCTGCCAAAGGGCCAAGGGGAGGGGAAGGAAAAAGGGATGGGAAAAGGGTGAGGATCAGGGGGCAAGCCCCCTGGGGAGAACCGGATATACACTGGCTGACCCTGGAACGCGACCCACGCAAGGTGGGCCACTATGGCAGGTTTTAGCACCAGTGTACGGTGGTCGCTATCCGGTCGGATACAAGTATCCTCCTCCAGCGAAGTCTGTGCTTTAGAAAGAAATGTTTATTAAAAAATGCTCTAAAATTCCATAAAAAGGCTTTCTATAACTGTCTGGGTTGGCAAACGCAATCAACACTACTGATTTAAAATATCTCGGGTAACAAGAACACGAAAAACCTCCGAGACCCGAAATACATTTTTGTGTATACAAACAAGTGTCTAGGTAAAAAAGTTACGCGGGAGCGTCATGAGGTTTTTAAATCAAAAATGTAGAGTCCAAATCTTCATGATGAAGATTTATTTAAGACTGAATTAAAATTAACAATAATCCTTATTTATACTCTTAACTTATTTACAAGGCGTATTCAGTTCTAGGAATTTTGATCATAACAAGGCCACCTTCCAGACACCAGGACAGCAATTTTACTGTCAATATGTTTTCATTTAGTTCCAAGAACTTTAATCTATACAAGAACACCTGCGAAATTCATTCGTCAGCGAGAAATTATCATGTTTTCAATGGATAGAGTTACATAGAGTCGTTACTTTAGTAATTAAGGTCATTTGAATGTCAAGCAAATTGGTATTATGTTATGAACTGGTTCAGGGTGCATAACTAGGTATGGGGATTGAACATACTTTCTCTGGATTAGAAAAATTACAAGAAAATAGGTGGCAGGTAGGAAGGCAGGTGCAGTAATTTCTAAGTATTCTTAATTCACCAAATCCATTCCAGGACACCCGTAAAAAACTCGACACGAGCCTTGTGGAGCATACGAGTGTGATGCGAGGAGCTATCCCGGTGCTGCCCATAGCCCTGGCGTACTTCTGCCTATTTTGTAATGTTCTAGTGCCTGGACTTGGTGAGTTCCAATATGTAGAGACTAACTATTTTTATTATAGCATCGGCCGGCAAACGAGCTCACCTGATGGTAAGTGATCTCCACCGCCCATGTACGCCCACAATACCCGAAGAATCATGCGTTGCCGACCTTAAAGGACAGTGATAATTAGGGATTGGGAAGGGGATTTGGGCCTCCGGATATCTCACTCACCGTACGAAACGCAGCAGCAAGCCGCTGCTTTACGTCGGTTTTCTGTGAGACAGTGGAGATCCGGCCTAGGCCTCACCGCTTTCGGAGTGACACCCGACGTGAAATAACCCGACATAAATACTCAACAATTGAGAACTTCCCCACATTTCAAATCGATTAAAATACATTAAAAATACACACACAAATCAAATCCACCCCGGGTGCCACCCGCACTGTTTGTTTCTTCTGGTTTCAGGTTTGATTCTATCCATCAGAGAATAGGAGTGTCTCTACTACTCAGGCGCATTGCTTGCTAGTAACTGAACTGATAATAGTCATTCATGTGATTGCAGGCACGATCTTCAGTGGGCTATTTTGTCTGTGCTTCGGTATCCCCAGGTTCGGGGTCCACGATGGCGCTAAACACAGGATGGGTGAGTAATTCATTTTCATGTACAAAGTCTTCTTGGTTCAAATGTATTTTTGTAGCAGGGGGTTGTAAACGGACGAATCCTGGACGCGTTGCTGACCTTAAAAATTGCCAGTTAAACGGAACGTAGGGATTTTTTAAGTATATGGATTCTGGTGGTGGTAGGATATTCATATCTGCCGGGATAGCGACCACCGTACACATGGTGTTGAAACCTGCCATAGGCCATCCACAAACCTTGTGAGGATCGCGTTCCAGGATCAGTCAGTGTATATCCGGTTCTCCCGAGGTGCTTGCGACATGACTTGGTGGTTGGTTGGGGCGGGTATAGGGGTACATCCTTGTATTACTGTGCCTGCATCGGTCATCCGTCTGTCTTATCGCAGTCTCTTCGATTTGCTTCTTCCTTCTCCAAAGAGAGAAGGCCGGCATGACCCTGGTGACCACTGATAAACTCATTGTTTGTTGGTGGACGCTGGTTTTTTGGACTGCACTACGCTTACTATCAGGTGTAGTGCAGTCACTTTGCCGTGCTCGGATAAAAAAATAGTGATTTTGTTAAGTACTTATTGTATTTGTGATTTCAGGTTCATTCGTGATCAACTTGCTGGTAGGTTGTGGTCAATTGTTCACGGTACTGTTCTGTCTGGTGGGATGGGGTTGGTCCATCTGGTGGGGTGTCATTATGGTCAGGACGGCGCGTGAGTATAAATATTTTACTGGTCTTGATTATATTTGTCGCAATTTTGCTGGTGGGAGGATACTTGTATCCGACCGGATAGCGACCACCGTACACTGGTGCTAAAACCTGCCATAGTGGCCCACCTTGTGTGGGTCGCGTTCCAAGGTCAGGCAGTGTATATCCGGTTCTCCCCAGGGGGCTTGCCCCCTGATCCTAACCCTTTTCCCATCTCTTTTTCCTTCCCCCCCCCCCTTGGCCCTTTTGCAGGCCGGCATGATCTTGCCGACCTACGATGGACACATTGTTTATCGTTGGTCGACACTATTCTTGGATTGCGCTAAACTTACCATCAGGTGTAGCGTAGTCACTTTGCCGCGCCAGAATAAAAAAAAAAAGAAAAAAAAAATCGGCTTCTTACCGGCGTACCGAAATGTATGAACCCAAACTATAGATAGGTATATACAATGATAACCGAGGGGGCAGGAAGGTTCTGGAATGGAGGCCACGTACTGGCAAGCGCAGCGTTGGACGTCCACCTACAAGGTGGACAGACGACCTGATAAAGATCGCAGGAAGTCGCTGAATGCAGGTCACTTCCAACAGGTCGGTCTGGAAATCTGAGGCCTATGTTCAGCAGTGGACGTTCTGTGGCTGATGATGATGATGATGATGATATACAATGGTCGTCAAACTTTTTGATTATGGGCCAATTTATTAGGGTCATATATCGTGAAAAAGATGATTTAAGAAGAGAAGGGGGAGGGGTTAGAGCCTCCGGATGTCTCGCTAACAGTATGAAACGCACCACCAAGCTGCTACTTTACGTCGGTTTGCTGTGAGGCAGTTGTAAAAATCAAGTTGTAGACAAAACAGTCCGGACCGTGGCTCTACCACTTACAAATGTTTGAGTGTATATTATGTATATTTTTGCAGGTAAATACCGTAAATTAAAGGCAGAAGCAGCCTTAGAGGAGGGGGAATCACAACCCCCCGTTACAGCTAACAATCACACACGAGCGTAGCATATAATAACATTAAATGGCATTAATACAGGACTCGTATAACGCGGTTCTATATACGCGGATCAGTCTCAATTAACGCGGCTTTGTGTAACACGTCCGCGAGTAAGGCGACTTATATTACACGAAAATTAACTCAAAACATATAGAGGTCCAAATATGTAACTTAATCTATGACAAAAGGTAAAGAATTGACGAGAAGTTGTAAAAAAGATAAAAAATGAAAAACTTTTTGTATTTCGAAATAATTCGAATTGTATTTTGAAGTAAATGAAAAAGATAATATTTTACTTCCAATTCGTTTCGTAAAATATAATTGTTAATTATTATATTGTTAAATTATTGTAAAATATAAATTCTTAATTGTTTATTAATTGAAGATTTTAATACAACATCGATTTAACAGTTTAATTGTTAATAATTAACAATTACTTATTATTTTATTTAACTGTTAACTTCCAATAATAATGTTCAAATTGTAAATATATTTATGTAAGTAATAAAATTGGACAACATTTTTTCTTCGTAATTAGATATTGTCACATTAATAGAATAACAAACAGAAAGTGAGCTGTTTTTCTGTCTACCCTCTAGGAGTTACGGTGTGATTCCAGATTTGTAAATTGGACAGGAAATTAAATAATTGTCTAATTTTAGACACCTTTTAGACTTTATAGAGTAGGACGGGTTTAAAAATGTTGATAACTTCAATTATTTTGGCTTTAATATCCAACTATTCCAAAATTACTATCTATAAAAGTATATTCCATAGATATAGACTATGGAATTTTGTAAGTGAACAAAAAAGTTATTGAATCTGATAGTTAATTTCAAGTAAAAGAATTAAAAATAGTCGCCTCATAGGCCTATTAGCAGCATACGTAAACTGAATACGTAAATACTTCGTACTGGATTCAAATCCCAGGTCGGGTATCACACTTTTTATACAACTATTCAGTTTATAGGACAGAAATAATTTTGGTGAAATGTTCGGCGTAAGTTGTCAGTCTCCTTACCCCTTCGGGGATACAGGCGTGAACTTATGTAAAAATCACCAGTATTAAACCCGTTAACAAAATAAATTTAAAAATTGTAATTTTTTCTGCTGGTCAGAAGTTTTTTGGCATTGCGTTCGAATTAACGCGATTTTTCCGACCGAGTGGTCTTTTCTCATATATTATATGGTACATGAAACGAAAGCCCCAATGTGCTTGTAATGATATAATAAAATTATAGATTTTGTGCAGTACAAAATAAAGTTCATTTTAAGTTTATTTTTTTCTGGAAACTTTCGGACAAGTGTTGTTTTTTACTATCGATAAACTTAAAGGCATTAAAATGTTTTTTTTTTTTTACTAGCCCTGTATTATTGTCCCACTGCTGGGCACGGGCCTCCTCTACTGAATGAGAGGGATTAGGCCAGGTATGCAGGTTTCCTCACGATGTTTCCTTCACCGTTAAAGCAAGCGATAATTAACAATTAATATACACGTAACTGAGAAAAGTCATTGGTGTATGCTCTTAAAATGTTGGTGATCAAAAAATAATCAATATTTTAGTAATAGTGGCTCGTTGAGGCGAGTCACGTCCCGGGATCAGCCAGTGTATATCCCAGTAACTTCAGGCCGGCATAATTCTGCCGACCGTCGAGGGGCTCAGTGTCTCTTGACGGTCGACAGTATGTTTGGACTGCACTGTACTTAACATCAGCTCCAGTGTAGTCACTTTGCCAGGATAAAAAAAGAGATTCCCCTTATTGAACTACTTATTTTGTACTGCGCAAAATATATTTAGGTAACTAATATTTTGTATATGACCAAATGACATTTTTATTCAAATAAATAGTTGCGTAATTTTGTAAGCAGACTAACTGATAACGAGTTTTTAACGATTTCCACTTAAAAAAATCAAGTTGTCGGTGATGTGACTTGCACATTTGTTTTTTATACAAAAAATATTATCTGTTTTCCTCTGAAGTCTCATTTTTTTGTTAAATTCGGACTGGAGTGTTGTGGTAAAATACTTTTGGTACAAACCTCTTGCATGTCAATTAAGACTGACCTGTCTTGATAGAAATTATCGCACAAAATGTATAGAAAGATGGGTCAATTTTGACAATTAATATTAGTGTGTCCGTACCTGGGAGTAATAATATATAGGGAATGCGCTGTCCATAGAGAAAAAAACGATACAAAATGTGTGACCCTGAGGCACATGAGTTAGTATGTCTTCTCTTTCTAGTGGATTATTTTCCCCAATGTTAAAAAGAGACAGAATACTAACTTGGGTGCCTCTTTCTACAAAAATACATACATTAATGCTTTATGGGCACACTCCCTATATACAGGGTTATTTTTAAAACACTGACAACCTCGCAGGAGTAGATTCCTAAGGTCATTTGCTACTACTTTTGTTCTACGACTTTTCATAATTTGTTAGATTTTATTCTCATACAAAAATAATTATGAATTTATTTTCCGTCTTGAATGTTGCCTACGCTCTGCGCGCTTTACGTAATAAACGCGGGCGCGCGCGTCAGCTCAATGACCGGCCGCGCCGTATCGATCGATAATACCTACACCCAGCCGTCATAGCAAGTCACATCACTATAGAATTACGATCTATAATATTTTGATTTATCTGTTTTAAAGAGATTATAATATCCATCGACGTAATATCCGATAAAAAGTTATACAAACTGTGTATTTGCATTAGTAAGGGTACGAATAAAAATTACTTGGTCACCGAGTCAAAAAGTAACTAAAACAAAAACACTTCTTGATAAAACCAGCTTTCAAACAAAAAAAGAAAATTCAAATCCGTCCATTCATTATAGCTATAATGCGGACAGACTTACAGACAGACAAAGGGATCAAACTTATAACATCCCTCTTTTATCGAGGGTTAAACCTTGCATATCACTAACATGGTCAAATGTAATCTAGAATAACATTAAAATACGTTATACAAGGATCATGGCAATTTAAATTTCGGAAATATGATGATGCAAATTTACAGCTTGTTGGATATTTTTTTTTTTAACTCCACTAAATATTTGGCATAAAAATCTATTTATTGTTCCAATGCAATAAGAATACAGTTCTTCCAGTACAATTTGTAAGTTATTAACGAATTATGTTACTAAGTTATGATATTTTAATATACCTAATAATATTATTAATTATAGTTGCTTGTACAACGAATAAAGATTTTACAAAGCTTTTGTTTCTTTTATTTATGCTACTGTCTATTGGGCCTTAGTTGCGCAGCGGGCGAGTAGCCGGCTGTGAAGCAATGCCACGGGTTCGGTCCCCGAGACAAATGTTTGTGAGATCCACAAATATTTGTTTCGAGTCTGGGTGTTGTCCATCTCTCGACATAGATTCTCGTAGTTCCTGATACCCACGAAACAAGATTCGTTTGTGAAGTGAAAACTGCTTAAACCGCGTTGGTACTTTTTTGGTACGGGATAATCATTTAGTTTCGCGTTTCCGACATGCTAACGTTAATTCAGACTATACACGTATAACACAGTGGTTTGTAGTGCAGTGCAACTCAACTGCACTGCACTGCACTCCACTCCATACGTCACCTGCATAGCTACAGCTCACAAGATTTCACCCATCCAAAAAGTGTCTAACGCGCACAGCACACGGTCAGGTATATACGATGTGTTATACGTGTATAGTCTGAATTAACATTAGCATGTCGGTGACGCGAAACCCAAAGTTTATCCCCTACCAAAAAGTGATCAACGCGGCTAAAGTTTTAACTTCAAAAAACCTAAATAATATTTTGTAGTTGTTGGTCATTCCTAAGTACCAGGTTGGCATAAAACGTAGTTTGAAAGAGTGTCCAAGGGTAGTCTCAGGTCACGTAAATAAAACTCCAATATTGTACAATGTCACTTTATTATAATTTATCGATATTTATACATTTAACAGCGCGGATACACGAGTACACATTATGGCCGCTCCGTACATACTACCCTCATTCTATACGTATGGGCATTCTAAAGACGCTATTCCGTAGCCGACCGAAGACCGCAACCGAATTACAGAATACACTGTACTGCGGGCTTAATATCGGGAATAAATAAATAAATAAATATTGACAACCGTGGGACTACAATGCGCCACATCTAAAACGCAGCTCGAGATAAAAAATACGGATAAAACCGATCTAGTTTACGAGTTAAGGGAGAGGGGAGGGAGGGTACATCATTCAAATTTGCCCACGATTTTTTTTTCTTCGAGCTCGGCAAAGTACTGCACTACACCTGATGGTAAGCGTAGTGTAATCCAAAAAACTTTTTTCCGACCGAGTGGTCTTTTCTCATATATTATATGGTACATGAAACGAAAGCCCCAATGTGCTTGTAATGATATAATAAAATTATAGATTTTGTGCAGTACAAAATAAAGTTCATTTTAAGTTTATTTTTTTCTGGAAACTTTCGGACAAGTGTTGTTTTTTACTATCGATAAACTTAAAGGCATTAAAATGTTTTTTTTTTTTACTAGCCCTGTATTATTGTCCCACTGCTGGGCACGGGCCTCCTCTACTGAATGAGAGGGATTAGGCCAGGTATGCAGGTTTCCTCACGATGTTTCCTTCACCGTTAAAGCAAGCGATAATTAACAATTAATATACACGTAACTGAGAAAAGTCATTGGTGTATGCTCTTAAAATGTTGGTGATCAAAAAATAATCAATATTTTAGTAATAGTGGCTCGTTGAGGCGAGTCACGTCCCGGGATCAGCCAGTGTATATCCCAGTAACTTCAGGCCGGCATAATTCTGCCGACCGTCGAGGGGCTCAGTGTCTCTTGACGGTCGACAGTATGTTTGGACTGCACTGTACTTAACATCAGCTCCAGTGTAGTCACTTTGCCAGGATAAAAAAAGAGATTCCCCTTATTGAACTACTTATTTTGTACTGCGCAAAATATATTTAGGTAACTAATATTTTGTATATGACCAAATGACATTTTTATTCAAATAAATAGTTGCGTAATTTTGTAAGCAGACTAACTGATAACGAGTTTTTAACGATTTCCACTTAAAAAAATCAAGTTGTCGGTGATGTGACTTGCACATTTGTTTTTTATACAAAAAATATTATCTGTTTTCCTCTGAAGTCTCATTTTTTTGTTAAATTCGGACTGGAGTGTTGTGGTAAAATACTTTTGGTACAAACCTCTTGCATGTCAATTAAGACTGACCTGTCTTGATAGAAATTATCGCACAAAATGTATAGAAAGATGGGTCAATTTTGACAATTAATATTAGTGTGTCCGTACCTGGGAGTAATAATATATAGGGAATGCGCTGTCCATAGAGAAAAAAACGATACAAAATGTGTGACCCTGAGGCACATGAGTTAGTATGTCTTCTCTTTCTAGTGGATTATTTTCCCCAATGTTAAAAAGAGACAGAATACTAACTTGGGTGCCTCTTTCTACAAAAATACATACATTAATGCTTTATGGGCACACTCCCTATATACAGGGTTATTTTTAAAACACTGACAACCTCGCAGGAGTAGATTCCTAAGGTCATTTGCTACTACTTTTGTTCTACGACTTTTCATAATTTGTTAGATTTTATTCTCATACAAAAATAATTATGAATTTATTTTCCGTCTTGAATGTTGCCTACGCTCTGCGCGCTTTACGTAATAAACGCGGGCGCGCGCGTCAGCTCAATGACCGGCCGCGCCGTATCGATCGATAATACCTACACCCAGCCGTCATAGCAAGTCACATCACTATAGAATTACGATCTATAATATTTTGATTTATCTGTTTTAAAGAGATTATAATATCCATCGACGTAATATCCGATAAAAAGTTATACAAACTGTGTATTTGCATTAGTAAGGGTACGAATAAAAATTACTTGGTCACCGAGTCAAAAAGTAACTAAAACAAAAACACTTCTTGATAAAACCAGCTTTCAAACAAAAAAAGAAAATTCAAATCCGTCCATTCATTATAGCTATAATGCGGACAGACTTACAGACAGACAAAGGGATCAAACTTATAACATCCCTCTTTTATCGAGGGTTAAACCTTGCATATCACTAACATGGTCAAATGTAATCTAGAATAACATTAAAATACGTTATACAAGGATCATGGCAATTTAAATTTCGGAAATATGATGATGCAAATTTACAGCTTGTTGGATATTTTTTTTTTTAACTCCACTAAATATTTGGCATAAAAATCTATTTATTGTTCCAATGCAATAAGAATACAGTTCTTCCAGTACAATTTGTAAGTTATTAACGAATTATGTTACTAAGTTATGATATTTTAATATACCTAATAATATTATTAATTATAGTTGCTTGTACAACGAATAAAGATTTTACAAAGCTTTTGTTTCTTTTATTTATGCTACTGTCTATTGGGCCTTAGTTGCGCAGCGGGCGAGTAGCCGGCTGTGAAGCAATGCCACGGGTTCGGTCCCCGAGACAAATGTTTGTGAGATCCACAAATATTTGTTTCGAGTCTGGGTGTTGTCCATCTCTCGACATAGATTCTCGTAGTTCCTGATACCCACGAAACAAGATTCGTTTGTGAAGTGAAAACTGCTTAAACCGCGTTGGTACTTTTTTGGTACGGGATAATCATTTAGTTTCGCGTTTCCGACATGCTAACGTTAATTCAGACTATACACGTATAACACAGTGGTTTGTAGTGCAGTGCAACTCAACTGCACTGCACTGCACTCCACTCCATACGTCACCTGCATAGCTACAGCTCACAAGATTTCACCCATCCAAAAAGTGTCTAACGCGCACAGCACACGGTCAGGTATATACGATGTGTTATACGTGTATAGTCTGAATTAACATTAGCATGTCGGTGACGCGAAACCCAAAGTTTATCCCCTACCAAAAAGTGATCAACGCGGCTAAAGTTTTAACTTCAAAAAACCTAAATAATATTTTGTAGTTGTTGGTCATTCCTAAGTACCAGGTTGGCATAAAACGTAGTTTGAAAGAGTGTCCAAGGGTAGTCTCAGGTCACGTAAATAAAACTCCAATATTGTACAATGTCACTTTATTATAATTTATCGATATTTATACATTTAACAGCGCGGATACACGAGTACACATTATGGCCGCTCCGTACATACTACCCTCATTCTATACGTATGGGCATTCTAAAGACGCTATTCCGTAGCCGACCGAAGACCGCAACCGAATTACAGAATACACTGTACTGCGGGCTTAATATCGGGAATAAATAAATAAATAAATATTGACAACCGTGGGACTACAATGCGCCACATCTAAAACGCAGCTCGAGATAAAAAATACGGATAAAACCGATCTAGTTTACGAGTTAAGGGAGAGGGGAGGGAGGGTACATCATTCAAATTTGCCCACGATTTTTTTTTCTTCGAGCTCGGCAAAGTACTGCACTACACCTGATGGTAAGCGTAGTGTAATCCAAAAAACTAGCGACCACCAACAAACAATGAGTTTATTGGTGGTTGCCGGCCTGTATAAAACGAGGGGCCTGCGACAGGACAGGCGGATGACCGATGCAGGCACAATAATACAAGGATGTACCCCTATATACCCGCCCCAATCCACCATCGAGTCATGTCGCAAGCTCCTCGGAAGAACCGGATATACCCTAACTGATCCTGAAACGCAATCCACACAAAGTATGGATGGCACATGTGGATGGCTTACAGCAGGTTTTAACACCATGTATACGGTGGTCGCTATACGGGCGGATATGAATATCCTACCACCAGCATGATTTCAGTCCCAGGCTTTCTGTTTCGTGTCACTGCGATCGGAATTGGTTTCATAAATTGATTCAAACCAGAAATGACGCTTGCCGTCTGCAGGAATTCTCTATCTATTCTCTATCACCGGTCGGTTACTGAATAGCTTCTTTATCAACATACCGATTGCGGTGTTATTAATACGGCAATAATGTTCTATATTATTCCATTAATCCAGCAATGCATATGGCAACAATTTATAATTCCAGTAATTTTGCAACAATATTGCCAAAACTTAAAAATAAAAATTTCCAACTACACTTACCAGCTACATGTTGCGATATTGCTCGTTCAAACGCGCCTTTAAGTACAGTCTGGGCCAATAAAATCAAGTTAGTAAATAAAGGTGAGAAATACTAAACAATTTCAATCAACATACAGTAGAATCCCGATTATCCGGACCTCGATTATCCGGATATCCGATTATCCGGACTCATTCTTCACAGCTCTAATTACCGACTTAGAAATGATTTGACGGCGCAACAAGACATTTTACGACGAGTTTTTTTCTCGCCTCCGACGTGTAGGTACTGCTCTCATTTGTTTGCGCGATAGAGTTTGCTATTGTTTCATTTTATTTGATAGCGTCCAACTAATAGGTTATATTTAACATTTGTGTTTACGTTTTGCGTTAGAAATGTATAATGTCTAAGCGAAAAAGAGCAGTGTTATCTCTCAATGATAGCCTTGAATCCTGCATTTTAACTGATGCAGAACTCATTAACAGTAACAGATTTGAAAAGTAACGATAAAGAAGATGAAGAAGAGACCGAAACTGGTGATGTATGTCAAGTTCCATCTCACGCAGAAGCTATTGGAGCTCTAGATGTCGCTTTTAAATGGTTTGAAAGACAGGACGAATCGGATCCCATACAGTTATTACAAATGAAGCGTATCAGGGACTTGGCCGCAATGAAAATATTATTTTTTATTTGAATGATGAGACTAGCAAGGCGCTCGTCTGATGGTAAGCGCCACGGCTGCCCATAAACAGAAGCAACACCACACAGAACTTTGAATTACAAAGCACTGTATGGCGCTGAACTGGGCTCGTTATTCCAAGACATAAAATCTTAAGTCTTATAATGCCCAGTAATTTCTCTGGCTTCAATATCCTTTAAACCGAAACACAACAGTGCTTACACCCTGTTGTTTGGCGGCAGAAATAGACAAAGCGGCGGTACCAACCCAGGCGGCCTCTCGCATACGAGGGACCTACCACCTTGTAAAATGTGATTCATTACGTCAAAGATTAATCACAAATTATTTCCAACCAACATTTTACATTACATAGGCTACTCGATTTTTTTTATATGTACATATGTCCCTTTCTATAACAAAAAAAATATTAAAAATTGATTATTGTTTTATTTGACTTTGAAATCGATTATCCGGATTTTCGATTATCCGGAATACCCCTGGTTTTAATTGATCCGGATAATCGGGATTCTACTGTATTTAGAAAAATGTGATTTCACAAAATTTGGAATCCCTCCCCACCCCTTGTCACATAATGTCACACTTCGCCGACCCCCTCCCTTCCCCTTAACGTGTGACGTAATTTATGGCCCCTTTTTAATACCATAATGATAATTCATTATGTTACTTTTGTTTACATATTAAACAAGTTTATTAGCCCCAACTATACTATAATATTTTATTTGAAGACCATGCACAAATGTCTTTAGATCTTTTACAAACTACTGGGCATTATGATACTTAAAATATTATGTCATAGGGTGACGAGCGCAGTTCAGTGCCATGCAGAGCTTTGTGATTCAAAGTCCTGTGTGGTGTTGCTTCTGTTTATGGGCAGGCGTGGAATTTACCATCAGGCGAGCGACTTGCTCGTCTATTCATTCAATCAAATAAAAAAAAGTGAATCCTGGCAGGCCGGGATAACCCCAGGTAGAAAAAACGTAGGCAGTCTTTTTTCTTCGGTTAAATACCATATACATACACACCTATGTGCATGATCTACAATATATATTAGTTTACACCCGTGATTAACTGCATATTGTACTTAAGCACAAATAAAATGTCTAATTTATATACATTAAGCTCTTTGCCAGTCTTAAATAAACAGACTTAAGCCTCAATTAGATAGATTTAACACAAATCAGCCGACTGAATCACAATTATTATCATTATATTTAATTGAATTTTAGTCGATTTTTTATAAATTATGCTGTACTATGTGTTTGTATATTTATAAAACTCTTGCAAACTATAAGGCCGCGGACTCGAAGTGGGTGCGGCGCGTTCAAATGCATAGATTTAAATGGACCCGGGCTCGAAAGCAGCGGCGCGGCGCGGGCGCGAGGAGTGACGTACGAGCGGCGCGCGTCAGTCGAGCGGTGCCCGCGCGTCTGCATTGACGTAGTGTTGTCTTTTCAAAAATGCCCGCCGACGTGGTGGAGCAAATTATTTCAATGATTCGCAATTTAAAAATCTCGAAATCTCGGACTCTACACGACTTTAACCCTTTCGCTTTGCGTTATTTAAATGCTAGATATCGGTGACAAATTTAACAAAAAAAATGTTAAGGTGGGGCATGGCCTAAAAAAGGTTGGGAAACACTGGTCTAAAGGGTGATTGAAGACCGAGGAGGCGGGGAAAGTGACTAACTTCAGCTTCTATAATTTATTTTGAGGGTATTGTAAACGCTACAGTCAGCGATTTATTGTTAATAATGAATAATGACATAATAATTCCAAAAACTTTTTCATTGCATACTTAATTGTGATTCCCATGACGAATTAAGAAACAAGTTCTATCTCATTTGGTTTTTTCCAATTATCTCTATGCTATCAAAAAATAATGATTATTAACGCTGACTGTACCTCATACGTGTACTTACCTTTACATATAAAAAACTAAACATATAATAGGCAAGACAATTTAAAATAAAAACATCCACAAATAAATATTTATTTAGCAACTAAACGCTATTTACATTATTATTTAAAAAAACCCTTTCCATGCGATCAATTATTGAAAAGACGTATATGAACGTCATTGTATACTCATATATTTTTTTCGAAATTAAGCCTCATTTGCATGGGTTATTGCGCGACAAAAGCGAGAATATAAAAAAAAGTGTACATCGAGTCATGTAAAAGCAGTTCCAATTGAATATAAAAGCGACCAACTTTAATTACATCAAGTAATAGCGATAATAATTTTGATCTGCTAAATTAATTAATTTAAATAACTTATTACAAAATTGTACATGGAGAATGTAATATTTATGAATTAAAAAAAAAAACGGAATTCAACTAATTTAATAAATTTAGGCAAAATAAAAACAGTATCGCAATTTTAACTTCATGTGGGTGGACTTTTATTTCGTATTTGCATTCAACTTTAGAACAACGTGAATACACGTCGACTAATATTTTACACGAGTGATGACGTCAATCGCATGAAAAGGGTTCAAATGATTTGCACAAATAAAAAAAAACTACACTAAACGTAGTACGAATCAAAATCTATGGCAAATTGTACTTATTTATCACTGTATTATTGAAGTTTTAAGGGAGTGTCATAAAAAGCGATTCCTCTTTGGTGAAAAAAAAATCATTAAAAAATAAGCAATCTTACATCTTAATTCTATACTGTGGCCGTAATACATACTGCAGTTATTTATACACAATTAATAGTGCGAAATATATTAATAAAATATCAGTACCGTTACCAAATATATTAGTCGTAGAGCTACGTTGTAGTTTTGCCAACATGAATGGCTCGACCGGGTTGTTACCTCTGTATAAGAAAACCGACGTGAAATAGTAGCTAGCTGTTGCGTTTCATGGTCAGTGCGATTTCGGAACACCAAACCCACCCCCTGCAACCTTTCCAATCCCCATTCGAGGCCACAAATGTCCACAACGTATCAATGATTCTTCTGGATTTGCGGGCGCCTATAGGCGGTGAATACCACTTACCATTTGATGACCCAAATGCTCGTTTGGTGGACTTTGCAGTAAATTTTTAAAATATTAGTTTCTTTAGAGAAACTAACTTTAGAAAAAATTAACTTCTTTATTTTATAATGGACTGTCGAGACGAAAGTCGCAGGTTCGAAACCAGCCCCAAGAGCATACACAACTGACTTTTCTATTACGTGTATATTAATTGTTAATTATCGCTTGCTATAACGGTGAAGGAAACATCGTGAGGAAACCTGCATACCTGAGAACTCGATAAGATTTTTCGAAGGTATGTGAAGTCTGCCAACCCGCATTAGGCCAGCGTGGTGGACTAAGGCCTAATCCCTCTCATTCAGTAGAGGAGGCCCGTGCCCAGCAGTGGGACATGTATAATACAGGGCTAGCAAAAAAAATAAAAAAATAATAGGTATCAAAAGAATATCATATCATATATCCACAATATCAAAATAATCAAGGGCGCATTGCCGGCTTAAAAGAAAGGTATAATTAGGAATTGTGAAGGGGAGGGGGATTTGGGCCTCCGGATATTTCACTCACCGTACGAAACGCAGCAGCAAGCCGTTACTTCACGTCGGTTTTCTGTGAGACAATGACAACGACCCGTTCGAGCCAGCCCATTCATACTGTAGACAAAACTGTCTACAGCGTGGCTCTACCTCAAAATGTATGTTTCAAAATTAACGTACATTTCCCCATACTGATACTCTATCAAACATATTTAATACCATTTGACATCCTACATTATTATTAACACATTTAACCATTAAAAGCGCGTGACTGTCATTTAAGCGCGTTACTTTTTCGTTTAGGAGTTTATGGAGGCCATGGATGACGATAAAACACGTATAAAGACAATTTGTTGGCTCACTAATACAAAACTCTATAAACAAACGCTAACAACAAAGTTTTTATGTTGTAATATGAATACAAAGTTATTAGCGGGTTAGTTGGTATTTATGCAACAGCATAAGATTATGAGGCACCGGTGACTCACGAGCCAAAAAAACATACAGACTATGGTGTATTCTAATTAAATCGGTTGTGATCCGCAATGTATTAATGCAGTATATAATATGATATCACCGGTGACTCATACAGCATGTGTAATTAATTACCGGTAAGAGCCAGTTTAAAGACAAAGTTACTTAATCCCATTTTACACACACTGATAGTAATTTCTTCTTTTATTTAATTTACTTTCAAATAAACCCAAAGGAAAAGAAGGCATACATTTGATTAAGCAACTTTGCACTTTAAACCATTCATATAGAGCTTAAATTGCTCTAAAAGTGTAAATAATGACAAACACCAACCACAACCGCTTATACCGTCATATCGTGTTGTAATCAAGGTTTTATTGACTTTATGGTTTTCTATACATTTATTTGTCGCTAATAAGCTATAAGTTATGGCAAATTCCTACACTACAAATGGCATATCGATATCGATCGATTAAATAGTGTCATCGATTGAAACATGAAACACATTTCATATAAAATTATCAAGCCAGCATTGTGGATAAAAATGATATCGATTTTCAATTCGATCAATCGATATCGATATGATTTACAATGAGCCACGCTACTATAATACAAAGATAAAATGCTAAACTACCACTATATGTATAAAAAATAATTATAGGAAACAATGTTATGAGTATTATCCGCCATTCGCGATGAGGCCTCACTGCCTTTGGTTTAGTCAACTCCAATAGACATTATTAAGATTATGTGCTCATACACAAACACTTAACAAGACTAATTAAAACGGATTTTATCGCGATTTTTTATTAAATTTTATTCAATAGAGAAGATGGATGGAAGCTAGCACAAGCCTGGGATCCGATTATACGTTTAATTAAATCGGAACCCAAAAGACCAATTGCCAGACCTCAAGACCACTAACAAAATTAAAAATTATTTTATTAACAATAATTGTAAACTGAAGGTAAGCACTGAAACATTAACTTTTCTGGACAACCTACACCTCAGTCCACCCCGTGACCACGAGGGCTGAAAAGATTTGGAAACGTCGGGACCTAAATTAAAATAAAGTACCGCGATAAAATCCGTTTAAATTAGTTTAATTTCAATGTATTTCGCGTAAACGTAAGAAATCATTCACAAGCACAAATTTCGGCGTCCGGGTAGGACATTTCAATATGTATTTATACATAAACAAAACTAAATATATATTCTCATACACATATAAGCCCTTGCCTTCGAAGCGGTAAGCAGAAGTACAACTAGTGCTGCATCCACTTTTTGCTGAGTTATTTTCCGTCCCATAGTATGATAGTGGGCGAGTCTATTGATATATTATATTCTCCATAAAAATCAGGGAAAACACTAATATATCCACCGGTTTAAAATGGTTGCTATCCAGACATGTGCCAATATCCTATCGCTCAATTATTTGGGTAAAACAAAAGGCCTATCCTAAAGCGTGACTCATATGAGTCACTATGATACGTGATACCGTGTATGGTGGTCGCTATCCAGACGTGTCCATTTTCCACTAAAATATCACTAACTTACTTAGGTTATTGGAGTTGACTACATAAAGCTGTTTACATTTTTACAATATTATAAATATTTTTTTCGTATTTTTTGCTATATTTCATTTCAAGCATTAGTTATTGCAGTGATTTAAAAAAAATCACATTTGTCGATATTTCATTTCATAATTTTTTATTGATTTTAAATAACTAAATTAGAAATTAAGATAATCTAATGTGTTTTGAATTATACAATATTTCAAAACACATTCGATTTCGAGGCATTTTTAATTTAATCAAATTATATTAATATTTCGCTAAAATTCATGACTATAAAAAATTGTAAAATCAATAAAATAAAAAAAAATAAAAGACACTTTATACAAATAAAATAAAAATAATTGAATCAAAAAATAAAATTAAGTATTAAAATGTAAATAATTTCACTCTAAGGGCCATACACACGATACTTTATTATCGGCGATCGACGATTGCTGATGCTAAAATAATCGTGTGTTCTATTGCCTTAAATCAATCGTCTGGCTTATAATAATTCATATTTCTTTACCTGAGTTAAAATAATTTTTTATTTAACTTTTAATGCGTTAAAAGTCAAAAAGATACTCTCTGCGACCAAGCAGCCATGTGTAAGCATTATTATGTTTTGAGTGATATTTTTTCTGTTTATGGGCAAGGACTTACATTCAATGAAGTTGATAAAAAATTCTCCTATGTTCAGAATTGATTTCTTTACCTAACTGCGTCATTTCTTTTTAATTCTACACGCCTGCTTAGCCAGGTACGAAAAAAAGGAATTATAATTACCAGATTTACAATTCAAATGTTGCCAGATAAAATTGTAAAAATTCTATAAAATCTCATTAATTAAATTAAAAAGCCTTTTTCTTACGTTTCATAATTGATTAACAATTAAAATATATAATTTGAATAAAAAATAATTTGAAATTCATGTGACATATGCATATAAAATTAGAACAATTTGTTCGAGTCAACAATTAATTTAATTACTTTAAAGCTCCATTTCGATGGAGAGAGTTTCTAATATAACAGAATACCATCATTTCAGAGGTTACATCGTAAGATTATTTTGAAGTGATAACTTCTAACTATGGAAGGGTGAGCCGATTCGTAACGTAACGCGAGCGGTCCATCGATCAACGGCAGGTTCGAGAATATTCGAGAACCTTCCGTGAGACGTCACGCGGGCCAGTTGACCAGCCAGCGTTAGCCGACCTCCCTGGAACTTCGAGAATTTTCGAAGTCCCAGGTGACGTCACACAGTGACAAGTTGGCTTTGACCGGACTTTTTTTATGTATTGACGTTTGTCATGCAATAAACTATCTCCATTTAAACGTGGTTTAAAATGTCACGGTACATCAATCAATGACAAGACAATTTGATTGGCACGGCGTAATTTTAATTACAGTAGCGGCACTGTACGATGTCACTTGTGACGTATGACGATCATGATCTTTAGAGAATTATGACAACTACGTATTAAAATTATGCGCTTCGACTGTCTTCGGTTACTTCAAAAATACGAACGTATGGTGATCACATAGACCTATTACAACATTGGCAGATGTGCTTATTCTTGTATGAGAAACCAATGGTCATTCATTCATTGCATATGCATAATGGTTGCCTGGAAAAGATCGCTTCTAGTGATAAGGCCGCCACTTGTGGCACATATATTTGCTCTTTTTTTGTGTTTTCATGTTATTATTTTTTTGTATGTATGTGTCTACCATAAAGAGTTACTATCTATTGCCGAAGAGCACAATTTATATCGTCATACTGAACTTCATTACAAGAACCAATAGTGACGCAATAATGACGTATTTCTCGAGCTATAATGTATCGAAACTGCAATGTGTCAAAGCGTGGCCATATTTAAACAATGTATGATGCGCTGAACCGGCCTGAAGTTACTGGATATACACTGGCTGACCCCAGAACGCGACTCGCTTGAACAAGCCATGTGTATATTGGTCACTATTATATATTATTATCTGAGGGTATCACACTATTGTAAGATGTCACAAGTGCCATCGTACAGTGCCACTACTGTAGATAATCTTTATACAAATTCTTAATATTTCTGTCCCTACATTGAACCCGTACGTACTGTCGTACTAATAAAGGTAGTTAGTCTAGGCTTAAAAAACAGCCTAATAAAAATAATTAGGCATTGGTGTCATTTTTGCGTGTCTGTTGTGTTATATCAGTTCCGTTAAGTTAAAAATAGTTAAGTCATGTCATTTTAGTTTGTTACCAGACAGGTTTTAAATCAATTTAAGTTTATTTCAGTCCGTGCCAAAGGAATTGTTCTTCTTTTTTATTTATGCCTTCGCATTATTATGCATTTCGCCAGTGTCAAGTATAATTTATTCTCAAGTTATTTTTACAAGAACGATGAAACACGGGTGCGGTCGATTTCAAGGTCTTGCCGGAGTTTTGGTGTTAACTCCTTTCAGTACGATGCTTAATTCACTTATTTCAATGTTTCCATACAATGTTCATCACCGTCAATGTTTATTGAACAAATCCACACCACTTTTATACAAAAAACACAACTCTAAACTAGTTTATGAAATAAATTACTAATAACCGATGAACTGCACTGTCAGAATTCCCGCCAAAACGGTAACGGAATTGTTATTAGTCAAATGAAATTATCTTTCACCGATGAATAAGCATCGAATTAATATGTTGTATAAAGACTTACATTATTTAATTTAAGCCATTTTATCTGAATATATAAAACCCATAATTTCACAATAATTTCATTCATATGTCAATTGAAGTAAAAAAGGCGACAATTTATATAAATATAGGAATACACACGTTAAATACTTTTAGGATTCGCAGTATACTAGTATAAGTGTATACTAAATGTAGGTATACTTCACGAGATAATTACGCTTAAATTTTCACCATTTCACAATCCGTAGCACTTTTAAACACATACACCGAATCACATTAAAAAAAACGTTTTGTGTAAACTTCGTCGTTTTCGACACAGCAGTTGACTTACGGTTCGAAAGTTCCATTTATTGGAGTATACAGTTGTTCTTTTTATGTATTTCCACTTGAGACAGGTTTCTTTCGATCTCATCATCGTCAGCTATCCTGTGAATTTAAAAACATATACATAGTAGCGAGAGCTCAGCGGGGAGTGGTACGGACTGTCGAGACGAAAGTCGCAGGTTCGAAACCAGCCCCAAGAGCATACACCTCTGACTTTTCTAAGTTACGTGTATATTAATAGTTAATTATCGCTCGCTTTAACGGTGAAGGAAACATCGTGAGGAAACCAACATACCTGAGAACTCGACAAGATTTTCGAAGGTATGTGAAGTCTACCAACCCGCATTAGGCCAGCGTGGTGGACTAAGGTCTAACCCTTCTCATTCAGTAGAGGAGGCCAGCGCCCAGCAGTGGGGCGTGTAGTGTGGGCTAGTATTGACACATAAGTTCACGAACGGAAGGGGGTAGGCAGAGATGCAAAAACGGAAACAAAAGTTTGTGCAGCTTATCACCGGCCCATAAAGTGCCCTGTCACATATATCGATCGTTACCACTGTCTCACAGAAAACCGACGTAAAGTAGCGGCTTGCTGCTGCGTTTCGTACGGTGAGTGAGATATCCGGAGGCCCAAATCCCCTCCCCTTCCCCAACATTAATTATCCCTTTCCTTTAAGATCGGCAACACGCCTATGATTCTCCGGATATTGTGGGCGTACATGGGCGATGGAGATCACTTACATCAGGTGACCCACTTACTCGTTTTGCGGCCTATGCAATAACAAAAACCTCATAGTTCTCTTAGCGCGCTTCCACTAGAAAGATAAGACAATACAAAAATATGTAATACTAGCAGACCCGGCCACGCGTTGCTGTGGCTAAGGTATATGTTAAATTATATTGTAGTAAACTATTCAATACATTATGCGCCATCTATACTATTGGATACTTACTCAATCCAGTCGATAAATTACCTTACACCGCCATCTGTTAGAATCTTATGGAACTCACAGATAATTATGACTATAATTTGCAATAAAAAAATCGGTTGTCTGTAAAGTCGGTTTACTGACGATAGTTGAACGTGATAACGTCTTAAGAAAATACTGATGGAATGGTAGCATTTTTCAAAAGAAAATTTTAATTTCATTTGTTTAATATTTGATAGTATTTATTGCCTAATTATAACCTCAAAATCCGAAAGTATTTTGTTTATTATTCGGAATTCTCAAGTGTCCGTAGTTTTAATATAGTTTCAATCAAATATATACATTATCTAAAACCCAAAAAGTAAATTCACCTACCTTTTGGTTCTTAGGCCAACTATGTATGGACGACGAACAATGTCCTTTTCGTAAATCTAGTTTTAAAAAGCCCACCTCAATGTGTTTGATATAGGAGAAAATGTTCCCTTTGACGGATGGCTGGTCTAACCTGTCATTTCAGACACGTTGTTGTGATATGTGGAAGATTTAATATTTATGTTTTAATTTTTTTAAATCTCGAACGCTGCCGAACGCAAAGGCCGATTGTGCTTCTTTGTCGCTCGTTCCGCGCTCTCGCTTGCACTTCAAGCCTTAAATGGAACGTGACATCTAGCGAGGTAACGACGCATGAGTCATGTTTTTTCGTGCGTGCAGGCGGCTCTATCGAATTATAAGACGTTATCACGTCAAAAAACATTGCGAATATAAATTAATATATAAACTATCCTATCTCTCAAGTTGGATCAAACTGCATACATATTTCAAAATTTGATTAAAATTAGTTCAGTAGTTTAGGAGTTCATTGCAGACAAGCAACGTGACACGAATTTTTTATATATTAAGATTTTAATAAATTAAACTTACGCCCTCTCTTGTTCGTCCATCTCTTGAACAAGTCTATCTCTTTCGTTGACCGCAGACAAAAGTTCCTGAAAAAAAAATAATTAAATTAAGGACGCCTTAGAATTTAGGTATACATTGCCATTTTGTCTTTATCGGCTTTAACGAGCTCCTTTTGTTACGAAATGACATCAACAATTATTGCCTGGCCCACGAATAAATCTACTACCATAGTATCAGATTTATTGGTCTAAATAGTCATGTCCATATGAGATCGATCCCAGTATGTCATTCGTGTCATTAATGTAAATCATGTCATTCGTGTCATTAGTGTAACTTATGTCATTCGTGTCATTAGTGTAACTTATATCATTCGTGTCATTAGTGTAACTTATGTCATTCGTGTCACTGGATAATCTTGTCATTCGTGTCATTAGTACAACTTATGTCATTAGTGTAACTTATGTCATTCGTATCATTAGTGTAACTTATGTCACTCGTGGTATTAGTGTAACTTATGTCATTCGTGTCATTGGATTATCTTGTCATTCGTGTCATTAGTACAACTTATGTCATTAGTGTAACTTATGTCATTCGTATCATTAGTGTAACTTATGTCACTCGTGTCATTAGTGTAACTTATGTCATTCGTGTCATTGGATTATCTTGTCATTCGTGTCATTAGTACAACTTATGTCATTAGTGTAACTTATGTCATTCGTATCATTAGTGTTACTTATGTCATTCGTGTCATTAGTGTAACTTATGTCATTCGTGTCATTGGATTATCTTGTCATTCGTGTCATTAGTACAACTTATGTCATTAGTGTAACTTATGTCATTCGTATCATTAGTGTAACTTATGTCATTCGTGTCATTAGTGTAACTTATGTCATTCGTGTCATTGGATTATCTTGTCATTCGTGTCATTAGTACAACTTATGTCATTAGTGTAACTTATGTCATTCGTATCATTAGTGTAACTTATGTCATTCGTGTCATTAGTGTAACTTATGTCATTCGTGTCTTCCACGTTATTGTCACCTACCTGCAACAAGAGTCTCTCGCGTCTCTTCTGGCCTGGTGTTTTCCTCCACTCGTCGACTCCGAGGGAGAGTCTCAGCTCCCGGGCCAGCAGCTCACATCGACGGCTCAGATCCTCCTCTTGTTCACTGGACAAACAACACAAAGATAACAAGTAAAGGAAATCACATTGCAGTCAGTTGTATATGGACTCTGTTCAAAGTATCATATTTATTTTACTATTTTCATATTTTACGAAATCAGTGTGTAATAATCAGTGTTGGTATTTATTTTGACATCCGGCCATTATGAAAAAAGGAAATGTACCATTGATTAAAAAAAAAGAAGTGTATTGATAATTTAGAAATTATAGGTTAGTAGAAAACAAAATAAAGAGTATTGAGTATTTAAAAGAACACGAAGTGTGTGATTAATATTAACGTAGACAGTTTGAGTTGCGAGTTGCGATCAGTTCATTGTTAAATATACGAGTGAAATCCTACTAATATTATAAATGTGAAAGTTTGTTTGTTTAGATGTTTGGATGTTTATCGGTCAATCACGCTGAAACTACTTAACGGATTTTGATGAAATTTGGTACATAGACAGGGTATGAGCTGACTTGGGTGGTGGGATACTTTTTATCCCGGAAAAAGCAGATCACGCGGGCGGAGCCGCGAGCAAAAGCTAGTATAATGTAAATGTACTCAAGAACATCGTTGCCTTTATTATTTCAGAGTCCCCTCCTTCTGAATTGCTAACAAAAGTGGGGAAGTGTTTGTTATAATATACTCACAGTATATTGAGTTGCATCTGCCTCCTTAGCAACGCGTTTTTCTTGTTCACCAGGTTGAACCACTGCGACAACAGCCTGTCCTCTTCCTGTCAAATTAACGTATTTTACATAATTTAACTTTATTTACACTTTATGTTACACTGGCAACATTCATTTTTCATTTTTATGCAAGTACACGTAAGAATTCCTAGAGAAACAACAATAATCGAAATGAAATTCTAAATATAACAATACTGTTCCGAAATAGTTCATTCTATCCATCTAGCTGATTATTTAATATTAGTAAAATAAATTCATATTTTATTTTTAACAATCGTAGAACTGTCAACTTCATTCTAGTTTTAGTTGATGGGAAGGGAATTAGAGATATGTGAAGTAAAAAAGAAACCTCGAAGCAGATAGATGTTGAAAAATAGAGAGAGAGAGAGAGAGTTTATAATAACAAATACTATATTGATTATGTTAAGCAGCTGTTTCACAAAGTTTTCAAATATGTATATGGCATATAGATATAAAACGAATTTAAACGGATTTTATCAGGGTATTTTATTTTAATTTTGGTCCCGACGATCCACCACAAAGGCTCAAAAGCTTTCGAAACATCGGGACCAAAATTAAATAAAAAAACCGCGATAAAATCCGTTTAAATTAGTTTTATTTCAATGTGTAACATTCGCGTAAACGTAAGAAATCATTATGTATATGCCATGCCGGCATAAAGGTCTACCAATTACTTTGAACAGTTATGATATACGTTAATACTTAGTGGTTAAACCTTACTCAAACGTTGTGAAACACGCCCTATGTATTATTATTCTTCTAAACATACACTCACACTAGTGAAATAAAGTACAATTTAAACGCGACTATATTTCAAAATAATCTAATCTTGATACTTGAATATACTTTATTAAACATGTAGAAAATTAGTAATGTTATAATATCAAAGCTGAGTATACACATTGTGACTATTTACAATGAATTAGTACAAGAAATTCCAAATTATTGTTGAGAAGATGTTTGTGAAGTATACAATTGGGTAGTTGACCGCGTCGAATTGAGAAGCAATTTTTCTTTTTTCATTTGTTAAATAAAGTAAAAAAAAAAAACTAAAAAAAAATCATAAGTGTATATTTTTTGTAAGTTTCAATCACGAAATTAAGCCGGGCGCTCGAAGCAACACCACATTGATTTTTTTACCACAAAACGTAGGATGTTAAGTCTCATAATGACCAGTAATTTCACTGGCTTCAATGTCCTCCGAACTGAAACATAACAGTACTTACACACCACTGATAAGTGGCAGTAAAAGAAACAAGCAGTGATACCAACCCAGGCGGCCTCTCGCATGCCTTAAACTTGACCTGTCGGTTTTTTTCTATTTAACTGAATGACGAGACGAGCAAGTCGCTCGCCTGATGACAAGCCTGCCCACAAACAGAAGCAACACCACACAGAACTTTGAATTACAAAGCACTGCATAGCACTGAACTGCGCTCGTCACCCCGAGACATAAGATGTTAAGTCTCTCATCACCAGTAATTTCACTGGCTTCAATGTCCTTCAAACCGAAACACAACAGTGCTTACACACTGCTGATAGGCGGCAGAAATAGAAACAAGCAGTGGTATCAACCCAGGCAGCCTCTCTCATACGAGGGACCTACCACCTTGCTCTTTGGCGTTGCACCGTTTTCGCTAACCATTGGTGTTTCTCAACTACCCACTTGTCGATTCGTCTTCCCAACAACAGGCAATGTATGACAAAACGTATGTATTGATTACCGGATCGTGCGGAGCTTGTATGCATTGCACAAACACAAAACGGCCATTTTTCTGCAAAATTTAATCAAAATGATATCCATTTTTTTCTTCTATGTACAGCAGTTTGTTTTCTAGTGTACAATTTTTTTATATTCGTACATTTTTGCTTGATTTTCTGCGGTTTTTGTAAGCTATGTCCACAGAACAAATATTTTAAATGGACGCCGTAAGAACTACGATATGTATGAAAACCAAGCGTGCCAATGTTTATTACGTACGCTGACGTCACTGCGGTGCGCACTAGACACGATGCGTGCATAATAACTTGATATCAGTCCTTCTGCACCCCTCAGTCACCATTTGGGTGCAAATTGTATAAGGGGTGTAAAGAAAACGCTTTATAAGGGAAAATAAAGAAAGCTGGTGATACTGATTATAAACAATGATACCACTAAAAAAACACGACACAAATATAACTATATTCTTTCTCCTGCCCCGGAGGCGCAGTAAATTGATATTGTCTTTTTCTATCACGAATGCTCAATTATAAGTAAATAATGTATAAATGGCAGTAGCTTGTTATCTGGTTGTGAAATAAAACAAAGACAAGACGGCGTATTTTCTTTTTTATTCCTGATTTATCAATATAAAAATACATATATTGAAATAATTATTTTAATGAATAATAATTGCATTTAGCTATCCTATGCTGCATGAAGAATAAAAAAGATAGACTTCTGTTTTTTTTAGTGGTATCATCATCAGCACTACTCCCTATCTCATTTTCGAAAGGGTTTCCCTCACATCCAGTATAGTACGCGCCGACTTGATATGTGATCACGCAAAATAGTAGAACGTACAGCGTCTATTAAAATCTTTGGTCTATGTCTATGTCCATGAATTATGATATCATTTTCTTTAATTAGAATCAAAGCACCCAACACCACAAACACGTGAATTGAATGGAACAGTGTATGAAAAATAAGTTGTTATATATTTATAACACCAGAGACTAATTTGACATATGTAAATTTTACAGTGGGCTTTTACTATTTGGATATGTTTTTTTAGAGGAAGATGCCGTGCTCTTCACTACAGAGGATGCTCAAGACCGGGTGAAGTGGAAGTGTCTACGTAAGAAGGTAGACCCTGGCATTAACATGGAATAACACTAGACAGAAAGAAAGAATGAAAAAAAAATATTTTTATGTATATTGTTTACATATCGTCGATGAAGTACCAATACCTCCTAAGTGTTGAAAATCTAATTTTACACCAGACTGTTTAAAATAAGGTTTTATTTATTTTGATCAACTATTGATAATAAATAGTTTCCAATACATTACCTTTTTATTAGTTACTAAGGGATGTGGTTTATGTTTACGTCTATTGTAATAAAAAAGTAATTTTGGACTAAATTGTCAGTTAGGTGCTATTGGTATTTCTTCGACGATATATGTTATTTTGCGCTGCAGTACTGGTTAGGTTTCATGCAGCAAGTTCTCGAATGAGATTCTGTTCCGTCAATAAACGCCTTTCTTTTTTATATTTAAATACTTTATTTTTTAGCACCTGTAATTTGTGCAGAATTAAATTTGTCTTCTTTCTTTCTCTCTAGAAATTAAGAAATATTGAAATTTAGCATTTTATTTTAAAAACATTCCAACAATAAATAAAATCTGATTTTTAAAAGGTAAATAAAACAAGCGACACGTCACCTTAGTATCTCGAATTTAAAAACAAATTATAGTATATACAAAAAAAAAACTCAAGGAAAATGCGGTGTAAGGCAAGAAACACAGATAAAGAAGAAAACAGCTATTAAGAAAAGGTAATCCGTAAAAAATAGTCTGGAGCCCTTACTAATAAACATTGTATATGTTGGTAATAGTTATACAATACTTCGTCTTGCTATGTTGAGTGACATTTATTATAAGAAGAAGCGAGACAAAACACTGTATAAGTATGACACTCGTATACTTTATGAAAGATACTTTATGACGTTCCTCATTGGCATAAATTGAGCTGCTCTAACTCAAATAAATAATACTTCAATGTATGTAGTGCTAATATACAGGGTTATTTTTAAAACACCAGCAACCTCGCAGGGGTAGATACCTAAGGTTATAAGCTACTACTTTTGTTCTACGACTTTTGATAATTTGTTAGATTTTATTTTCATACAAAAATAAGTATTCATTTAATTTCCGTCTTGTATGTTACCTACACGCATCGCAGATTACGTAAGCAAACACGCGAAGCGTGGGGAACCGGGCTAGCGTTGAAGGTCATCGCCCGAGCCAGCTGAGCGGCTTCTTTGAGTCGCGCTCGCACGCCGAACGCTACGAAGAAAAATACGACACAACAAAAACTTGTAAAATCATTTTTTTTTAAATATATTGAGTTATATACAAACTCGTAGAACAAAAGTTGTTCCGTATGGGGTCAGTTATCTGGTCCTGCGAGGTTGCTGGTGTTTTAAAATTAACCCTGTATATTGTAATAAGTTTAGAAAAGAGCAACGTTAGAGTTTCCTGCCCGTTCTTCTTTAACGAATCAGCATTCCGAACTGGCGGTAGAGTTAAAATTTGACTGAATCTAAATGATGTTTGACATTTTACTGATTCAATAAATAATTTGATTTGATTTGATTTGATACAACATTTATTAGTAAAGCCCTGGGTCTATAATTAATACAAACGGAGTTTTTTGTTCACTTTATTAATCTAAGTTGCAATTTTGGAATCTAAGTTAAAATACTGATATACGTTGCATAAAGTTAACCACACCCTTCTGTTACATGTTGTACAACTTCTAAGAACTTATCATTGACGAAATGCATAATAGTAAGTGTCTCGATATATCAGAATTCCCGCCAAAACTGCACAGTAATGTTAGTATAGTGTCGTGACTCACATGTGGATCTCGTCCCTGATCCATGACTTGTCTGAGCGTTCTCTCCAGTTGTGCAGCTCGAGCGTCCACAGCTCTCTGCTCCCTCTCTAACGCTTGTAACTCGCCTTGAAGATACGACGAACATCCACCAGACTGTATAATTACAATATTATATATTTTTATTCGTCATTTTAATAACACTGATAATTTTAAACAATGTGTTTTTAATAGCATAGGTCGGCAAACGAGCAAGTGGGTCACGTGATGGTAAATGATCTCCACCGCCAACGTACGCCCACCACCATAAGAATCATGGACACGTTGCCGACCTTAAAGGAAAGGGATAATAGGGGATTGGGAAGGGGAGGGGATTTGGGCTTCCGGATATCTCACTCACCGTACGAAACGCAGCAGCAAGCCGCTACTTTTCGTCGGTTTTCTGTGAGACAGTGGTAACGACCCGGTCGAGGCGGCCCATTCATGCTGTAAACAAATCTGTCTACAACGTGGCTCTACCACTCAAAAAAAAAAAGTGATAAACACAAACCACAGTCATGAATGTAAATAAATCACGTAAGTATTACAATATGTCGCACGTCGGCAACGAGAGTGTCACAACACAAAACACTTTGACAGCCTCTGTGGCTTGTCGGGCGAGTAGCCGGTTGTGAAGCGAGAGGCCGCGGGTTCGATCCCCGCACACAGACAAATGTTTGTGTGATCCACAATTTGTTTCGGGTCTGGGTCTCGTGAGACCGAAAGTCTCAAGACTCTCAAGTCTCACACAAGACTCGTATCTTACTGTGGGGTCAGGACTATGTGTGTGACTTTTGGGTGTATAAAAAAATATAATTTTTGGGAAATCTTGTACGATGAGTGAGATATCCGGAGGCCCAAATCTCTTTCCAATCCCTTCCCCATCCCTTTCCTTCAAAGTAGGCAATCTTTCCATCAATCATCAGATATTGTTGATGCTCATAAAGTAAAGATGACTTACCATCAGGTGACCCACTTACTCATTTCTCGACTGCAAAAAAAAATCTTAGTACACTGTCAGTAGAACAATACCTCGTCTCCCAGATCCTTGTCAGGCGTGAGTCTGTCCACGAGTGCTGAGAATGAGTGCAGAGGAGATCTCCGATTCTCTTCTCCCACAGGTGATACACTCTTCACACTCTTCGTGTCTTCACTGTGAGGCTCCTCTGTACGATAGATACAAAAAATATATATATTTTTTTTATGGCATATGCCGGCAAACGAGCAAGTGGGCCACCTGATGGTAAGTGATCTCCACTGCCCATGTACGCTCACAATCAGAAGAATCATGGACGCGTTGCCGTCCTTAAAGGAAAGGGATAATTAGGGATCGGGAAGGGGAGGGGATTTGGGCTTCCGGAAATCTCACTCACCGTACGAAACGCAGCAGAAAGCCGCTACTTTACGTCGGTTTTCTGTGAGACAGTGGTAACGACCCGGGCGAGCCAGCCCATTCATGCTGTAGACAAAACTGTCTACAGCGTGGATCTACCACTCACCTAAATAAATGCTAGCGGTTAATCATTTGTGAAATGATTAACCGCTACATTTAAGTATAGGTTTGCTTTTTTTTTACTAGCCCTGTATTATACATGTCCCACTGCTGGGCACGAGCCTCTTCTACTGTATGAGAGGGATTAGGCCTTAGTCCACCACGCTGGCCCAATGCGGGTTGGCAGACTTCACATACCTTCGAAAAATCTTATCGAGTTCTCAGGTATGCAGGTTTCCTCACGATGTTCCCTTCACCGTTAAAGCAAGCGATAATTAACAATTAATATACACATAACTTTAGAAAAGTCAGAGGTGTATGCCCTTGGGACTGGTTTCGAACCTGCGACTTTCGTCTCGACAGTCCGTACTACTCTCATAAGTATGTTAAATACCTTTAATTTTCAATTAACCTAATAATTTCTTACGTTTACGCGAATATTACACATTGAAATAAAACTAATTTAAACGGATTTTATCGCGGTTTTTTTTTAATTTTTGATCTCGACGTTTGGAAAGCTTTTCAGCCTTCGTGGTCCACCCCGTGACCACATTGTTCATCGTTGGTCGACATTATTCTTGGATTGCGCTACACTTACCATCAGGTGTAGCGTAGTCACTTTGTCGAGCCAGGATAAAAAAAAAAAAAAAAAAAAAACAAGACTGGAAAGCCGTTTAAATTAATTTTATTTCAACGTCAATTAACCTTTTCTTAGAATTTTATAATTGGAAAGCGACATCGACCAAGTAAAAAAAAAAATTCAGATAAATTTAAAAATTTTAACACGTCCTGTCAACTTGCAATAAAATTTTACAAAAAAACATTGAAATAAAACTAATTTAAACGGATTTTATCGCGGCTTTTTATTTTTATTTTGGTTCCGACGTTTTGAAAGCTTTTCGGCCTTCGTGGTCACGGGGTGGACTAACAAAAAAAAACATAATTAGTTGTGTGCATGTATGGTAACTCACCGGATCTGTCTGGACTGACGGATCCCTTCCTGGAGCCAGGACTCGACGGCATGGAGTCGGTGCGAGACAATAACGCGTCCAATTGTTCCACACCACCGGCTATATACAAATATTACAGTAAATTGACAGCCTCCGTGGCGCAGTGGGCGAGTAGCTGACTGTGAAACGTGAGGCCGTGGGTTCGATTCAAATATTTGTGTGATCCACAAATATTTGTTTCAGGGTCTGGGGTGTTGTGAGACCGAAAGTATCTCGTAGTTCCTGATGCCCACGAAACAAGACTCGTATCTTACTGTGGGGTCAGGGCTTTGTGTGTGACTGTTGGGTGTATTTATTTATTTATTTATTACATTGTATTTGGTTTTTAGCATAGGCCGACAAACGAACATATGGGTGGGTTACCAGATGGTATTCATTTATTCAGGTAAAAAAGGTCTACAGCGATGTTCTAACACACATTTTTTACAAACAAACGATTAACCATATATGCAATAATTATTTTGTTATGTATTATTGATACAGCAAATTACAATAGAGACAATTAAAAGGTTCATAGACATTTGTTTGCCTTTCTGGTACAACGCTGGCACTTTTTTTTTATATTTTTATTTTTTCATGAGCACGCTAAAGCGACTGCGCTACACCTGATGGTAAGCGTAGTGCAATCCAACAAACCAGCGACCACCGACAAACAATGAGTTTATCGGTGGTCACCAGAGTCATGCCGGCCTGTATAAATGCTTCTTCCCTCTTCGGAGAGGAAAGAAGCAAATCGAGGGGCCTGCGACAGGACAGGCGGATGACCGATGCAGGCACAGGGATACAAGGATGTACCGCTATACCCGCCACAACCAACAATCAAGTCATGTCACTAGCCCCTCGGGAGAACCGGATATACACTGGCTGATCCTGGAACGCGATCCACACAAGATGTTTGGATCACTATGGCAGGTTTTAACACCATGAATAATTATTAGAATTACTTAAATAAAAACTTACCAGCAGCTAACTCCTCCATGACAGACTGTTTGCTGATGATCTCTACAGTACCACCGCGAGACGAACGGGACGGCGATAATGGTGACGTGGGACTACACAAAAACGATAATGTTTATATATTAACATTGAAAATAACACAGCACCAATTACTTATAAGATAAAAAAAAAATATCAACCCTGTATCTCACTGTCCCACTGCTGAGTATGGGCCTCCTCAACTTTTCTTTTTTATCCTGGGTCGGCAAAGTGACTACGCTACACCTGATGGTAAGTAGTAGCGCAATCCAAGAATAGTGACGACCAACGATAAACAATGTGTCCATCGTAGGTCGGCAAGGTCATGCCGGCCTGCCAAAGGACCAGGAGAACCGGATATACACTGGCTGACCCTGGAATGCGACCCACACAAGGTAGGCCACTATGGCAGTTTTTAGCACCAGTGTACGGTGGTCGCTATCCGGTCGGATACAAGTATCCTCCCACCAGCCAACTAATAAAATCCTCTACTAATTAAATACAGTACGGGGAATGCACCTTTTCAATCCCCTTTCCAAATCCCTTGACCCTGGGATGAGATACCGCAGGGGTTCCCAGTATCCCATTAGCAGGGGCCCGGTAGGAGGTAACGACCCGGTTGAGCCGGCCCATTCATGCTGTAGACAAAAATGTCTACAGCGTGGCTCTACCACTCAGAACTACCATGCGACATTCTTCTCAGGAATCAACGAGGTCTCACTGAGCTATCCACTAGCACATTATATGAATATGCATATGAAATAAATACCAAAAGTACATAATTACCTGACAATGCCAGCCCTTGCGTCTGCGATCAGCTTTCTTGCTCTCTCTCGCAACATAGCTTGTCTCTCTTCCTCTGTCATTTGCTGAAAATTACACATAAGACTTCTTACCACCACGAACGAAGACTTTCTATTAAATTTCTAAAGAGTTTCTTAAAACCAATTATTTATCAATCTAACAGACCATTAACGTGACAATCTGTTCAAAAGATCAACAATAATTAAAGATATTCATTTAAGTAGACGCACTCGCGAATCCAAGAAATGCTAATCCGAAGTAGCCGTAGTAGGTACTTAGAATGCAAAAAGGATCGTCCAGATGTCAACCTAAGATATCGATATATTTCTTATAAAAAATTGCAATAAAAAGTCCCATTTATTCTCAATTAATCGATTTTCAAAACATTGATATACTTTTCTCAAACATCGATACCACCATCGATGAATCGATCTTTTTGCACTTTCAATATACCTACTAACATTCTAACAAATTCACTTAAACATGACATCTACACTAATATTATAAAGAGGAAAGATTTGTATTTATGTATGTAACGAATAAACTTAAAAACTACTGGACCTATTTGAAAAATTCTTTCACCATTATAATACTACATTATCTCTGATGAACTACTTGTTTTCCCGGATAAAGCTGGTCACGCGAGTAGAGCCGCGAGGAAAAGCTAGGCTTTTATAACTTCAGTCAGTGGAAAGGATAAACTTGTGAAACAATATCTTTTTTAACTAATGACGGTAGGCTAGATGGTGGTGGCTGGTTTCCCTGTAAACAACGGTAACAAATGAAGAGCACAACTTCTTTAAAAATTACTAATGCATTATGCTCTTTAACCAAAAGACGACTCATCATCATCATCATCAGCCACAAGACGTCCACTGCTGAACATAGGCCTCCCCCAAAAATTTCCAGACCGACCTGTTGGAAGCGGCCTGCATCCAGCGACATCCTGCGACCTTTATCACTAAAAGACGACTCACTAGGGCTAAAATCCCAAAATCCTGTCTCTTACATCTAAATTCTAACCTATGCAAAAATATAGAAACACCTAAACTGGGGGCATTTTTTTTTATTTAAATACTAATTACCACATACCTTCTTAGGACTGGCGTCTCCATTCCTAACACCATTAACGACCTCAGTCTTTGCTTCCTCCTTAGAGTTCTGCCGTCGCATCCTCTCTTTCTCTCTCGCTTCCCGTTTAGTAGCCTCGAGTAGCTGTCTCGCTCGCTCTTTCAACTCGTCATGCCGCGATATCAATTGCTAACCGGACGACCAATCACATTCAAGCAAGTCGACCAATGAGAGCGAAGCGTTGCGTAATCGTCCAATAGCAAGTTATGGAGTCCAAACAAGCCGTCACACGCACAAACATGTTTTTTTTTGTTGGTAAAGCGATGTCGATGATTCAATGGAAAGAAATGAAATAAGTATTTTATGTTTCGTTAATATGGTAACACTGGTTCTAGCACAAAATTGTTACTATGTGGCTATTTTAATGATACATTTTGCACACTATGATATAAGTTATGGGATCAACTGTAATCTACATTAATATTATAAAGAGGGAAGATTTTTATTTTTGTATGTCACGAATAAACTTAAAAACTACTGGACCGATTTGAAAAAATCTTTCACCATTAGAATCCTACATTATCCCTGATAAAGATAGGCTACTTTTTATCCCGGAAAAAGCTGATCACGCGGGCGGAGGCGCGAGGAAAAGGCAGTATTGTATAACTCAGAAGCATGACCATGGATAATCAGAATTCAAAAAAAGCTAATTTCTTTTTTGTCCTTTTGAGATATTTCATATTCAATGCAATTAACTTTCAAATAGGATAGTTTTAAAGCCGTTTTGACAGACTTAATTTATTTCTTGTTAACGCTTAACGCCCTCCAATGACTAATACGAGACAGTGTATTTTTGCGTTATATAATCGCACAGTTATTATGCATAAGACGTAGAAATTCAACCAAAGTAATGTATTGTATAGTTTACTACAATATAATTTAACATATAACTTAGCCGCGGCAACGCGGGCCCGAGTCTGTTGGTAATCATATAAATAGCAGCAACACGCCTATGATTCTTCTAGTATTGTGAGCGTACACGGGCGGTGGAAATCACTTACCATCAGGTAACCCACTTGCTCGTTTACAGGTCTATACTATAAAAAATGCGCTGTATAAAATTATGAGTAATTTTATTGCATTGAATTAGGTCACATCGAAAAAATTTACTTTGTCATTATAAATTTTTTAAAAAAATATTTTAATTAAAAAAAAAATACTTTGTCATCCGAAAAAGCCTCTCCCAAAACTGATTTTAATTATGTATGTAATATTTTTTTACTATGTATAAAGCCATGGCGTACGACATGGGGAGAAAATAACATAAAACCTTCAGTCACGAGACCGCGTCACACGTTCATCTTATCAAACGGTATGACGCGGCCTCGGAAACATGAGTTTTTTTTTATATCCTCTTAAATGTCATGGTATAAACTTTATCCGCCTAAATCAGTGTTTGTCAAGGTGGGGCCCCACAGGGGGGCAATTTGATAGCTAAGGGGGGCAATTTAAAAATGGACTCGACGCGACTTTGACCCTTTCGCTTTGGGTTATTCAAATGCAATGCTAGATATCGGTGACAAATTTAACAAAAAAATGTTAAGGTGGGGCATGGCCTCAAAAAGGTCGGGAAACACTGGTCTAAATGGTGCTTAACTCACTTTCACGATAAAATCCTAGCAAAAAACGACAAACACTAACACGTAAGCCACACATTGTAAATCATAAGTAACTCACCGGAGTGGGTTTCGGCAATTCGGTCGTGGTCGGTTCATCGACACGTTCTTCTGGTTGTGTGAGCGGATCGGTGGTCGCAGGTTCGATTGTCAACTGCTTCTGCTCCGATTTTTCTGTCGAGATTGTTTTTATATTTGAGGCTGCTAGAACCAGAGTGGCCTAACTGTATTTTTATGACTTTTGACCAATTTGTATTTTCGTAATTTAAAAATGTTAATCTACAAGACCAGACCGGCCTAAAATTGGTAACATCATCTTGACATAGATGGCAGTACAAGTCCATTTCGGCCGTGGTTTAAATTGACGAAAATACAAATAGGTCAAAAGTCATCAAAATGCGGTTAGGCTGCTCTGGTTCTAGCAGCCTCATATATTCTAACGCTGTGATTACCTATACTTTGGTAGATTTTCGCCATAAGACGATAATCTGCGGCTGAGATATCATATAAATGCTTCGTATAAATAATCACCAGAGTCATGCCAGTATAAATGCTTCTTCCCTCTTCGGAGAGGGGACAAGCAAATCGAGGGGCCTGCGACAGGAGCGGCGGATGATCGATGCAGGCACAGTAATACAAGGATGTACCCCTGTACCCGCCCCAACCAACCATCAAGTCATGTCGCAAGCCAAGTCATGGAACGCGATCCACACAAGGCGCGTGGATCACTATGGCAGATGATTTAACACCATGTGTACGGTGGTCGCTATCCGGGCGGATATGATTATCCTACCACCAGCGAACCACATTGAAGTTAGTTTGAATGGTAGAGCTACGCTGTAGACAGTTTTGTCTACAGCATGAATGGGCTGGCTCAACCGGGTCGTTACCACTGTCTCACAGAAACCAACGTAAAGTAGCGGCTTGCTGATGCGTTTCGTACGGTGAGTGAGATATCCGGAAGCCTAAATCCCCTCCCCTTCCCAATTCCTAATTGTCCCTTTCCTTTAAGGTCGGCAACGCGCCCATTATTCTTCTGGTGGTGGGTGTACATGGGCGGTGGACATCACTAACCATCAGGTGAATAGCATAGGCAGGCAAACTTGCTCGTTTGCCGGCCTATGCTATTAAAAAAAAAACTGTTTTCTAAAAGTCGAACACACTGTATAACTCACCCGGCTCACTGTTCCCATTATTGACATTGTTGTGTTGTACACTTTGTTGTTGGTTCTGTTGTGGTGGCTGTTGATTCTGTTGTTGCTGTTCTTGGGTTTCCTCTTCATCATCAGACCCGAACGGGTCCGTCAACTCCTTGCGGGTCATCAGTTTCTCCGGTCGCGTGGGTGGAGGCTGGCGTTAAAAAAAACTCGCTTCAGTGTTAATGCCATCATACACCAGAGATAGAATGAGATAGGTAGAGAGAAATAGAGAAAGAGAATTAATCTATACATCACTTGTATAAAAAAATAAATGAAGAGGGGGTAAAATAGGTCCTCTAAATATATCACACAACAGCAAGCTATCATATCAGTTTGTCTATCACATTACCACTGTCTTAGTAAGTAGAAAAAACTAGTCGAATTAACCTTTTCACACTATACACAAAACTGTCTATTAGGTGTCTACAAGGTGGTAAGTAAGTAAGTAAACAGTAAACGACATGCTATCATGCTATCCCTACTCCGCTGGAAAAAGTACTCTTCGTTCGAATCGACCGTGGCAAGGGCAAGAAAAAGATGGCGCGTAACGGAAAAATGTGATGCGTAACCGAAAAACGTGATGGTAATTTTTTTCCAATGCCGATAAAGAAGTTTTATTGGGACAGAGATCAGTACGCCTTCCTCCAGATGTTAACACAACCAGATCAGTAAAACCCCTCACCTCATTCAAGTTGATGGGATCAGCGAACCACTTGGCGGAGGGTCGAGGGTCGGGAGGTCGCGCCGCCGGGGACAGCACCTTGCCGAGCAGCGCCTTGGACTGGTGCAGCAGTAATCCTCGAACATCACGCCCGGGGGATCCACCGCTCTGGAACACGCGGGACTCTTGGGACTCCGTCGACCTGGGAGGTAAAAATAGACGTCATAATACGCACAATCGAATTATTTCATTCTTTTTTTTTATTATCCCTATATTATATACAGTAATACCCCGGATTTACGCGATAGGTGGGACCGAACTATAACCGTGTAAGTCGAATTCGCGTAAGTCGGGGTACAACTTTGCATGCACTTTTGAGTGACATAATTTGAGGTTATAATTAAAACACAACGTACGTAAAACAATTCAACGCGGAACACGTTCGAAACTTTCATAAACGGACCACTAACATGGCGGAATAGGAGAGCTGACGCGCGCGGCCATCAAAAAGAACAACCACGTATCTCCAAATTCGCGTAAAACGGGGTAGCGTAAGTCAGAGTATTACTGTACGTCCCACTGCTAAGCACGAGCCTTCTCTACTGAATGAGAGGGATCAGGCTTTAATCCACCACACTGCCCTAATGCGGGTCGGCAGACTTCACATACCTTCGAAAATCTTATCGAGTTCTCAGGTATGCAGGTTTCCTCGCGATGTCTCCTTCGCCGTTAAAGCAAGCGATAATTAATAATACACGTAACTTAGAAAAATCAGTGGTGTATGCTCTTGGGGCTGGTTTCAATCCTGCCACTTTCGTCTCGACAGTCTCATCATTGTTTTAAGCAAAAATCTAGTTCTAGATAAAATTTGACGATTCCGGGTAGGAGCTGGTGGTTTTAGGGAATCATGGGGGTAATATATGATAGTTCTAGGCAATCTGTGGCCTTTTCTTGATAAGACAAGGAGCTTTTGGGGATTTTTTTAAGATTCAAGTTAAAGTCTAGGCATGCAGGATTATATTTGGGGGAATTTGGATAAGATCTGCGGTTGCTAGGTATTTATTGAACACGGAATGAAATCTGGGGGATTCTTGGTAAAATCTGGGGATCCCGGATAAAATCTCCACACTCCCTATTTATACGTAGCGGTGTATTTTTAAATGATTGGTCCATGTTTAACAATAGACTCACACTGGTCGCGGCGCCCGTTCGATCCTGGACCGTCTCATGCTGACCTCCCGGCTGAACAACTCCTGGGGAATCGAACAGTCCGTGTCGTGACGACCCACCAGGTACGAAGACTCTGTCTCATCGTTACCTGGAGATATCAAGTTTCCATCTTTTATTAAACGAATTCTTACTTCTGCCGGACCATTAAGCTGTGGAATAGTTTGCCGGCACACGTGTTCCCTCCTTCCTATAATATTGGGTCCTTTAAACGGAGTGTGAAGAAGCAGTTAGGCAGGCCGGCATGATCGTGCCGACCAACGGCAGACACACTGTTTGTCTTTGGTCGACACTATTCCTGGATTGCGCTACACTTACCATCAGGTGTGGCGTAGTCATTTTGCCGAGCCAGGATAAAAAAAAACTGAATGGTGAGACGAGCAGGTCGTTCGTCTGTTCATAAACAATTGCAATACCACACAGTATTACAAACAGCAAGGCGCTGCAGTCATCATCCCCGAGACATAAGATGTTAACAGTGGTCCCGAACAGTGGTCTCGAACCTACTTATTTTTCGGTAGTTATACCGATATGGGCTCTGATCTACCGAAATACCGAAACATAACGACATTTCTACGATTTCAGAGTATACATGGAAATTCTCCCGAATTTAAGAATTGATTTTAAAATTCAATTCTTAAGCTGGTGGGAGGATACTTGTATCCGACCGGATAGCGACCACAGTACACTGGTGCTAAGACCTGCCATAGTGGGCCACCTTGTGTGGGTCGCGTTCCAGGGTCAGCCAGTGTATATCCGGTTCTCCCCAGGGGGCTTGCCCCCTGATCCTAACCCTTTTTCCTTCCCCTCCCCTTTGACCCTTTGCAGGCCGGCATGATCGTGCCGACCAACGATAGACACACTGTTTATCGTTGGTCGACACTATTCTTGGATTGCGCTACACTTACCATCAGGTGTGTAGTCGTAGTCATTTTGCTGGGCCAAGATAAAAAAAAGCAATTATTATTTTTGTAAGCAATTTTTATGATTATTACAGAACCCATATAAATACCGAAAAATCGGTAGGTTCGAGACCACTGGATGTTAAGCCTTATAATAGCGCAGACATTTTATTGGTTTAGAAATTTCATCTGGTAGTAAACGCTCCTATGACTATGTTTCTTCTCAGATCAGTGGGCATTTTCATAACACTATTAGAGCCTTTATAATGATTTTAATATCGACGTGTAAAAGATGTCTGTGAAGTTACTTGAAAAAAAACTTAGATTTTTAACAATACAGAATCACAACTCACCCAATTGTTCGACTTGAAGTTCACTGCCGGTGAAATGTGCACGAAGTTGAAATAGATACGTCATTATCTGAAACAAAGATATATTTCGCTTAATGATGCAAAATATCTGAGTATCTAATAAATGATCGTATTTTCTTCTAACTAACTTCGTTATTCAACTCCCTGGTCACCACCTAAGTTAGACATCTGGTTACCAAATGAGCCAGTCATCCCTTAAATTTCATCCCACTTCTGATAACAGAAAGACCTCACTAATCCCTCACATACTTACAGCAAGTTTATCAGGAGTGGGTCTGGCGCAAACATCGGCAGCGGTCAGTACTTGTGAGATGCCTAACTTGCCACTAGCTTCCAAAGCCGTGCGAAGATTTGTCTCCGCATCTTCAGGCTGCAGGCCGGAGAAGTCACTGAGGATATTAAAAAAACACATTTTTTTAAATCCATCGATACGCCCAACCCCTCTTATTAGAACAGTATAATACATCCACAATATATGTTCACGCTTGTATCCCCAAAGAGTTAAGCATGCAACTAGTGAGGCACCCACAGTTCACCGAGCTTATTTCCATCCCATGATGTGATAGAGAGGTGAGAGATGAGGCGATATATTGAGGGTAGAACGGTACTTACATGAGATCAGGCCGGAAGCGATGTATGATGGCACAGAAGGCAAGTCCAGACCGGAAGCTGGTCGTGAGGTTGGTAACGCGACAGGATTTATACTCTCGTGTGACAGACTGACACCACTCTAGTAAATCTTGCACCTGGAAGGAAACGATAGAATAAAAATATCGATATAGAACATTTTTTTATTTTTATCCGAGCACGGCAAAGTGACTGCACGACACCTGATGGTAAGCGTAGTGCAGTCCTAAAAACGAGGGACCACCAGAATCATGCCGGCCCGTATAAATACTTCTCCCGTCTGCGGAGAACGGGACGGGTACAGGGGTACATCCCTGTATCACTGTGCCTACATCGGTCATCCGCCTGTCCTGTCGCAGGCCCCTCGATTTGCTTCTTCCCTCTCCGAACAGGGAAGAAGCATTTTTACAGGTCAGCATGATTCTGGTAACCACCGATAAATTCATTGTTTGCCAGTGGGCGCTAGTGTTTTGGACTGCACTACGCTTACCATCAGGTGTAGTGTAAAAAAACTACAGATAAAAAAAACTTACCGGAGTCTTGTCCTTATCAATCTTCAACGGTAACTCAGTATCCGCTGTCGGTGTCTTATCACTATCATCATCCATCTCACAACTCTTGTCAAAGCAGATGTCATTCAGATTTGTCTTCAACTCCAACGGCTGTAAATTCCTTTTGGCAATTGTCTTTGGTTTGAAAACGATTGGCTTCAGTTCTGAATTGATTTCTAATGCCGGCTTAGGCTCCGGTTTAGTGTAGTTGGCATAATTGGTCGTATTGGTCATGTTGTTCACATTGGGCATGTTGTTCACATTGGTGATTTTGTTCACGTTGGGCATGTTGGCAAACCCGGTCAGATTGTTCACGGACGGCGGTTCTTCTGGTACCGGGGTGGATGCGGCGTCAGGGGATATTGGGGCGGTGGGGGTGCGAGAGTTGTCGAAGTTGAGACTCTGCACGCTGTTGGGCGTGGCCGCTACATCGCTGTTGGTTAAACTCTGGGTCATTTCCTCAACTTGCTGTCTGAGGTCAAACATCTGCAAAAGATAAAATACCCAACATAAAAGATTTCAATAAACGATCTTATTTTATTCGATTGAATGACGAGAAGAGCAATGCATAAACAAAAGCAACGCCACGCAGAACTTTGAATTACAAAGTGCTACATGGCACTGAACTGCGCTCGTCACCGCGAGACATTAGACGTTAAGTCGCATAATGCCCAGTGATTTCACTGGCTTCAATGTCCTTCAAACAGTGGTTACACACTGTTGCTTGGCGGCAGAAATAGACAAATCGGTGGTGCCAACTGAGATTTCCTCTCTTTAAACGTTAACGTTTAAGCGTTAGTTATGGAGTGGTACGGACTGTCGCGGCGAAAGTCGCAGGTTCGAAACCAGCCCCAAGAGCATGCACCGACGATATTTTTAAATTTACATGTGTGTTCATTGTTAATTATCGCTTGCTTTAACGGTGAAGGAAACATCGTGAGGAAACCTGCATATTTAAGAAGTTCTCTTTAAGAATCTCGAAGGTATGTGAGGTCTGCCAATCCGCATTAAGGCAGCGTGGTGGATTAAGTCCGTACCCTTCTCATTCAGTAGAGGAGGCCCGTGCCCAGCAGTGGGACTGTACAATACAGGACTGATATTCATCCACACTATAATAAGATTATAAAGAGGAAACATTTCTATTTTTGTATGTAACGAATAAACTTAAAAACTACTGGACCGATTTCAAAAATTCTTTCACCATTAGAATCCTACATCATCCCTGATGAACATAGGCTACTTTTTATCCCGGAAAAAGCAGATCACGCGGGCGGAGCCGCGAGAAAAAGCTAGTATAATGTAAAATATAACCTGTCTGGTAGAATGGTCAGAGAGCGTGTAGTCATCTTCATCTAAATCTTCAAGCACAGCGATGTCTGAATTGTTATTGACCGACAACAGACTGGCTAGCGATTGCATGTCTTCGTCTCTGTCAAAGGAATATAGGATTAGTTTTTTTTTTTCTTTAAGTATTGGCAACTGATTCCACTAAATCGAGGAATATTATTGCCAGCATCAAGTGACCATGGCATGTTTGAAAAGATTAAATCCAGTAGGATTAGTAATTGTTGTGGTATGTTTTTTTTTATCCGAGCACGGCAAAATGTAGTGCAGTCAGCACTACACCTGATAGTAAGCATAGTGCAGTCCAAAACACGAGCGACCAACGACAAACAATGAGTTTATCGGTGGTCACCAGAGTCATGCCGGCCTGTATAAATGCTTCTTCTTTCTCAGAAGAAGCAAATCGAGGGGCCTGCGACAGGACAAGCGGATGACCGATGCAGGCACAGGGATACAAGGATCTACCCCTATACCCAATCAACCATCAAGTCATCAGGCAAGCTCTTCGGTAGAACCGGATATACACTGGCGGATATATCCTGGAACGCGATCCACACAAGGCGTGTGGATCACTATAGCAGGTTTTAACACCAAGTGCATGTTGGTCGCTATCCGGGTGGGTATGAATATCCTACCACCAGCGAGTGAGTTGAGTTTGAGTGGTAGAGCCACGCTGTAGACAGTTTTGTTTACAGCATGAATGGGCTGGCTCAACCGGGTCGTAACCACTGTCTCACAGAAAGCCAACGTAAAGTAGCGGCTTGCTGCTGCGTTTCGTACGGTGAGTGAGATATCCGGAAGCCCAAATCCCCTCCCCTTCCCAATCCCTAATTATCCCTTTCCTTTAAGGTCGCAACGCGCTAATGATTCTTCTGGTGGTGGGAGTGCATGGGCGGTGGAGATCACTTACCCTCAGGTGACCCACTTGCTCGTTTGCGGCCTATGCTATATAAAAAAAAAATAATAACATCAACTTTTTTCTTTAATCACCCCACTATAGGGGCGTTATATGGTCCCCACGCCCCATATACTCACGTGGCCTGTCCCTCCCGCAGCAGCACGCAGTGCAGCGTGAGGGTGAGCGTGGCGGCTGCGATCTTGTGGCTGGTCGGCTCCAGGGTCAAGGTCAGGGGACGTTAGGATGGTTATTTTTAATCAACCCTTCAGAGGGGCGTTATATGGTCCCCACGCCCCATATACTCACGTGGCCTGCCCCTCCCGCAGCAGCACGCAGTGCAGCGTGAGGGTGAGCGTGGCGGCCGCGATCTTGTGGCTCGTGGGCTCCAGCGTCAAGGTCAGGGGACGTTGGGATGGTTATTTTTAATCAACCCTTCAGAGGGGCGTTATATGGTCCCCACGCCCCATATACTCACGTGGCCTGCCCCTCCCGCAGCAGCACGCAGTGCAGCGTGAGGGTGAGCGTGGCGGCCGCGATCTTGTGGCTCGTGGGCTCCAGCGTCAAGGTCAGGGGACGTTGGGATGGTTATTTTTAATCAACCCTTCAGAGGGGCGTTATATGGTCCCCACGCCCCATATACTCACGTGGCCTGCCCCTCCCGCAGCAGCACGCAGTGCAGCGTGAGGGTGAGCGTGGCGGCCGCGATCTTGTGGCTCGTGGGCTCCAGCGTCAAGGTCAGGGGACGTTGGGATGGTTATTTTTAATCAACCCTTCAGAGGGGCGTTATATGGTCCCCACGCCCCATATACTCACGTGGCCTGCCCCTCCCGCAGCAGCACGCAGTGCAGCGTGAGGGTGAGCGTGGCGGCCGCGATCTTGTGGCTCGTGGGCTCCAGCGTCAAGGTCAGGGGTCGTTGGGACGGCTCTAGACTCGCGTACTTGCGCATGTTCAATGAGCATACTGCCAGGCGGCGACGTTTGCCGGTCACAGACACCTGGAGAATCACAGAAATATACATGCATCAGTAGGCGATGTTTTTTTTTTTTTATCCTGGCTCGGCAAAGTGACTACGCTACACCTGATGGTAAGTGTAGCGCAATCCAAGAATAGTGTCGACCGACGACAAACAATGTGTCCATCGTAGGTCGGCAAGATCATGCCGGCCTGCCAAAGGGCCAAGGAGGAGGGGAAGGAAGATGGATGGGAAAAGGGTTAGGATAGGCAAGCCCCCTGGGGAGAACCGGATATACACTGGTTGACCCTGGAATGCGACCCACACAAGGTGGCCCACTATGGCAGGTTTTAGCACCAGTGTACGGTGGTCGCTATCCGGTCGGATACATATGCTATATAATGCTTCTTCACACTCCGAAGAGGTAAGAAGAAATCGAGGGCCTGCGACAGGACAGGCGGATAACCGATGCAGGCACCGGGAAACAAGTATGTACTACTATATCAGGCTCAAAAAACCATCAAGTCATGCCGCAAGACCCTCGATAGAAGCGGATATACACTGGCTGATCCTTGAACGCGACCCACACAAGGTGTTTAGGTCACTATGGCAGGTTTTAACACCATATATACGGTGGTCGCTATCCGGGCAACGCGCCCATGATTCTTCTGGTATTGTGGACGTACATGGGCTATGGAGATCTCTTACCATCAGGTGACCCACTTGCCGGTTTGCCGGCTGATGCTATAAAAAAAATACTCACATCCTCAAGCACGAAGGTCCAGTCCTTGTCCTCCAGCTCGTTGGTGCGCGAGTCCTTGAACAATGTCACTGCGACCGTGCGGTTCTCAGGCACGGGGTATATCACTGAACCCCTGGGGAAAGAAGTTTCTCAAGTTAAGTTATTACAAGGTGGTAGGTCCCTCGTATGCGAGTGGCCGTCTGGGTTGGTACCACAGCGCCGTCTACTTCTGCCGCCAAGTAACATCGTCTGATGGCAAGCGCCACGCCTGCCCTTAAGTAGAAGCAACACCACACAGAACTTTGAATTACAAAGGACTGCATGGTACTAAACTGCGCTCGTCTCCTCCGAGACATAATATGTTAAGTCTCATAATACCCAGTTATTTCACCGGCTTCAATGTCTTTCAAACCGAAACACAACAATGCTTACACATTGTTGTTTGGCGGCAGAAATAGACAAAGCGATGGTACGAACCCAGACGGCTTCTTGCATACGAGGAATCTACCACCGGGTAGAGATTACAGTTTCTCAATCTATTTACGCTGCGACCAGCCCAATTAATTATTCTTAAACTAACTAAGGTCAAACCACTCTCATTTAGTAGACTAGGCCCGTGCCCAACAGTGGGACGTGTATAAAGGGCTAGTATTATTATATACGGCTACCCTATTCAAAATCAAATCCAAATCTTTATTCATAATGTAGGCTAAGAAAGCGCTTATGACAGCTCAAGTACAGAACATTTGTCATTAATAAGACTAACTTAAGATCATGAGAATTTTGGAATAACCGCCGCGCTATAGGCTGGCAGGAAAAGGCACACCAACAAGCATGGGAAGAGGGACAGGATCCTTAAATGTAGTGATTCACGGATCAGTGTGAAGGATATGGCAATCGGGACAACGGCAGGAGGGAGTAGGGCAAATTAAGGAATATCAGAATCCCTAGCCTAGCTTACCTACCATTTTACCTTTTTTTTTTTTATAGCATAGGCCGGCAAACGAGCAAGTGGGTCACCTGATGGTAAGTGATCTCCACCACCCATATACGCCCACTACCAGAAGAATCATGGGCGCGTTGCCGACCTTAAAGGAAAGGGATAATTAGGGATTGGGAAGGGGAGGGGATTTGGGCTTCCGGTTATCTCACTCACCGTACGAAACGCAGCAGCGAGCCGCTACTTCACGTCGGTTTTCTGTGAGACAGTAGTAACGATCCGGTCGAGCCAGCCCATTACAAACCCATAGACAAAACGCTGTCTACAGCGTGGCTCTACGCCTCATAAATTATTTTAGTAATGTACTCACTTGAGAGGGTCTTTAAGTGAGGGCTCCCATTCCAGAGGATCGGTCACGACACGTCGGGACCTCCGAGTCCAGACCACACTCAGCTTGTTGGGTTTCCTAAAACAGAACATATAGGAGGTCAACGAAGGAATATTGCTACAGTTAAAACCAACGTTTATTTTATGTGTTCTTCTACTGCATGCATATAACGCAATCAATGCAGCGTGGAGGGTTTTTTTTAAGTGTGTGTGTACAATTCACACACGAAAGTAATGAAACTTCAGTATAAAATTAATTTTAAATTCAAATTGGTCAAATTAACACAGATGTGTTGAATAATTAACGTAAATTAATTAACCAACGAATTTTAATACGCAAAAGCAAAAAACTAAATCACGTGAATTTTCCGACGGCTTCGTTGTACGAAGGCGCAAAGACACGTGATAGCATACTTGTACTTGTGTCCTTTAAGTTGATTTGTGGTGTCTTTAGTCTTATTGGTGATCGCTATCCGAACGGATATGAATATCCTACCACCAGCTAAGTTTGCTGGTAGGAGGATATTCGTATCCGACCGGATAGCGACCACAGTACACTGGTGTTAAAACCTGCCATAGTGACCCGCCTTGTGTGGGTCGAGTTCCAGGGTCAGCCAGTGTATATCCAGTTCTCCCGAGGGGCTTGCGACATGACTTGATGGTTGGTTGGGGCGGGTACAGGGATACATTCCTGTATTATTGTGCCTGTATCGGTCATCCGCCTGTCTTGTCGCAGGCCCCTCGATTTGCTTATTCTCTCCTCGGAGTGTGACAAAGCATTTATATAGGCCGACAAAATTCTGGTGACCACCGATAAACTCATTGTTTATCTCTGGTTTTTTGGACTGCACTACGCTTACCATCAGGTGTAGTGCGGTCACTTTGCCGTGCTCGGATAAAAAAAAAGTTGCTACTTACCATTTGGGCGTGGTCTCGAGGTCGACGCGGTGGTACGACGCGGTGTACTGGAACTTGGCGGCGCGCTTGTTCACCCGCTGCAGCCGCTTCCACACCGAAGCCATCTTACTCTAACTCTGCGAACAATACAATAAAAAAAAGTTTCATAAGGTTAATAAATGCTGCTGGTGGGAGGATACTTGTATCCGACCGGATAGCGACCACCGTACACTGGTGCTAAAACCTGCCATAGTAGCCCACCTCGTGTGGGTCGCGTTCCAGGGTCAGCCAGTGTATATCCGGTTCTCCCCAGGGGGCTTGCCTCCTGATCCTAACCCTTTTCCCATCCCTTTTTCCTTCCACTCCCCCTTGGCCCTTTGGCAGGCCGGCATGATCTTGCCGACCGACGATGGACACATTGTTAATCGTTGGTCGACACTATTCTGGGATTGCGCTACACTTACCACCAGGTGTAGCGTAGTCACTTTGCCGAGCCAGGATAATAAAAAAAAAAAAACATTGTTATGTCATTTTTTGTGTTAAAACACACAAACACAAACTGTGATCCGACATGGAATTTGAACCCAGGGTCTCACCGATTTCCCACCCTAAGCACACTCGCTAAGCCAATGAGACGATACAGATACTATCACAATGATTTACAGTTCATTATAAACATTTTTTGAGTGGGAGAGCCAAGCTGTACAGTTTTGTGTACAGCATGAATGGGCTGGCTCGACCGGGTCGTTACCACTGTCTCACAGAAAACCGACGTAAAGTAGCGACTTGCTGCTGCGTTTCGTACGGTGAGTGAGATAACCGGAAGCCCAAATCCCCTCCCCTTACCAATCCCTAATTATCCCTTTCCTTTAAGGTCGGCAACGCGCCCATGATTCTTATGGTATTGTGGTATGGTACATGGGCGGTGGAGATCATTTACCATCAAGTGATCCACTTGCTCGGTTGTCGACCTATGCTATACAAAAAATAAAAAATTAGACAGTAAACATTACGTGTTGTGGTGATTATCGGCGCTTACGCATTATCAGTGACTCTGTAACGGAAGCGGTCGGGTCCAGTTACTATCAATCGTTTACTACCAATGTTATTTATACCGATCGTGATTTATACTCGGTGCAATTGAATCGGCTATTTTTAAATAAAATTAATTTAAACGGATTTTATCGCGGTTTTTTATTTTAATTATGGTCCCGACGTTTCGAAAGCTTTTCAGCCTTCGTAGTCACGGGGTGGACTGAGTTGTAGGTTGTCCAGAAAAGTACAGTAGTTGTTCAATGAGTAACATTCGCATAAACGTAAGAAATCATTATGGTTATATTTAACAAAAGTATAATATGTAATTTTTGCTATAGAATCTTTCTATAGAATTTTTGTTATCCAAGCACGGCAAAGTGATTGCAATACACCTGATGGTAAGCGCAGTGCAGTCCAAAAAACTAGCGAACACCGACAAACAATGAGTTTATCGGTGGTCACCAGAATCATGCCGGTCTGCATTAATGCTTCTTCTCGCTTCGGAGAGGGAAGAAGCATTTATACAGCCCTCTTTTTTTTGCAAAATCGTACATGGAACATATTTCATACACGATTTTCCAAAAAGTACGAGATTAAATTAGTTTATATTATTGAATTTAGTAAAACAAAATCAGTATCCCCACTTAAAATTGCCGTGGGTTGGTTGTTGTTTGCGTAAGTAAGCCGAATAAGGTTATATTATTTTATATATTACTAGCTTTTCCCCGCGGCTCCGCCCGCATGTAATGCTTTTTCCGGGATAAAATTAACCTATGTTCACCAGGGATAATGTAGGATTCTAATGATGAAATAATTTTTCAAATCGGTCCAGTGGTTTTTAAGTTTATTCGTTACATACAAGAATACAAATATTTCCTCTTTATAACATTATTAAAGAGGAATAATTCTTTCATACATATTTTTTGGCTAGCTTGAACGCACGCAACGGAAGCCTTCAAACATGAATAATTTTCCCCGTTTTTGCAACATTTTTCACTGATGCTTCGCTCCTAATGGTCGCAGCGTAATGTTATATAGACTAAAGCCTTCCTCGATAAATGGACTATCCAACACAAAAAGATTTTTTCAATTCGAACCAGTAGTTCCTGAGATTAGCGCGTTCAAACAAACAAACAAACAAACTCTTCAGCTTTATAATATTAGTATAGATTTGATATTATTTACCTTAATAAACAGTACAAGATACGGTCTAAAAACGCTTACATCAACAATAATAAACGCAGTAATCTGCGACCCCCACATACACCTACATAACAATCCGACGCGGACGCCCAGCTCGTCATATATGATCTCATCTCATTAATAAATAAATAACTTTGTATGTACTTCGTTCACGTGACAATTTTCGATCGGTATCAATGACTCAATATTTGTCATTGTTTATTCCGGTTGGACAAAATTACTTAGTTTGACAGCCTCCGTGGCGCAAGTGGCGAGTAGCCGACTGTGAAACGTGAGGGGTTCGATCCCGCACCGAGACAAATGTTTATGTGATCCACAAATATTTGTTTCGGGGTGTGGGTGTTGTGAGACCGAAAGTCTCTCGTAGTTCCTGATACCCACGACACAAGACTCGTATCTTACTGTGGGTTCAGGGCTATATGTGTGACTGTTGGGGATTATTTATTATTATTTATTACTACTCCATTTGGAAATCGGTTGAAAATTGCCTACAGCGCGGTTTCACCACACATAAAATGTCAAGTAATTGTTATTAATTGCGTAGATTATCTCAAACAAAGTGACGTACATGTTATAAATAACATATTAGACCAGTTAATATAATAATAACATTCCGATAGCACGTGCACTTGAACACACACTTGGGATGCACAATAACGCGTACAATGCATTCATATACATAAGCACTCACGCCTGTAATCAACGAAGGGGTAGGCAGGGGTGTAACCATTACCACACATGGGCATTGGAGATCACTTACCATCAGGTGACCCACTTGCTCGTTCGCCGGACTATGTTATAAAAAAAACATTTCGCCGAGCGTATCTCCGTCCCATGATGTGATAGGGCCTATCAGATAGGGGGCTAGCCTATTGGCATATCGGTCACAATTCGAGACTCTGGGTCGATACTGAGCAATTCGTAAAAAGAAAACCCAATGACATTGTCAAAAACCTAGGCCTATGGTTGAAACCGGGGGCTATTTGATTTGTAATAATAATAATACCAGCCCTGTATTATATTCCTATCCCACTGCTGGGCACGGGCCTTCTACTAATGTGGGAATTTAGACCTCAACAGCCGCCTAATGCGGGTTAGGACACATCACATACCTTCGAGATTTATATGGAGAATTGTCAAGTTTGCAGGTTTCCTCACGATGTTTCCTTCACCATTAAACCAATTTATAATTGGATCCAGTCATGCAAAAAGGAACCAACCCTCAGCAAGTTCAAATGAAGATACTGATTTTGTTTTACTAAATTCAAATTTATCTCGTAGTTTTTTTTTGGAAAATCGGGCATAAAATATGTTCCATGTACGATTTTGTGCAAAAATACGGTATTAAAATCAACTTAAATTAATGAATTTAGCTAAACAAAATCAGTATCTCCATTTGAACTTGCTATGGGTTGGTTCATTTTTGCGTAAGTATGTCCAATTATTCACAATGAATATACACGTAGCTTAGAAAAGTCAGAAGAGTTAAATACATTATATCACGCTTGTAGCCCTTAATGGGTAAACAGGACCGTAACGAGCGCACTCTCATTACGGCAACGATAGGTCCGAATGCGATAACACCGAGGCCATCGCAATATCGCAGACGGATCCAATCACGTTCAACTCGGTAAGTATCGGCAAACACGCCCCATTTAGGGGGCCAACGTTTGTTTACTACCTTTGCCATTTTGTATCCCAAATCAGTTTTCCGTCTTCATTGCAAATTGTACAAATTTAAACATATCGGACCTTGTTTATAAACTTTTTAACAAGCTTTATGGACAGGGAGCCCTCGGGTAGCTGATGAATTAGTAGTAAAAAAAATAGTAATCATTCTTATGACCTCGTTATCGATACCTATTGGAAGCCCCTCCTTCCAATATGTATGATTACTAACCAGCTGATTTTTTTGTTTTTACTTAGTTAATATTTATATAATTTAACTGTCATATTGTCCTACAAATAAAATAATAATTTTTTGAGTATCATCAAATCGAAATATTCTATCCTTGCTACCTCTGTTAGCTACCACAGTAGAGAATTTTCGCATAGGGAATAGTTGGTCGTCTCATCGAAACGAAGCTACTCACGGAAAATGAGCTTGATAGTAGTCAAGTGGATCAGCTACCCGAGGGCTGCCTGTCTATTAATACGTATGTTTGTATGTTAGTATGTAACGGATACTTTGAACATGATTTTGACCTCATGACTATGTGTGTGACTGTTGGGTGTGACTTTACGGCGGTTTTCTATGTGGCAATAACCCGGTCGAGCCGACCCATTCATGCTGCAGACAAAACTGTCTACAACGTGGCTATACCAATATACACATCCAAGCAGGAAATTCCTTATTTAATAAATTCAATTAAATTCCGTCTAATAAATACCAATTATTTCTAAATATAACCGTGTTATAATCGTTCTGTGTTTTCCTGTAGCCCTCGATAAATGAAACAAAGGGGCGAACGAAATCCTCACATTCGTTGTACATCTGTGAAAATAAAAGTGCATTGAACCTTTTGAAAATGTGGACAGCCTGCGATGCGCAGCGGGCGAGTAGACGGCTGTAGAGCAATAAGAGGACGCGAGATCGATTCCCGCACCACGACAAAAATGTTTGTGTGACGAATCACTGTCAAATTTATAAAACATCACTTTTTTCGAAGATTACTCCAAACATAGTAGACAAGGTGGTAGGTCTCACGTACGCGAGAGCCGTCTGGGTTGGTACCACCGCTTTGTCTATTTCTGCCACCAAGCATCAGTGTGTAAGAACTGTTGTGTTTCGGTCTGAAGAATATTGAAACCAGTGCAATCACGGGGCATTATGAGACTTCACATCTTATGTCTCGGGGTGACGAGCGCAGTTCAGTGCCATGCAGTGCTTTGTAATTCAAAGTTATGTGTGGTGTTGCTTCTGTTTATGGGTAGGCGTGGCGCTTACCATCAGGCCTTACTCGTCTCGTCATTCAATCAAACAAAAAAAAAGATTACTCCAAAATGACGTCATCATCAACGGAATATAGGCCAATAAAAAAAACGAGTCATTGCACTAGGCGTCCTTGTTTACTGAACATTTTAATTAACACGTCGGGTTGCCAGTGTTTCGACCTCAAACATGATAAAAACTATAATTAAACACATTACTCGACCTATGTCAGGCTTGGTATAAACTGATGATGTATTTGAAATAAAAGGCACGTATTCATGTATTTTTTTACTAGCCCTGTATTATACCTGCCCCATTGTTGGGCACAGGCCTCCTCTACTGAACGAGAGGGGTTAGGCCTTAGTCCACCACACTGGCCTAATGCGGGTTGGCAGGCTTCACATACCTTCGAAAAATCTTATCGAGTTCTCAGGTATGCAGGTTTCCTCACGATGTTTCCTTCACCGTTCATGTCAATTATATGTATGCAAAAATACGTTTGGATTCACGCACTGTGGTTTCCTTACCGACTCTTTAAACCAGAGGTTCCCAGACTTTTTTTCTCATAGACCAATGTCAAAGTTTAGCTGGTTCCGGTTGACCCCCTGCAGCTACATTTCTACCATAATCCCAAAACTCGACTAAAAATATATAAATAATTATAAATAGACCCAACAGTCACATACATAGTCCTGACCCCACAGTAAGATACGAGTCTTGTGTCGTGGGTGTCAGGAACTACGAGAGACTTTCGGTCTCACAACACCCACACCCCGAAACAAATTTTTGTGGATCACACAAACATTTGTCTTGGTGCGGGAATCGAACCCGCGGCCTCTCGCTTCACAGCCCGCTGCGCCACGGAGGCTGTCGAAAATGTGAAATGTGAAGATTTTTGAAGTTTTTACAAGTAACAGTCGCTGAGCTTCTTAAAATATTATCTGCCTACATTGATAGGTGAAGTCAAGCCAACATTTTAGTTCTTCACTATCAAAAGCAGATACATTTTCGTGGTCCCCCCGCTTACGAGTTGTGAACCCCCCATTTTTTTGTCACGCCAACGTAGGCCCCCGTCGAGTCTCCCGTGGACCCATGGGGGTCCACCTGGACCACTTTGGGAACTAAGGCTTGAAACTTTTACATGTTTATAGCATAGCCCAACAAACGAGCAAGTGGGTCACCTGATGATAAATGCTATCCACCGCCCATGAACAGCAGCCATAATACCAGAAGAATCATGGACGTGTTAGCGACCTTAAAGGGAAGGGATAATTAAGGGATTGGGTCGGGAAGGTACGGTTTGGGGTTTCGGATATCTCACTCATAGTACGAAACGCAACAGAAAGCTGTTAATTCACGTCAGTTTTCGGTTAGACAATGGTATCAACCCGGTCGAACCGGACCGTACATGCTGGAGACAAAACTGTCTACAGCGTGGCTCTACCACCCAAAACTTGGGTGATAGGCTTTTTATCCCGGAAAAAGCAGATCACGCGGGCGGAGCCGCGAGCAAAAGCTAGTGTACTATAAACAAAGCTGTCGGGAGTTAACCACGGTTTTATTGTAACAGACAGTTGCGGTTACAGACGGAATGCATTTTGATAAGACATAGAACTTTATTATTCATTCGGTAATATCCCTGAAGCCCTGGACCGTGGCATTGTTATAATTTTTATTTTTTATTTAACTGAATGACGAGACGAGCAAGGCGTTCGCCTGATGGTAAGCGCCACACCTGCCCATAAACAGAGCCAGCACCACACCGGACTTTGAATTACAAAGCACTGCATGGCACTGAACTGCGCTGGTCACCCCGTGACTTATGTTAAGTCTCATAAAGTCCAGTAGTTTCACTGGCTTCAATGCCCTTCAAACCGACTGAAGTTGCCCTTCGAACCGAGTGCTTACACACTGTTGCTTGGCGACATCAATAGACGGCGCGGTGGTACCAACCCAGACGGCCTCGCATACGAGGAACCTACCACCTTGTTGGTTATTTCTGTATGGGCAGGCGTGGCTTGCCATCGGGCGAGCGGCCTCGTTTGCGAGAAGCCTAACGTCCTTGTTTCACGGCATCATTTTGATTGTGACACTGGCCTATAATTAACATTAAGTGGGTGGTAAGTGCCTATGCCTATGGTCCATATCGACGACCCAAAATATATATTGATTCTGGACTATTCCATGGTAAAAATATGGAGAAATAATAATAATAAATAGATTTAGTGTATTTTGATGATGCTATGTATGTATACATTAGTTGATACTGATTTCTACATATAAGTTTCTTATACCGTGCCGCAGCCTCCGTGGCGCAGTGGGCGAGTAGCCGACTGTGAAACGTGAGGCCGTGGGTTCGATTCCCGCACCGAGCAAACATTTGTTTCGGGGTCCGGGTGTTGTGAGACCAAAAGTCTCTCGTAGTTCCTGATACCCGCGACACAAGACTCGTATCTTACTGTGGGGTCAGGGCTATGTGTGTGACTGTTGGGTGTTATTTATTATTTTACTTTTGTACTGACTTGTCATAAGCGCTATTTCAATTGCCTACATGATTAATAAACGATTTGATTTGATATGCAAAACTTCTGTAGTTCAATAAGTAGGTATAGGTAGTTTTACAAGGTGGTAGGTCCCTCGTATGCGAGAGACCGTCTGGGTGGTACCACCGCTTTGTCCATTTCTGCCGCCAACCGATAGTGTGTAAACACTGTTGTGTTTCGGTTTGAAGGACATCGAAGCCGGTGATATTACTGGGCATTGTGAGACTTAACATCTTATGTCTCATGGTGACGAGCGCAGTTCAGTGGCATGCAGTGCTTTGTAATTCAAAGTTCTGTGTAGTGTTACTACTGTTAATGGGCAGGCGTTACCAACAGCCCAGCGCCTTGCTCGTCTTGTCATTCAATTAAATAAAAAAACTAATAAATCAAATCGTAGTACTATAAAGTGATGATACGCTACAGATGTCCAAAATTCAAACTTATAACACATAGCTAATTATATGCCAGAACATGTGTATGCCCATATGTATCGAATTCCATTTACGTCTAGCTCTTATGATGATATCACACTACCTAGGAATTCTAAGTTGTGTCAGACGTCTCATAGGTACTGTAATAAAGTTATCAGGTCATATTTCTTGATTTGATTGAATGACGAGACGAGCAAGGCGCTCGCGTGATGGTAAGCGCCACGCCTGTCCATAAACAGAAGCAACACCACACAGAACAGCACTGCAAGGCACTGAACTGCGCTCGTCACTCGGAGACATAAGATGTTAAGTCTCACAATGCCCAGTAATTTCACTGGCTTCAATGTCCTTCAAACGGAAGCACAACAGTGCTTACACACTGGCGACAGAAATAAACGGCGCGGTGGTACCATCCCAGACGGCCTCTCGCATACGAGGAACCTACCACCTTGTAATACCTGTTAGGTAGTGATTTTGCTTAGTGTGTCCATTTGCTGCACAACAATCCTAATAATGCAGGGATCACACGCTTCGATTTTAGATCAACTGCTACATCTTATGTGATTTGAGCCGTCTGAACAGAATTTTAATGGAATTCATCAACAAAAACCATAGGTGCATCTGTTGTTGGTTCAAGTCGGCTATTCGACCTGCCCTTGCCCCATTCGCAGTGGGGTCGGAGCAACATGCTTCTTAACATACATACAGATATATTTGTCTTGTAGTTTTTCCGTCCGGCCGCTTGCCTGACATCAACCACACATCCAGACCCAAAAGAAATATTTGTGAATCACACAAACATTTATTTCGGTGCGGGAATCGATCGCGGGGACTTTCGCTTCACAGCGGGATACTCGCCCTATGCTTCACGGGGGCTATCGATTCAATCGTCTAATTAATTAAAATCGAACCGCGTGAACACGCTATTAGGGCCCCAGACATTGTTTTATCGTTACATAGTATAAAATGAAGTCGCTTCGCTCGCCTTACTCGTCTCGATATTCAATTAAATTTTTAAAAATCATTACCTAAGCAGGAAAAATTACTTCTGAACTATCTAATGTTTACAACATTACAGAAACAGGAAAATGGTAAAATATTTAATTTGTAAATGAAGGAGATTCGTAAAGGAAATAATAATAATAATATATTCATTTGGAGTTGAATCATGTCTGAATAGATTTTTCCTTTTATTCACGGGGTTATGATATTTTATACTTTATCATAACTAGAAAGACAAAAGACAAACAAATTTTATAAAATAAAAATCCATAATATTTTTTTTTTAACCTGGCTCGGCAAAGTGACTACGCTACACCTGATGGTAAGTGTAGCGCAATCCAAGAATAGTGTCGACCAACGATAAACAATGTGTCCATCGTAGGTCGGTGTGACATGCTGAAGTGACAAGTCATGCCGACCTATCCACAGTGAGGGTTTGGTATTTAAAAAGTTGCTGATTAAAAGCCATTTTAAATAAATCTGGAGATCAACCAATTTACTAATCCATTTACTTGTAACCTTCAAGCAGTCCTGAATGACTCATCTGTGCAATCTATATGGAGTATCAAACTAATATTGTTTATTGCAAATGGTCAAAAGACGTAATGTCAAGGCAAGGTGAATGAATTTTATAAACAAACCAACATATAGTACAAGATCCCGTAATTGCGCTCATCTAGCTCCTAGCTTTTGCAGGTAGTATACATTGTAGGTTCATTTATTTGGTGAGCAAGTCAGTGAAATAAAATGTTCTTTTTTTTTTTTAATTCGCAAAACCTATCCTTGACCATATTTTTTTAGGCAACCCTATTTGTATGTGTTCAGCAACACTTTTTATACCCTAAAATATTATTTTCATCCGGTAAACAGATGGATGAAGGTCAATGTTCCGCGGGAACTTAGACCAATATTATTTTAACTGAACATACATAACGAGTACATCTGCAGCAACTTTGGCAGATAAACTTCAGGAATGTTACTTAAAGTGGTTTGGTCACGTGCCGAGGAAACCACAGCAGTATGTCAGTCGTAAAAGGCTTATCCCGATCGTACCAGCCGGGGTTCGATCCCGCGAAGGGCCTAAAAAGCGCTGGCTTGACGTATTAAAGGGATATATGAACCAATGGGCTTACTATGGAGGATTTTGATTTTAGGTGAACTAAGAAACAGACGTGTCTTACAAGGAGACCCTCAGATCCGAACCTGAGACCATAGATTCCAAAGACGAGCATGTTACCACGAGGCTACGGTCAGGTTGCGATTTGAATGAAAATGAATTTTTCTAGTAGACGGGTATAAATTACTTATCCGACTTTGGTCCTTAATATCTTTTTACGAGGGCCCAGTTGACCCTAATATTTGGTGGTTGTTATGCCCTTGGGCCCCTCTACCACCCCACCAAAAACCATTGAAATCCCTGATTCACACATCTGAGAGTCTCCTTGTTAGTAAAAACATGGAACCAAGCACTAAGACAGGATAAGGCCAGGCAGAAAAAAACGTGTATGTACTTGAATTTGCAATCATACATAAAAATATATAACATTCAGATAGTGGTCAAGGTTTATTGATATGATTCATGCAGTTTTATGCATAAACCATTAAAATAATCGTAATTGAAAACAAATAACAGGATATATACCCTGTATAAATAAATGCCTGATAGCCTCCGTGGCACTGTGAAGCATGAGGCAGTGGATTGCCATGTCTGGATATTATGGGACCCCAAGTCCCTCGTAGTTTCTAATATTAGGTTAACCAAGTGTGGGATCAGGACTGTGTGTGACTGTTGGGTGTCTTTATTAATTTGAATATTGATAGGTTTATATGATGATTTCTTATATTTCATGAATATTACAAGTAGAAATAAAACTTAACAGATTTTACATGCAATTTTATTAAAATTTAGGCCTGTTAAATTACTAAATAAAATTAGTAACAATAGTAACAGATTTTAATACATTTTAACCCCAGACAAAAAACAGGATGGTTGGTGTGTTTGGCCTTTTTGGCCTTGTCTATGAGTGTGTGTATCTGTTTTTGGAATAATATTTGTTATATGAATGGACCATTTGAAATGTGTTTTATTTTTGTTTGTTAGCTGGTTTAAACAAGATGTTTCTTAGCCATATTTGAAAAGAATCTGTTGCAGTTAAAAGTTACAGATATATTTATAATTTTAGGATTTTTTTTATAGATAGCATATTGTTTAATGGGACTGATATACACTGCAGATTGACATAGAACAGTCCTGTGACAGGACACAAGTTCATCACACAGGGGAATCCTGACATGACACTAGATAAACACCCAGAGGAGTCTTGTGACAGGACACTGTAGATCAACACAGAGTAGTCCTGTGATAGGATAATGAATATTAACCTTGAGAAAAAAAGTAAAACAGACTAGCTGATACAACAGAATATTGATATTATAGTTTACTTTATTACAGATTTTTTAAAGTCAAAAAGGGGTGAAAGAAGGAGGGTGACCTGGTCAGGGTGTTTATATTGTTCTTATCCCGGCTGTATTTAATTCAGAAAAATAGTATATGTCGGAGTGATTAAAATATAAATTATAGTTTTAATGCAGTAAAATAAACATTGCTTCAAAATTTACCTGTGGTGAATTATTTATTCATGAATTGCAATATAAAAAAAATATTTTTTAAATATTAAACACATTATGTATGTATGTATAAATTAAATTTCAAAATCAGATAAGTGATTTAATGAGTATGCGCGTCATATCAAGGTTTTTCCTTTTTTATCACTTGTTTAATTTACCACTACAATTTTTTATAAGGCAGTGTACACAAAGTACACAATGCCAGCCTTGAATAAAATATAAAACGGCCGCTGATTGGAGCTAAACAAACAAACAGACGCGGCTGCAGACATGCGCGTATTATAAGGCTAAAAATAAAATTACGAAGCCCTATTCAATCTCCGAATGACTTTGCATTTAACTAAAGTTCAAAGAACCGATCGTGATATCATCAACACTTTGAGTAACACTTTATAAACAGATTAGAGACACTTTAGATAATATATAATTTATTATTTCTAAAATATTACTTACATCTATAGTCAATCGAACTGTATCAGCAAAACGGGGTCATTTTAACACTCTACACTCGCTTTTGACACTGAATATTAACAATACCACTTTGTCACGCGATTTTAAATAAGTGATTCACAATTTCAGTCTCCTATTCACTTTATTTTTGCAATAAATTAGCTTTTTTTACCAGAAAAATTGACTATTTTTTGACATTTGATGAGATCAATGTTGGTATGGTTTAGTACTACTATTCTACTAAATACTATGGTAGAATATATGTGTGTTGCTGTAGGAAGAAAATAATTAAACATAAACATAAAACTTTTTTATGTATAAACATATGAAATGCCACCATTTATATCTTTCATTTATCATAAGTAATCTAATTATAACATTATGTAATCGTACATATAATTTTATTATTCACTCCGATATATATGTGCGTATGTATACAATTTAATTATTGTATTTTTTAAATTATTTTGCAATAATAAAACGCAATGGTCAGAAATGTCCTATGAGATATTTAATTTGTCAAATATTCAAAATATGAAGTGATTTTCGCTGATTTAACCCTATTTACAAGTTGATTGTGTAATATTTACTCGAATTAATTTAAAGTTCAATTACAACAAATCGGTTTTCGTATTACGTGATCTAATACATGAAATGACCGGTTGAGGTTATGAAACATTTTCATAGAAATATTTTTCATGAAGATATCTATCGGTTATGAAATACTAAGGAATATTAAATTAATTACTTTACAATAATGTCGAGAATACTGCACAATCGGATGAGGTAAGCTCGTTCAATATATACATCTTTATTTCGAGTCTTTTAATCTCATAATCACCAAAAAATCATATTTGATCTTTAATTTTAACCATAAATATCCTCCACAACATTTTAAATCCATCTTTATTCCCATTAAAACTCTGGACTTAAGATGTGACCTTGAGCACTGTAACAGAAGAAAGTAGAAATAATAGATTTCTACCCTTGAAGCACAAATAATATTCCTTAAACAATAATGTTAATACTCACTGAAAATATTTAATAAATTGCATATTAATTGAAGGTCAACAATATTAGCATCTAAAACTGTTATGATTTCTTACGTTTATGCGAATGTTACTCATTGAAATAATTCCCCCCACAAAGGCTGAAAAGTCTTGGAAACGTTGGGATCAAAATTAATAGAAAACCATGATAAAATCCATTTAAATTAGTTTAATTTCAATCTAAAACTGTTGTCTGCATTTCCTGAATTTTTGGATAAGTATAAAATATTCAACATATTGTATCATAAGTTACTTACCCTTACATTATTATTATTCTTAACTACTGTTGTCAGTGGTAAAAATTTGACCATTTCAAAGAAATTGAAACTATAAGCTTTTATCAAACTATATTTTTCCAATCAGGAATAGGAATTATTGCTCATATAGCCTTGAATGTACACAAAATGCAGCATTTTGTATGGAAAATCATATGTAGATATTTACTTTATTTTACCCATCTTAAAAGCAACTAGAAACACATGAATTTGTTTTGTTCATATCTATAACACAGTTTTACGTCGCATCCATCCTCTACCTGCCATCTTTTTCAAGTTGTTGGTCCACCATGTAGCCGGGCACCCTATACTATGTTTACCAAAGAGTGGTCTCCACTCCATCACCTGTCTGATCCACCATCTGTCCATCTGCAGACATGACCTGCCCACTCACACTTTAGAGTGCTAATTTTGTGAGCAATATCAATGACTTTGGTTCTCTGGCGGATGACTTCATTACGGGTTCTATCCACCGAAGAAATTCCATATTTGTATTTTCAGCTTTGTAAAATGCACTCAATCATATATTTTTCAGATCCTCCCTAAAACGAACATCATTTACATGCGTAGATAAACGTGCAGTAGCATTTTCAATATGGACTGGTCGTGGCATGCTTCTTCACAAACCTCTAGATCCGAGCCTGATACAACGCAGGAGGTACGGCATGCTGGTGGCACGGGCTGTCAGAGGAATGTTGAAGATACGGTACCTACTACTCGGTGGGGCTGTGGGCGGTGGAATGACTTTGAATAAGGTATGATGTTATCACTACTGCCATTTATCAATGGGCAACCAGAATTGGGTTGCCGTATTTTATAACTGGGCACAAAAATAATTTATCAAAAGAATCATGGACGTGTTGCCGACCTTAAAAGGAAGATATAATAGGGAATTGAGAATGGTTGGGAGATTTGAACCTCCACTTATTTTACTGAATGAAACGCTACAACAAGCTGCTACTTTACTTCGTTTTTCTGTGAAAACTGTAATAATCTGGTTGAGTCAGCTTGTCCGTGCTGTCCTAGGCCTATTGGAAAAACAAATATCGGACATTCCAGGTCTTATTTTACTTGACTGATGAAATTTTTGTTTGTTAAGCTGAATATGATCAATCACAGAAAAATGACGTAAAGTAGCGGCTTGCTGCTGCGTTTCGTACGGTGAGTGAGACATCTGGTGGCTCAAATCCCCCTCAAGGTCGGAAACGTACCCATGATTCTTCTGTTATTATGGGCGTACATGGGCGGTGTTCTCTTACCATCAGGTGACCCACTTGCTCGTTTGCCGGCCTATGATATATAAAAAAGAAAAAAAATCACTAAATGGAGAATAATATTATTATGTAACATATTTTCCGCAGAAATATGCAGAATGGAAGGATGGTCTTCCTGATATGGGTTGGCTAAACGACATGCTTCCAGACAACGAGCAGTGGGACCGTTTTACCACCACTCTTATCAATGCTAAGGAGAAGATTGGTGACCAGTTACAAATTGGTGAGTTGGTGGTTTTTTTTGTGTTAGACTATGTTAGACTAGTAGTTTTGTTTTAGTTTCGTAATACCAATGGCTATGTTAACAAAATTATAAACAAAACTGTGCCTTTTCCTACCTAGACATTGGCAAAATCATTGAGCAAAGGTGGTCATAATCTAAAAAAATATAGCATTGCATGGAGTATACTTTTATTCCTGAAATACTTAAAGGGATTTAAGTTAAAAATAGAAATAATGGTGTTGTTTTTAACATTTTTCTATAGTAAAAACCATGTGTACCTGACTTTTATTGTCTGATAAATAATTTACCTTTAAATGCTATTTATTTTATTTTAGATATATTTATGTTAGTGGATGAAAATTTCATTTTTATTTATGTAGTTATGTACAATATTTTCCAATGCACCTTCCGATTATATTCAATCATATATTATTGTGTCTGTATTATCCTCAGCGAGGAAAACAGAGATACATAAAGTGCATTCACATAGAATTTTTATTTTTATACTAAAGGACAAAGACCATTGTCAAGTTGGGTACATACAATGTAGATGGTAGAGTGTGGAGTGGGATGGTTCCCTGCATGTCCAACACTTTTTGTTTATTTGATTGAATGATGAGACGAGCAAGGCGCTCGCCTGATGGTAAGCGCAACGCCTGCCCACAAACAGAAGCCACACCACACAGAACTTTGAATTACAAAGCACTACATGGCACTGAACTACGCTCGCCACCCCGAGACATAAGATGTTTAGTCTCACAATGCCCAGTAATCACACTGGTTTCAATGCCCTTCAAACCGAAACACGACAGTGCTTACACACTGTTGCTTGGCAGCAGAACTTAGTGGCATAGTGTAGAGTTCCCCATGTAGTGACGTCGCTAAGTCTAGGGCAGTGTTTCCTAACTTGGGGCCCACGCCTCACAGGGGGGCAATTTAAAAATGGACTCGACGCGACTTTAACTCTTGCTTTGGGCTACTTAAATGCAATGCTAGATATCGGTGACAAATTTAACAAAAAAAATATTAAGGTGGGGGCATGGCAAGGTTGGGAAACACTGATGTAGATGGTAGACTGTTGAATGGGATGGTTCCCTGCATGTCCAGCACTTAGTGGCACAGCGTAGAGTTCCATGTGTAGTGACGTCGCTAGGGTCTCCACTGTGGGTGTCGGCAGATCCGCGGCTGCGCGAGGCGGGGCTGGCGCGCGCGGCCGAGCTGCGCGGGTGGATCGCGCAGCGGTACGAAGACGCCGTCGCCGCTGCTGCAGTCAGCAATGCGCAGCAGGCAGGTGAGCACCTCGCGCGATATAACACGCTCGCGCCTGACTTAGTCTAAGTTATACTAAGCTAACTTCCAGTTAGACTAAGTTATTTTGAATTGTCGTGAAGTTTGACTCATAATTATATTAATTTCAAAATATATGCATTTTTTTCTTCCCTTACAATTAATATTCAAAAGGATTATGACTCAATGTTGTAGCTTTTTAAAAAATGATCTGCATGAAACAAGCTGACAAATTGACGTTGACAAGTTCAAATTGAAGTTGCGCTACGCAAGGTCGCTTCTTAGGAGACTTAGTCTGTCTGTTTTTTTATAAGGTTGGCAACGCGCCCATGATTCTTCTGGTATTGTGAGCGTGCATGGGTGGAAAACAATTACCACTTACCTATGCTATAAAAAAATGTTTCTTTTCTATGTTTATTTTAAATACGTTTTATTATCTTATGACATTACAAAATAAAATTCGACAGTTTAAGTATACTAACATGTACATTTATTCCATAATTACACACTTTACCTGATATTTTTAACTCACACCTTTGTCGACAATTTTTTGGGCATTCTAAAATATAATATTTCCATACAGAACCGACATCGAAAATAGTCAACAACTTACAAAGCAGACCGGCACCGTCGGCGTCGCCCGGTCGATCGAACGAAGACGCCGCTACATACGGTAAACTATTTTTTATTTAAATGAAACTTTTTTAGAGTCCTTGTGATTTGAAACTCGATGAAACGAAAAGGCGTCACGACAAAGACAAACATATCTAAATATATAAAACTCAAAGCTGACTGACTGACATAGTGATCTATCAACGCACAGCCCAAACCACTGGAGGGATCGGGCTGAAATTTGGCATGCAGGTAGATGTTATGATCTGCCCATAAACAGAAGTAACATCGCACAACACTTTGAATTACAAAGCACTGCATGGCACTGAACTGCGCTCGTCACGCCGAGACTAGAGATGTTAAGTCTCATAATGACCACTAATTTCAGTGGCTTCAATGTCCTTCGTACCGAAACACAAAAGTGCTTACCCACTGTTGCTTGGCGGCATAAATAATCAAAGCGGTGGTACCAACTCAGACGGCCACTCGTATACGAGAGACCTACCACATTGAACTTGCCTTTTCTTTTCCAACGACGTTGTTATAATATTAGATCATGTTCGTAATGAAAGATCCCATATTCCATCAGAGAAACGAGTCCATGCGCTTCAAGAAGAAGTGTTGGCGCTGCAAGCACGATACCAGAGGGAGTTGCAGCGGCTCGAGCAAGAGAACAGAGAGTTGCGGCAACAGAACATGCTGCTCAAGCAGGGCAGACAGCCATCGACTAGGAAGATGAAGGTAAGTCTAGAGCATTAGTTCCCAACCTTTTTCAGGCCATGCCCCACCTTAACATTTTTTTGTTAAATTTGTCACTGATATCTAGCATTGCATTTACATAACCCAACGCGAAAGGGTTAAAGTCGTGTCGAGTCCATTTTGAAATTGCCCCCCTTAACTATCAAATTGCCCCCCTGTGGGGCGTGGGCTCCACGTTGGGAAACACTGGTCTAGAGCATTAGTTCTCGAAGTGGTCCAGTTGGACCCCCAGGGATCCGCGGGAGACTCGACGGGGGTCTACGGTAGCCAATTCGTAAGCGGAGGACCACGAAAACTTATCTGCTTCCAATAGTTTTTTTTTTACTAGCCCTGTACTATATACGTCTCACTGCTGGGCACGGGCCTCCTCTACTGAATGAGAGGGATTAGGCCTTAGCCCACCACGCTGGCCTAATGCGGGTTGGCAGACTACACATACCTTCGAAAAATCTTATCGAGTTCGATAGTGAAGAACTAAAATGTTGGCTTGACTTCACCTATCAATGTAGGCAGATAGTAGTATTTTAGATCTAATCTTCACAATTTTTGTCGAGTTTTGGGAATATGGTAGAAATGTAGCTGCAGGGGGTCCACCGGAACCAGCTAAATTTTGAAAGTGGTCTATGAGAAAAATAGTCTGGGAACCTCTGGTCTAGAGTTATATCTTCTTCTTCTCTAGCCTTTTTCGACCAGCTTGGTTTAGGCATCCTTCAACATTTTGCATTTGTTGCTGCATTAAGCTCTTTGGATCCAATTCGAACCGGCGACTTTCTTCACTTCATATTTCCAGCGTATTTATGGTTTTTCTTGAGGGTGCTTTTTTCCTCTATGGTTTCCACTCAACGTGACGCTTGCACCACGATGTTTCGTTCTGGGCAATATGCCCAGCTCACTTCCATTTTGAGTGCGCCACTGGTTCTCTCTGGTGCTCACTCATGGTGGTGAGACCTGGGTTTTCATCAAGGACATTCAAGGTCTCACCATGCTGAGTGAGCACCGGAGACACGAGATAAATTTAGATAGTACTAGAAAACTCTGGAATGCGTTACAAGAAAAATAACAAAGTGAGTCGCTTTTGCTCAAGCAGGTGAGGTTGGCTTTGGATCTAAGATTTTGTTGGACCACTTACATTCCAAGCTACTTTTACTCGCATTATCACATATAAATTAGTAACGAATATTGTAAGTAATTATGCTGGTGGGAGGATACTTGTATCCGTCCGGACAGCGACCACCGTACACTGGTGCTAAAACCTGCCATAGTGGCCCACCTTGTGTGGGTCGCGTTCCAGGGTCAGCCAGTGTATATCCGGTTCTCCCCAGGGGGCTTGCCCCCTGATCCTAACTCCTTTTCCCATCCCTTTTTCCTTCCCCTCCACCTTGGCCCTTTGGCAGGCCGGCATGATCTTGCCGACCTACGATGGACACATTGATTATCGTTGGTCGACACTATTCTTGGATTGCGCTACACTTACCATCAGGTGTAGCGTAGTCACTTTGCCGAGCCAGGATAAAAAAAAGAAACCTGCAAGTGAAGTATATACGTTTTTTTGCAGCGTTCCCTAATCGACATGTACTCGTCGGTGCTGGACGAGTTGTCCGGCTGGGAGGCGGGCGAGGCGGACCGGCTGCCGCGCGTGGTGGTGGTGGGGGACCAGTCGGCCGGCAAGACCTCGGTCTTGGAGATGATCGCGCAGGCGCGCATCTTCCCGCGTGGCGCCGGTGAGATGTGCACCAGGTGAGACATTTTTATCTTCGTATCATGGTAGTCACTCTTTCAGTTCAAATATGGTGACCCGACGAATTCGACGATAATCATTGTGCCTCTCAACGATTGCCAGTATTATGCCAGACTATCTGAGTAGATATACACTGGCTGATGAAAACGAGTGCCTAAATATCAAAATTTTAGTCTTTCATTTCCGATTTCCTTTAGTCATAGAATATAGTGAAATTTATGCGATCAACTTTGAGCTATACCTTTTCAAAGGAAAAAAAAGATCTTGAAAATGAAAAACAAAAAAAATATGTTTTTAAAAAACACATGTACGTGTCGAATCAAGGACCTTATCGTGGTATTATTTCGTTGATTAAAAAAATTAGACCTCAATTAACATTTGTCAAAAAAATAATGTTTTTAATCATCAAATAATGTTTTCAATCAAAAAATCCGTTTAAATTAGTTTTATTTCAATGTTTTTAATTTCAGAGCGCCAGTAAAAGTGACTCTATCTGAAGGACCGTACCATGTCGCTCAGTTCAGGGATTCAGCGAGAGAGTTCGACCTCAACAAGGAGTCTGACTTGGCTGACCTTAGAAAGTAAGTGCTTTTTTGGAAACATTAAGACATTTAGGATGATATAAATTCATTACACATATGTTGCAAGTGCTAAAAAGTATCCATATAATAATATTCTATTTTATTGATATTTTTAAAAAATGTAGAATTCTGTATATCGATAAAAAATACTGTGGTAATTTATAAAAAATATCGACTTGATTACTTGACTATATTTTCAATCCAAACGACATTTTTATAGGATTGTACTTCCATAATATAATTTCGATACTTTTTAAAAATAACGATAAGTCTAAATAAAATATATTTTTATGAAATATCGAAGAGAAGTATCGATATTTTTTCAGTAAGCTTAGTCCTATTATGTTCGAATTATTAGCCATCTTAATATTTCATAGACCAAATATTGTGTGAGTGATATATTACGATACTATTTCGGCGAAGCGATACGGTACAGCTAAATATCTAATATAATAACGTGTATCGATACATCGCATTCTATTGTATCAATACACCAACATATCGATATGTATTGGGCATCACAACAGCAATCTTGAGAAATATTATTTTAATATTGGAGTACTTCATTACTAAGGCAAATTATTCTACAGGTACCTCTACCTCTGGGAATGTTTTTTAGTGAGCCTATAGTAATTTGTTATGTTATAATATAAGCTGCAGCTTTAGTTGAATCTTGAAATTGACCGAACTATTAATGTTTATCGCACATGGGAATTAGTATATGATATTTGATGAGTTTTATTGTCGTGATGTTTGTCATTAGTGTATGATATTAGACGAGTGTTGTCATTGCAGAGAGGTGGAGCTGCGCATGCGCAACAGCGTCCGCGGCGGTCGGACTGTATCCTCGGACGTGATCTCCATGTCCGTGAAGGGACCCGGACTGCACCGGATGGTGCTGGTGGACTTGCCCGGCGTCATATCCGTATGTACCTCTTTTTATTAAGTGTGAAACGAGCAAAGTGTTTGCCTGTTGGTAAGCGCCACGCCTGTCCATAAACAGTAGCAACACCACACAGAACTTTGAATTACAAAGCACTGAACTGCACTCGTCACTCCGAAACACAAGATGTTAAGTTACAATGATCAGTAATTTCACTTAATGTACGTCAAACCGAAACACAACAGTGCTTACACACTGTTACATGGCGACAAAAATAGGCAAAGCGGTGATACCAACCCAGACGGCCTCGCGCATACGAGGGACCTACCTTGTAACCTCCTTCTCCGTACAACTGCCTCGGAACATCACCTATGATATTGATATACTAAGGCCAACTTAACGACTCTCCTTAAAATTGCTGCTAGTAGGATATTCATATCCGCTCACGACCACCGTACACATGGTGTTAAAACCTGCCATAGTAACCCATACACCTTGTGTGGATCGCGTTCCAGGATCAGTCAGTGTATATCCGGTTCTCCCGAGGGGCTTGCGACATGACTTGATGGATGGGACGGGTAAATGGATACATCCCTGTGCCTGCATCGGTCATCCGCCTGTCCTGTCAGATCCCTCGATTTGCTTCTTCCCTCACCGTAGTGTGAGGAAGCATTTATACAGGCTGGCATGATTCTGGTCACCACCAGAAAACTCATTATTTGTTTGTGATCACTACTTTATTTGGACTGCACTACGCTTACCATCAGGTGTAATGCAGTCACTTTGCCGTGCCCGAATAAATAATAATAATTCATTGGAAAAAGAAATGTATAATATATACATAGTGTATTAGTGTAAATTTCTCAAGTAAGTGAACTTCTTGTAATTCTAACTTTTTATATTTCAGACCCAAACTGTGGACATGGCGTCGGATACCCGTGAAGCGATCAAACAGATGACCAAGCAGTACATGGACAATCCAAACGCCATAATCCTATGCATACAGGTATATGCAGGGTCACTATGACCCTATGAGGGAGTGACTTAGGAAAGATCAAATTGATATTGTAGTTCAATATTACATTGTGTTGGTTTATATGAATTGTTTAGGGATCTAAAAAAACCCATAATCTGTACCGGGTTATACATCCTATTAGAGAGGTGTGTTGAATTTAATTAACGCATTGCATCGAGCCTTATTAAGGACTAGCTTTTGCTCGCGGCTCCTTCCGCGTGATCTGCTTTTACCGGGATAAAAGTATCCTATCACCCAAGTCAGCTCATACCCTGTCTGTATACCAAATTTCATCAAAATCCGTTCAGTAGTTTCAGCGTGATTGACGGACAAACATCCAAACAAACAAACTTTCACATTTATAATATTAGTGTGATTTCACCTGTCGTAATACCAAATCTGATTGCATTTCTAGGACATGTAAAAAGCATTTATTGAATAATTAACATATAATATTAGATTTTCAACTTTGCAAAATACTAAATGAGAAACAGCAGTGCTTTTGTCTCACTTCAGCATTGTTATTTTCGCTCACGCATTTCACATAATGTATAGGGATGTGATCGATCTTATCGATTGTAATAAACTAATGATTAAAATGAGCATGAAATTTTAGGATGTTTAGCTTTTGAGAACATGCGGTACATAAACATGCCAATGCCATGTGTATGTAACGACTCTTAAAAAAAATGAACTACGAGATACTTTCCATCTCACAACACCCTAAAATAATGTCGCTTTATTATTTTGTTTTGAAGGATGGCTCAGTGGATGCAGAGCGAAGTAACGTGACGGACCTAGTATCTTCATGTGACCCGAGCGGCAAGCGGACCATATTTGTACTTACCAAGGTGGATCTCGCCGAAGAAAACCTCGCTAACCCAAACAGGGTGAGTATGGGGGGTGGAATTGACCCCGTGTATTGACTTACAGCACTTAACCAACTGGTCTGAAAAGAAAAGAAAATATTGAGTGCGTTGGTCAAACTTGACCGCATATGTTAATTTTGAAACCTCGCAAACCTCAAGGAGTTTCGTGTGGGGGAGGGAGGGGGGGGGGGATATAACATAATTATTATTTTTATTTTTTGTCTATGTTATTGTTCTCGTTCCCCCTAATGTTTTGGGATCAGGGACTTTGGAATTAGAGTGTTTTCCTAATCTACCCTTATTTTCATTTCCCTATTCTCCTACGCTCTGTTTTCATTTATTTCATATTTCTTAAACTCTATTACGTTCTTCTGTTTATCTTAAATTCTTATTACATTTTACTTATTTCACTACTTATCTCGTCACGGTATTATGTGTTGGTGAGGTTAACAGGACAGACGACCTGATAAAGGTCGCAGGATGTCGCTGGATGCAGGCCGCTTCCAACAGGTCGGTCTGGAAATCTTTGGGGGAGGCCTATGTTCAGCAGTGGACGTCTTGTGGCTGATGATGATGATGAGGTTAACGTGGGGTTTGAAAGTCGTTGATTTGTCCAGATCCGTCGTATCCTGGAAGGCAAGCTGTTCCCGATGAAGGCCCTGGGGTACTACGCCGTGGTCACCGGCCGCAGCAGGCGAGACGACTCCATACAGAACATCAGGGACTACGAGGAACGGTTCTTCAGCTCGTCCAAGCTGTTCAAGTGAGTGGACCACTCATATAAATAAAAAAAAATTACGGGTTGCACTCCGCGAGTGCCGACAGAAGTGAAAACTTACCAAACAACATGCGAGAATACAAAATTACGGCATCATGTCCACTCGACATGATAAAAGTACATTCTACTCTCTTCGCGTTTATGCGAGCCTGGTACTTTTTACGGCAACATGTTCCAAATAAGAAGAAACCTAAAAAGTTTTTCTTTGTCCAAATCGTCATTTGTTTATTAATTACGGCTACTCGCCATGAAAACTGGACATTCTACTCTCTTCGCGTTTATTCGAACCTGGTACATACTTTTTTGTTTTTTCGTTTCGGTTCACCTTCCCATAAGAAGTTATCACTTCAAAAAAAGTGTCGGTTCAAATTGCCTTGTTTCAGGGACGGTCTGGTGACCCCGTCGCAGGTGACCACCCGCAACCTGTCGCTGGCGGTGGCGGATTGTTTCTGGCGGATGGTGCGAGCCTCGGTGGAACAGCAGGCCGACGCGTTCAAGGCGATGCGGTTCAACCTGGAGACTGAGTGGAAGAACACTTTCCCCAGGTACGTGTTAGTGTTATAGGTTTGCAGGTGGTAGGTTCTTGTGGTAGGTCCTTTTTTTTTTAAAGCATTGGCCGGCAAACGAGCAAGTGGGTCACCTGATGATAAGTGATCTCCACCGCCCATGTACGCCCACCACCAGAAAAGTCATGGACGCGTTGCCGACCTTAAAGGAAATGGATAATTAGGGATTGGGAAGGGGAGGGGGTTAGGCTTCCGGTCATCTCACTCACCGTGCGAAACGCAGCAGCAAGCCACTACTTTACGTCGGTTTTCTGTGAGACAGTGGTAACGACCCGGTCGAGCCAGCCCATTCATGCTGTAGACAAAACTGTCTACAGCGTGGCTCTACCACTCTAAAAATTTATACCTGTCTGTTTATACCTGTTTTTTAAATTGTTAATTTCGCGCGCTCACAAAGATTTATTTATTACTAGCTTTTGCTCGCGGCTCCGCCCGCGTGATCTACTTTTTCCGGGATATCCTTTCTTAGCGGATGCCTACGTCATAACATCTACCTGCAAGCCAAATTTCAGCCCGATCCCTCCAGTGGTTTGGGCTGTGCGTTGATAAATCACTATGTCAGTCACCTTTGAGTTTTATATATTTCGATTATCAAGAGGAGAATTAAACATATCTCTAAAAATATTAACTTTATCGTGAAAGTTCATAAGAACTTTTTTATTTGTATTTCAATAAAGAATTTAAAAAAACAATTGTCCGGTTGAAATATAACAATTCCTTGCAATTGTTTAAACAATTTCGGTTTAAACAATATGGCACGGGGTTGCCCCATGGCAACATGCATTTATATCATCAGTAGGGCAATTTGAAGGGGATCGCATAAAAAAATTGAGGTGGAAAAGTTTTCGGTACTCATGCGCCGATTCCTACTAGACTATTTGAGTTTGAAGTGCATTCCAGTGTAGTATTTTGTAATCAAAATAAAAAATTCTAAACCTTCATTCATCATGTAGGCTTAGAAAGCGCTTATGACAGGTCAAGTACAGAACATTAAAGTCATAATAATACAAACTTAAGACTATGGGAACATTGGAATAACCGCCGCGCTATAGGCTGGCAGGAAAAGGCACACAAGCATGGGAAGAGGGAGGGGATCCTTAGATGTGAGGATTCACAGATTTGAGTGGGGGATATGGCAATCGGGACAAGGGGAGAAGGGAGTAGTCCTGTATAATGTTTCTGTTTATGGACAGGCGTGACGCTGATTATTAGGCGAGCGATTTGCTTGTCCCTTCATTCAATAGTGGTGGAGTAGGGAATTCGATGAAACGCAATATGTAATTGTTTTTTTAATAAAATATAAAAACTTTATCTGAAAATAAAATTTGTAATATGTGTTCGATTGACGTTCGAAGCCCTTTTATGAGAATACTTTCTTTTTCCTTGTAAAGCCGCTAGATGTCGCTACCTTTGCTGCGTTCCATTTGAAACCATCTAATTGGAGCAAAACGATCCTCGAACTGTATCAACTCCTCGTTTACTTTTCAAACTCAGTGAAGTCCGGGAAATCCGTATCTTTCTTTTGGGTCTCTGTGTATTGTACAATTCCAGTCTGGGGTATCGAATCGGATCATAAAAGCTTAATTAGCAACCTGGTTAGAGTCTGCTTTAGGCACGGCTGGTTCCTTAATGGATACATTCAGTTCAGCTATGACATTAACCGAAGCCGATGAGTGTAAGAAAAGATCGTCTAAAGCAGTGTTTCCCAACGTGGGGCCCACGCCTCACAGGGGGGCAATTTAAAAATGGCCTCGACTCGACTTTAACCTTTTCGCTTTGGGTTATTTAAATGCAATGCTAGATATCGGTGACAAATTTAACAAAAAAATGTTAAGGTGGGGCATGGCCTAAAAAAGGTTGGGAAACACTGGTCTAAAGCCTTAGTTCTAAGTAAGTAAGTGAGGATCTAAAGTATTAGCTTGACTTCACCTATCAATATAGGCAGATAATATTTTAAGAAGCTCAGCTACTGTTACTTGTTAAAATTTGCATATTTTTTGTCGAGTTTTGGGAATATGGTAGAAATGTAGCTACAGGGGATCCACCGGAATCAGCTAAATTTTGAAAGTGGTCTATAAGAAAAAAAGTTTGGGAACCTCTGGTCTAAACTTTAAAGCATTATCATAAACAGGCGCGACATTAGAACTGGAAGTACATGGATCCGGGATAGCGAAATTAGCACATATAATATTCACATGTGTTACCAATTGTTGGGATAATCCGGCCTCCGTGGCGCAGCGGGCGAGTAGCCGGCTGTGAAACGAGAGGCCGCGGGTTCGATCCCCGCACCGAGATAAACATTTGTGTGATCCACGGATATTTGTCTCGGGGTCTGGGTGTTGTGAGACCGAAAGTCTCTCGTAGTTCCTGATACCCACGACACAAGACTCGTACCTTAGTGTGGGGTCAGGACTATGTATGTGACTGTTGGGTGTATTTATTATTATTTATTTATTTATTATAATATTTCAAACCTGCGGTCCATTTCTTATGTGGAAGAATTAGGTGAGCAATCGTCCGCACCGTTCCGGCGCTGCTTGGGCGACTCGTCGTCCTCACTGGACCCTCATCTCGTCTCGTCCTCTCGCTCGACGATGACCTCGAGGGACAGGGAGGGTAGACTACGTGTTCTTCACACACACGTGCTTTTTCTTCTCGTAATACGAATCCAGAAGATCTCAGAGAACTGTCACTCGAGCCAGCCTCGAGATTAGTAAGGGCAGGCGTGGTTTATTTATTTTTACGTAACGCATAAAATAAAAATAAATAAATTAATGTACCTTTCCATTTCAATCTCGACAGTTTAAACGAAAAAAGTAACTAAAATAAAGTTTTATAGCGCTCAACCTTGATAATCGTTCTCCGGTTCTCCCCAGGGGGCTTGCCCCCTCATCCTAACCCTTTTCCCATCCCTTTTTCCTTCCCCTCCCCGTTGGCCCTTTGGTAGGCCGGCATGACCTTGCCGACCTACGATGGACAAATTGTTTATCGTTGGTCGACACTATTCTTGGATTGCGCTACACTTACCATCAGTTGTAGCGTAGTCACTTTGCCGAGCCAGGACAAAAAATAAAATCCAATTTCAATCTCGAAAGTTTAAACGAAAAATCTTTCAAAAATAATGTTTATAGCGCGCAACCTTGATAATCGCTCGCGTGACGTTCCGCCACCCCTAGCGCCCCGTTCGCATGCCCACGAGCTGCACCCACGCCCGCGCCAGAACCTTCACACACCCTGCATACCCCCAGTGCCGACTTAATTCTCGGAGTTTTGGCGGGAATTCTAATAGTGCAGTCCATCGCTTATTTTAATTTATTTCATAAACTAGTTTAGAGTTGTGTTTGTTGTATAAAAGTGATGTGGATTTGTGCAATAAACATTGACGGTGATGAACAGTGTATGGAAACATTGAAATAAGTGAATTAAGCACCGTACTGAAAGGAGTTAACATCAAAACTCCGGCAAGACCTTGAAATCGACCGCACCCGTGTTTCATCGTTCTTGTAAAAATAATAGACATGCGCAAAACAGTACGCTATGAAGTAATGCCATAGGGCATGTCATTTCGTACGGCGTAATATGGCACTATAGCATGGCATGGCATGGCATTACTCTAGGCATGACCTGACATGACACGCTATGTGAAGTAATGTGTACGGCCCACTATTACTAATATGGCACTATAGCATTACTCTAGGCATGACCTGACATGACATGCTATGTGAAGTAATGTGTACGGCCCACCATTACTAATATGGCACTATAGCATTACTCTAGGCATGACCTGACATGACACGCTATGTGAAGTAATGTGTACGGCCCACCATTACTAATATGGCACTATAGCATTACTCTAGGCATGACCTGACATGACACGCTATGTGAAGTAATGTGTACGGCCCACTATTACTAATATGGCACTATAGCATTACTCTAGGCATGACCTGACATGACACGCTATGTGAAGTAATGTGTACGGCCCACCATTACTTGTACTGTTGTGTACTGTATGTTCAATCAGGACTTAGGTGTAATGTAATAGCAATATTAGAGAGATAGACCTTTTATATATTTTTTTTATTTGATTGTATGACGAGATGAGCAAGGCGCTCGCCTGATGGTAGCGCCACGCCTGCCCATAAACTGATGCAACACCACACAGAACTTTGAATTAAAAACACTTCAAATTCGCCATAATAAACAAATACATTAATACCCAAAAAATATATTTACACACCTAGCAATATTTTTTCTAATTATTTACAGTTAGAATTAAGTAGGTAACAAATTAAGTCCTTTCTTCACAAACACACAAAACAAACACTTTCCAAAACAACATTTTTTTTACCATACCGCATACAATAACCTTGTCCTCGTAAACAAATGTGAATTGTGAAATAATTCAAAACAATAGTAAAAGACGAAAGAAAGCGCGCCAGTTGAGTTATTATTACTTACTGGGCGGTGCCATAGAAATGTAAACCCTATGAACAGTATTTTATATACTGCTCTAAATCAAAATTCTACTAAGGGGCGTGACAGAGACAGAATCCCGACCGCCTGACACACCTCGATCGCACAATTTCTCGAACGTTTCCGATTGCGCGCCCGCTTCACCGAGCCGCCCGGCCCGTGTATGTACTATGGCAGTGCGCACGTCATGCCATGTGCCATGCAACATTTCGCCGGGTACTGTGTACTGTTTCAGTACTCGGTCGTGTTATATAACGTGTCATGCATTACTCACAGTACTTACACATGTCTAAAAAATAACTTGAGAATAAAATATACTTGACAAAATGCATAATAATGCGAAAGCTATAAATAAGAAAGAAGACTTAACTCTCTTCCGAGGTGGGCGAAGCACAGCTCGCTCGCTTCCGCGTTACATATTCTGTAACCGATGTACTTAAATATAAGTGTGTGCACATTATACGGTTATTGATTCAAACGCGAGTATAATCAATGAATTTCGTACCCACAACCGATGCGGCACTCGCCATCGCAAAATACCACTATAGTTTTTTAATTATTTATACAAAAAATACTTAAAAATACAATTTTTTTTATCCTGGTTCGGCAAAGTGACTACGCTACACCTGATGGTAAGTGTAGCGCAATCCAAGAATAGTGTCGACCAACGATAAACAATATGTCCATCGTAGGTCGGCAAGATCATGCCGGCCTGCCAAAGGGTCAAGGAGGAGGGGTAGGAAAAAGGGATGGGAAAAGGGTTAGGATCAGGGGGCAAGCCCCCTGCGGAGAACCGGATATACACTGGCTGACCCTGGAACGCGACCCACACAATGTGGGCCACTATGGCAGGTTTTAGTACCAGTGTACGGTGTTCACTATCCGGTCGGATACAAGTATCCTCCCACCAGCAAAACGACAAACTTACTGTGACCTTGCATTCGGTTTGAAACGATGCAACAATGAAAACAAAATTGCTACCTGCTCTGTGCTCTCTGAAGTTACACCATGACAGGCGTTGACAGTTGGGTCACGTCACGTAAAGGTAGCGACATCTAGCAGCTCTGTAAGAAAAAAGGCAATGTACTCTCATAATAGGACTTCGAACGTCCATCGCAACACATAATATGTATTTAACATTATGTACAGGTACCGGCACGATTTGTGAACACAAACGTTACCTGATTTATAGTTAATGTTATAATTCATTGTTATTGGAATGAAGCAGCATGGTGGAGACCGGCAGCGTTGATTCACGTGATTGGTTTGACAGTCAATGTTCGCCGTCTTTTAGACTTTCCAGAATTATTCGATTATTGTACTCTTTTGTGGAATTTACCATATGTGGTCATGATTCGTGCCGGTTACTGTACTAGGTCTTTTGTATACGAATTGCTTTAAACATTCACTAAAAGGAGCTCTAGAACGGAAGTAAAACAAAATGGTAGTTATTATTGCCAACAAAAAGTGTTTGTTTTTTTAATAGACAACGCGAGCTAGACCGTGACGAACTGTTCGAACGAGCCCGGGCCGAACTGCTCGACCAATCCGCGGAGTTGTCAGCCGTGCCACCACCAGCCTGGGAGCTGCGACTACAAGCGGCGCTGTGGCACGAGGCGGCCGCGCGGGTGTTCGACTCCATATACCTGCCCGCCGCTGCTGTCGCACATGATGATGTCGGTCAGTAGCCAGCACGCACTCCTCACTCCTCACTCCTCACTCCTCACTCCTCACTCCTCACTCCTCACTCCTCACTCCTCACTCCTCAAGCGGCGCTGTGGCACGAGGCGGCCGCGCGGGTGTTCGACTCCATATACCTGCCCGCCGCTGCTGTCGCACATGATGATGTCGGTCAGTAGCCAGCACGCACTCCTCACTCCTCACTCCTCACTCCTCACTCCTCACTCCTCAAGCGGCGCTGTGGCACGAGGCGGCCGCGCGGGTGTTCGACTCCATATACCTGCCCGCCGCTGCTGTCGCACATGATGATGTCGGTCAGTAGCCAGCACGCACTCCTCACTCCTCACTCCTCACTCCTCACTCCTCACTCCTCACTCCTCAAGCGGCGCTGTGGCACGAGGCGGCCGCGCGGGTGTTCGACTCCATATACCTGCCCGCCGCTGCTGTCGCACATGATGATGTCGGTCAGTAGCCAGCACGCACTCCTCACTCCTCACTCCTCACTCCTCACTCCTCACTCCTCACTCCTCAAGCGGCGCTGTGGCACGAGGCGGCCGCGCGGGTGTTCGACTCCATATACCTGCCCGCCGCTGCTGTCGCACATGATGATGTCGGTCAGTAGCCAGCACGCACTCCTCACTCCTCACTCCTCACTCCTCACTCCTCACTCCTCACTCCTCACTCCTCACTCCTCAAGCGGCGCTGTGGCACGAGGCGGCCGCGCGGGTGTTCGACTCCATATACCTGCCCGCCGCTGCTGTCGCACATGATGATGTCGGTCAGTAGCCAGCACGCACTCCTCACTCCTCACTCCTCACTCCTCACTCCTCACTCCTCAAGCGGCGCTGTGGCACGAGGCGGCCGCGCGGGTGTTCGACTCCATATACCTGCCCGCCGCTGCTGTCGCACATGATGATGTCGGTCAGTAGCCAGCACGCACTCCTCACTCCTCACTCCTCACTCCTCACTCCTCACTCCTCACTCCTCACTCCTCACTCCTCACTCCTCACTCCTCAAGCGGCGCTGTGGCACGAGGCGGCCGCGCGGGTGTTCGACTCCATATACCTGCCCGCCGCTGCTGTCGCACATGATGATGTCGGTCAGTAGCCAGCACGCACTCCTCACTCCTCACTCCTCAAGCGGCGCTGTGGCACGAGGCGGCCGCGCGGGTGTTCGACTCCATATACCTGCCCGCCGCTGCTGTCGCACATGATGATGTCGGTCAGTAGCCAGCACGCACTCCTCACTCCTCACTCCTCACTCCTCACTCCTCACTCCTCACTCCTCACTCCTCAAGCGGCGCTGTGGCACGAGGCGGCCGGGCGGGTGTTCGACTCCATATACCTGCCCGCCGCTGCTGTCGCACATGATGATGTCGGTCAGTAGCCAGCACGCACTCCTCACTCCTCACTCCTCACTCCTCACTCCTCACTCCTCACTCCTCACTCCTCAAGCGGCGCTGTGGCACGAGGCGGCCGCGCGGGTGTTCGACTCCATATACCTGCCCGCCGCTGCTGTCGCACATGATGATGTCGGTCAGTAGCCAGCACGCACTCCTCACTCCTCACTCCTCACTCCTCACTCCTCACTCCTCAAGCGGCGCTGTGGCACGAGGCGGCCGCGCGGGTGTTCGACTCCATATACCTGCCCGCCGCTGCTGTCGCACATGATGATGTCGGTCAGTAGCCAGCACGCACTCCTCACTCCTCACTCCTCACTCCTCAAGCGGCGCTGTGGCACGAGGCGGCCGCGCGGGTGTTCGACTCCATATACCTGCCCGCCGCTGCTGTCGCACATGATGATGTCGGTCAGTAGCCAGCACGCACTCCTCACTCCTCACTCCTCACTCCTCACTCCTCACTCCTCAAGCGGCGCTGTGGCACGAGGCGGCCGCGCGGGTGTTCGACTCCATATACCTGCCCGCCGCTGCTGTCGCACATGATGATGTCGGTCAGTAGCCAGCACGCACTCCTCACTCCTCACTCCTCACTCCTCACTCCTCAAGCGGCGCTGTGGCACGAGGCGGCCGCGCGGGTGTTCGACTCCATATACCTGCCCGCCGCTGCTGTCGCACATGATGATGTCGGTCAGTAGCCAGCACGCACTCCTCACTCCTCACTCCTCACTCCTCACTCCTCACTCCTCAAGCGGCGCTGTGGCACGAGGCGGCCGCGCGGGTGTTCGACTCCATATACCTGCCCGCCGCTGCTGTCGCACATGATGATGTCGGTCAGTAGCCAGCACGCACTCCTCACTCCTCACTCCTCACTCCTCAAGCGGCGCTGTGGCACGAGGCGGCCGCGCGGGTGTTCGACTCCATATACCTGCCCGCCGCTGCTGTCGCACATGATGATGTCGGTCAGTAGCCAGCACGCACTCCTCACTCCTCACTCCTCACTCCTCACTCCTCACTCCTCAAGCGGCGCTGTGGCACGAGGCGGCCGCGCGGGTGTTCGACTCCATATACCTGCCCGCCGCTGCTGTCGCACATGATGATGTCGGTCAGTAGCCAGCACGCACTCCTCACTCCTCACTCCTCACTCCTCACTCCTCAAGCGGCGCTGTGGCACGAGGCGGCCGCGCGGGTGTTCGACTCCATATACCTGCCCGCCGCTGCTGTCGCACATGATGATGTCGGTCAGTAGCCAGCACGCACTCCTCACTCCTCACTCCTCACTCCTCACTCCTCAAGCGGCGCTGTGGCACGAGGCGGCCGCGCGGGTGTTCGACTCCATATACCTGCCCGCCGCTGCTGTCGCACATGATGATGTCGGTCAGTAGCCAGCACGCACTCCTCACTCCTCACTCCTCACTCCTCAAGCGGCGCTGTGGCACGAGGCGGCCGCGCGGGTGTTCGACTCCATATACCTGCCCGCCGCTGCTGTCGCACATGATGATGTCGGTCAGTAGCCAGCACGCACTCCTCACTCCTCACTCCTCACTCCTCAAGCGGCGCTGTGGCACGAGGCGGCCGCGCGGGTGTTCGACTCCATATACCTGCCCGCCGCTGCTGTCGCACATGATGATGTCGGTCAGTAGCCAGCACGCACTCCTCACTCCTCACTCCTCACTCCTCAAGCGGCGCTGTGGCACGAGGCGGCCGCGCGGGTGTTCGACTCCATATACCTGCCCGCCGCTGCTGTCGCACATGATGATGTCGGTCAGTAGCCAGCACGCACTCCTCACTCCTCACTCCTCACTCCTCAAGCGGCGCTGTGGCACGAGGCGGCCGCGCGGGTGTTCGACTCCATATACCTGCCCGCCGCTGCTGTCGCACATGATGATGTCGGTCAGTAGCCAGCACGCACTCCTCACTCCTCACTCCTCACTCCTCACTCCTCAAGCGGCGCTGTGGCACGAGGCGGCCGCGCGGGTGTTCGACTCCATATACCTGCCCGCCGCTGCTGTCGCACATGATGATGTCGGTCAGTAGCCAGCACGCACTCCTCACTCCTCACTCCTCACTCCTCACTCCTCAAGCGGCGCTGTGGCACGAGGCGGCCGCGCGGGTGTTCGACTCCATATACCTGCCCGCCGCTGCTGTCGCACATGATGATGTCGGTCAGTAGCCAGCACGCACTCCTCACTCCTCACTCCTCACTCCTCACTCCTCACTCCTCACTCCTCACTCCTCAAGCGGCGCTGTGGCACGAGGCGGCCGCGCGGGTGTTCGACTCCATATACCTGCCCGCCGCTGCTGTCGCACATGATGATGTCGGTCAGTAGCCAGCACGCACTCCTCACTCCTCACTCCTCACTCCTCAAGCGGCGCTGTGGCACGAGGCGGCCGCGCGGGTGTTCGACTCCATATACCTGCCCGCCGCTGCTGTCGCACATGATGATGTCGGTCAGTAGCCAGCACGCACTCCTCACTCCTCACTCCTCACTCCTCACTCCTCAAGCGGCGCTGTGGCACGAGGCGGCCGCGCGGGTGTTCGACTCCATATACCTGCCCGCCGCTGCTGTCGCACATGATGATGTCGGTCAGTAGCCAGCACGCACTCCTCACTCCTCACTCCTCACTCCTCACTCCTCAAGCGGCGCTGTGGCACGAGGCGGCCGCGCGGGTGTTCGACTCCATATACCTGCCCGCCGCTGCTGTCGCACATGATGATGTCGGTCAGTAGCCAGCACGCACTCCTCACTCCTCACTCCTCACTCCTCAAGCGGCGCTGTGGCACGAGGCGGCCGCGCGGGTGTTCGACTCCATATACCTGCCCGCCGCTGCTGTCGCACATGATGATGTCGGTCAGTAGCCAGCACGCACTCCTCACTCCTCACTCCTCACTCCTCACTCCTCAAGCGGCGCTGTGGCACGAGGCGGCCGCGCGGGTGTTCGACTCCATATACCTGCCCGCCGCTGCTGTCGCACATGATGATGTCGGTCAGTAGCCAGCACGCACTCCTCACTCCTCACTCCTCACTCCTCACTCCTCAAGCGGCGCTGTGGCACGAGGCGGCCGCGCGGGTGTTCGACTCCATATACCTGCCCGCCGCTGCTGTCGCACATGATGATGTCGGTCAGTAGCCAGCACGCACTCCTCACTCCTCACTCCTCACTCCTCACTCCTCAAGCGGCGCTGTGGCACGAGGCGGCCGCGCGGGTGTTCGACTCCATATACCTGCCCGCCGCTGCTGTCGCACATGATGATGTCGGTCAGTAGCCAGCACGCACTCCTCACTCCTCACTCCTCACTCCTCACTCCTCACTCCTCACTCCTCACTCCTCAAGCGGCGCTGTGGCACGAGGCGGCCGCGCGGGTGTTCGACTCCATATACCTGCCCGCCGCTGCTGTCGCACATGATGATGTCGGTCAGTAGCCAGCACGCACTCCTCACTCCTCACTCCTCACTCCTCACTCCTCACTCCTCACTCCTCACTCCTCACTCCTCAAGCGGCGCTGTGGCACGAGGCGGCCGCGCGGGTGTTCGACTCCATATACCTGCCCGCCGCTGCTGTCGCACATGATGATGTCGGTCAGTAGCCAGCACGCACTCCTCACTCCTCACTCCTCACTCCTCACTCCTCACTCCTCACTCCTCACTCCTCACTCCTCAAGCGGCGCTGTGGCACGAGGCGGCCGCGCGGGTGTTCGACTCCATATACCTGCCCGCCGCTGCTGTCGCACATGATGATGTCGGTCAGTAGCCAGCACGCACTCCTCACTCCTCACTCCTCACTCCTCACTCCTCAAGCGGCGCTGTGGCACGAGGCGGCCGCGCGGGTGTTCGACTCCATATACCTGCCCGCCGCTGCTGTCGCACATGATGATGTCGGTCAGTAGCCAGCACGCACTCCTCACTCCTCACTCCTCACTCCTCACTCCTCACTCCTCACTCCTCACTCCTCACTCCTCAAGCGGCGCTGTGGCACGAGGCGGCCGCGCGGGTGTTCGACTCCATATACCTGCCCGCCGCTGCTGTCGCACATGATGATGTCGGTCAGTAGCCAGCACGCACTCCTCACTCCTCACTCCTCACTCCTCACTCCTCACTCCTCAAGCGGCGCTGTGGCACGAGGCGGCCGCGCGGGTGTTCGACTCCATATACCTGCCCGCCGCTGCTGTCGCACATGATGATGTCGGTCAGTAGCCAGCACGCACTCCTCACTCCTCACTCCTCACTCCTCACTCCTCACTCCTCAAGCGGCGCTGTGGCACGAGGCGGCCGCGCGGGTGTTCGACTCCATATACCTGCCCGCCGCTGCTGTCGCACATGATGATGTCGGTCAGTAGCCAGCACGCACTCCTCACTCCTCACTCCTCACTCCTCACTCCTCAAGCGGCGCTGTGGCACGAGGCGGCCGCGCGGGTGTTCGACTCCATATACCTGCCCGCCGCTGCTGTCGCACATGATGATGTCGGTCAGTAGCCAGCACGCACTCCTCACTCCTCACTCCTCACTCCTCACTCCTCACTCCTCACTCCTCACTCCTCACTCCTCACTCCTCAAGCGGCGCTGTGGCACGAGGCGGCCGCGCGGGTGTTCGACTCCATATACCTGCCCGCCGCTGCTGTCGCACATGATGATGTCGGTCAGTAGCCAGCACGCACTCCTCACTCCTCACTCCTCACTCCTCACTCCTCACTCCTCAAGCGGCGCTGTGGCACGAGGCGGCCGCGCGGGTGTTCGACTCCATATACCTGCCCGCCGCTGCTGTCGCACATGATGATGTCGGTCAGTAGCCAGCACGCACTCCTCACTCCTCACTCCTCACTCCTCACTCCTCAAGCGGCGCTGTGGCACGAGGCGGCCGCGCGGGTGTTCGACTCCATATACCTGCCCGCCGCTGCTGTCGCACATGATGATGTCGGTCAGTAGCCAGCACGCACTCCTCACTCCTCACTCCTCACTCCTCACTCCTCAAGCGGCGCTGTGGCACGAGGCGGCCGCGCGGGTGTTCGACTCCATATACCTGCCCGCCGCTGCTGTCGCACATGATGATGTCGGTCAGTAGCCAGCACGCACTCCTCACTCCTCACTCCTCAAGCGGCGCTGTGGCACGAGGCGGCCGCGCGGGTGTTCGACTCCATATACCTGCCCGCCGCTGCTGTCGCACATGATGATGTCGGTCAGTAGCCAGCACGCACTCCTCACTCCTCACTCCTCACTCCTCAAGCGGCGCTGTGGCACGAGGCGGCCGCGCGGGTGTTCGACTCCATATACCTGCCCGCCGCTGCTGTCGCACATGATGATGTCGGTCAGTAGCCAGCACGCACTCCTCACTCCTCACTCCTCACTCCTCAAGCGGCGCTGTGGCACGAGGCGGCCGCGCGGGTGTTCGACTCCATATACCTCTGCCCGCCGCTGCTGTCGCACATGATGATGTCGGTCAGTAGCCAGCACGCACTCCTCACTCCTCACTCCTCACTCCTCACTCCTCAAGCGGCGCTGTGGCACGAGGCGGCCGCGCGGGTGTTCGACTCCATATACCTGCCCGCCGCTGCTGTCGCACATGATGATGTCGGTCAGTAGCCAGCACGCACTCCTCACTCCTCACTCCTCACTCCTCAAGCGGCGCTGTGGCACGAGGCGGCCGCGCGGGTGTTCGACTCCATATACCTGCCCGCCGCTGCTGTCGCACATGATGATGTCGGTCAGTAGCCAGCACGCACTCCTCACTCCTCACTCCTCACTCCTCACTCCTCAAGCGGCGCTGTGGCACGAGGCGGCCGCGCGGGTGTTCGACTCCATATACCTGCCCGCCGCTGCTGTCGCACATGATGATGTCGGTCAGTAGCCAGCACGCACTCCTCACTCCTCACTCCTCACTCCTCACTCCTCAAGCGGCGCTGTGGCACGAGGCGGCCGCGCGGGTGTTCGACTCCATATACCTGCCCGCCGCTGCTGTCGCACATGATGATGTCGGTCAGTAGCCAGCACGCACTCCTCACTCCTCACTCCTCACTCCTCACTCCTCAAGCGGCGCTGTGGCACGAGGCGGCCGCGCGGGTGTTCGACTCCATATACCTGCCCGCCGCTGCTGTCGCACATGATGATGTCGGTCAGTAGCCAGCACGCACTCCTCACTCCTCACTCCTCACTCCTCACTCCTCAAGCGGCGCTGTGGCACGAGGCGGCCGCGCGGGTGTTCGACTCCATATACCTGCCCGCCGCTGCTGTCGCACATGATGATGTCGGTCAGTAGCCAGCACGCACTCCTCACTCCTCACTCCTCACTCCTCACTCCTCAAGCGGCGCTGTGGCACGAGGCGGCCGCGCGGGTGTTCGACTCCATATACCTGCCCGCCGCTGCTGTCGCACATGATGATGTCGGTCAGTAGCCAGCACGCACTCCTCACTCCTCACTCCTCACTCCTCAAGCGGCGCTGTGGCACGAGGCGGCCGCGCGGGTGTTCGACTCCATATACCTGCCCGCCGCTGCTGTCGCACATGATGATGTCGGTCAGTAGCCAGCACGCACTCCTCACTCCTCACTCCTCACTCCTCACTCCTCAAGCGGCGCTGTGGCACGAGGCGGCCGCGCGGGTGTTCGACTCCATATACCTGCCCGCCGCTGCTGTCGCACATGATGATGTCGGTCAGTAGCCAGCACGCACTCCTCACTCCTCACTCCTCACTCCTCACTCCTCAAGCGGCGCTGTGGCACGAGGCGGCCGCGCGGGTGTTCGACTCCATATACCTGCCCGCCGCTGCTGTCGCACATGATGATGTCGGTCAGTAGCCAGCACGCACTCCTCACTCCTCACTCCTCAAGCGGCGCTGTGGCACGAGGCGGCCGCGCGGGTGTTCGACTCCATATACCTGCCCGCCGCTGCTGTCGCACATGATGATGTCGGTCAGTAGCCAGCACGCACTCCTCACTCCTCACTCCTCACTCCTCACTCCTCAAGCGGCGCTGTGGCACGAGGCGGCCGCGCGGGTGTTCGACTCCATATACCTGCCCGCCGCTGCTGTCGCACATGATGATGTCGGTCAGTAGCCAGCACGCACTCCTCACTCCTCACTCCTCAAGCGGCGCTGTGGCACGAGGCGGCCGCGCGGGTGTTCGACTCCATATACCTGCCCGCCGCTGCTGTCGCACATGATGATGTCGGTCAGTAGCCAGCACGCACTCCTCACTCCTCACTCCTCACTCCTCACTCCTCAAGCGGCGCTGTGGCACGAGGCGGCCGCGCGGGTGTTCGACTCCATATACCTGCCCGCCGCTGCTGTCGCACATGATGATGTCGGTCAGTAGCCAGCACGCACTCCTCACTCCTCACTCCTCACTCCTCAAGCGGCGCTGTGGCACGAGGCGGCCGCGCGGGTGTTCGACTCCATATACCTGCCCGCCGCTGCTGTCGCACATGATGATGTCGGTCAGTAGCCAGCACGCACTCCTCACTCCTCACTCCTCACTCCTCACTCCTCAAGCGGCGCTGTGGCACGAGGCGGCCGCGCGGGTGTTCGACTCCATATACCTGCCCGCCGCTGCTGTCGCACATGATGATGTCGGTCAGTAGCCAGCACGCACTCCTCACTCCTCACTCCTCACTCCTCACTCCTCAAGCGGCGCTGTGGCACGAGGCGGCCGCGCGGGTGTTCGACTCCATATACCTGCCCGCCGCTGCTGTCGCACATGATGATGTCGGTCAGTAGCCAGCACGCACTCCTCACTCCTCACTCCTCACTCCTCAAGCGGCGCTGTGGCACGAGGCGGCCGCGCGGGTGTTCGACTCCATATACCTGCCCGCCGCTGCTGTCGCACATGATGATGTCGGTCAGTAGCCAGCACGCACTCCTCACTCCTCACTCCTCACTCCTCAAGCGGCGCTGTGGCACGAGGCGGCCGCGCGGGTGTTCGACTCCATATACCTGCCCGCCGCTGCTGTCGCACATGATGATGTCGGTCAGTAGCCAGCACGCACTCCTCACTCCTCACTCCTCACTCCTCACTCCTCAAGCGGCGCTGTGGCACGAGGCGGCCGCGCGGGTGTTCGACTCCATATACCTGCCCGCCGCTGCTGTCGCACATGATGATGTCGGTCAGTAGCCAGCACGCACTCCTCACTCCTCACTCCTCACTCCTCAAGCGGCGCTGTGGCACGAGGCGGCCGCGCGGGTGTTCGACTCCATATACCTGCCCGCCGCTGCTGTCGCACATGATGATGTCGGTCAGTAGCCAGCACGCACTCCTCACTCCTCACTCCTCACTCCTCAAGCGGCGCTGTGGCACGAGGCGGCCGCGCGGGTGTTCGACTCCATATACCTGCCCGCCGCTGCTGTCGCACATGATGATGTCGGTCAGTAGCCAGCACGCACTCCTCACTCCTCACTCCTCACTCCTCACTCCTCAAGCGGCGCTGTGGCACGAGGCGGCCGCGCGGGTGTTCGACTCCATATACCTGCCCGCCGCTGCTGTCGCACATGATGATGTCGGTCAGTAGCCAGCACGCACTCCTCACTCCTCACTCCTCACTCCTCACTCCTCACTCCTCAAGCGGCGCTGTGGCACGAGGCGGCCGCGCGGGTGTTCGACTCCATATACCTGCCCGCCGCTGCTGTCGCACATGATGATGTCGGTCAGTAGCCAGCACGCACTCCTCACTCCTCACTCCTCACTCCTCACTCCTCAAGCGGCGCTGTGGCACGAGGCGGCCGCGCGGGTGTTCGACTCCATATACCTGCCCGCCGCTGCTGTCGCACATGATGATGTCGGTCAGTAGCCAGCACGCACTCCTCACTCCTCACTCCTCACTCCTCACTCCTCACTCCTCACTCCTCACTCCTCACTCCTCACTCCTCACTCCTCAAGCGGCGCTGTGGCACGAGGCGGCCGCGCGGGTGTTCGACTCCATATACCTGCCCGCCGCTGCTGTCGCACATGATGATGTCGGTCAGTAGCCAGCACGCACTCCTCACTCCTCACTCCTCACTCCTCAAGCGGCGCTGTGGCACGAGGCGGCCGCGCGGGTGTTCGACTCCATATACCTGCCCGCCGCTGCTGTCGCACATGATGATGTCGGTCAGTAGCCAGCACGCACTCCTCACTCCTCACTCCTCACTCCTCACTCCTCACTCCTCACTCCTCAAGCGGCGCTGTGGCACGAGGCGGCCGCGCGGGTGTTCGACTCCATATACCTGCCCGCCGCTGCTGTCGCACATGATGATGTCGGTCAGTAGCCAGCACGCACTCCTCACTCCTCACTCCTCACTCCTCACTCCTCAAGCGGCGCTGTGGCACGAGGCGGCCGCGTGGGTGTTCGACTCCATATACCTGCCCGCCGCTGCTGTCGCACATGATGATGTCGGTCAGTAGCCAGCACGCACTCCTCACTCCTCACTCCTCACTCCTCACTCCTCACTCCTCACTCCTCAAGCGGCGCTGTGGCACGAGGCGGCCGCGCGGGTGTTCGACTCCATATACCTGCCCGCCGCTGCTGTCGCACATGATGATGTCGGTCAGTAGCCAGCACGCACTCCTCACTCCTCACTCCTCACTCCTCACTCCTCAAGCGGCGCTGTGGCACGAGGCGGCCGCGCGGGTGTTCGACTCCATATACCTGCCCGCCGCTGCTGTCGCACATGATGATGTCGGTCAGTAGCCAGCACGCACTCCTCACTCCTCACTCCTCACTCCTCACTCCTCAAGCGGCGCTGTGGCACGAGGCGGCCGCGCGGGTGTTCGACTCCATATACCTGCCCGCCGCTGCTGTCGCACATGATGATGTCGGTCAGTAGCCAGCACGCACTCCTCACTCCTCACTCCTCAAGCGGCGCTGTGGCACGAGGCGGCCGCGCGGGTGTTCGACTCCATATACCTGCCCGCCGCTGCTGTCGCACATGATGATGTCGGTCAGTAGCCAGCACGCACTCCTCACTCCTCACTCCTCACTCCTCAAGCGGCGCTGTGGCACGAGGCGGCCGCGCGGGTGTTCGACTCCATATACCTGCCCGCCGCTGCTGTCGCACATGATGATGTCGGTCAGTAGCCAGCACGCACTCCTCACTCCTCACTCCTCACTCCTCACTCCTCACTCCTCACTCCTCACTCCTCACTCCTCACTCCTCACTCCTCACTCCTCAAGCGGCGCTGTGGCACGAGGCGGCCGCGCGGGTGTTCGACTCCATATACCTGCCCGCCGCTGCTGTCGCACATGATGATGTCGGTCAGTAGCCAGCACGCACTCCTCACTCCTCACTCCTCACTCCTCACTCCTCAAGCGGCGCTGTGGCACGAGGCGGCCGCGCGGGTGTTCGACTCCATATACCTGCCCGCCGCTGCTGTCGCACATGATGATGTCGGTCAGTAGCCAGCACGCACTCCTCACTCCTCACTCCTCAAGCGGCGCTGTGGCACGAGGCGGCCGCGCGGGTGTTCGACTCCATATACCTGCCCGCCGCTGCTGTCGCACATGATGATGTCGGTCAGTAGCCAGCACGCACTCCTCACTCCTCACTCCTCACTCCTCAAGGGGGAGAATTGCATCAGGGGCGTTAGATGGAGGATGATTAATTGCAGGGGGACCGTACAACCCGCTCGAGGGGTGCACATTGCCCAGCAGAATCAAAATGCCTATGAAAAACAATAAAAATGAAATCCCATAAAACTATACATATTATTCTATCAACTTATATTTAATTTCTCGAATATTTTCATTGAACAAAAAAATAGTATATCCTTTTTAGATAACATTAAAAATAATATAAGAAAAATAGTTTAGCCTAAGATTGTCTAAGGCCTCATTTACATGTTAGTTTCTTTTATCGACTTTATACGTAGTTGGACTTACAAATAAATTACTAATGTAAACAACATTGTAAGTTATGTAAGTTGCAAGTTGAGTAACAATAATTGACATATTTATTCCTAGTTGATGAATTATAAATGTATGTGTAAAAATCTTACATAAGCCTATAAGTGAAACTTACAAATATAATTCACGTCTTAGGAAATCTAGTACTAAATATAAAACATTGTTTTGGCGGGAATTCTGACGGTGTGGTTCGTCGCTTATTTTAATTTATTTCAAAAACTAGTTTAAAGTTGTGTTTGTTGTATAAAATGTGTGTGGATTTGTGAAATAAACATTGACGGTGATGAACAGTCTATAGAAACATTGAAATAAGTGATCATCTTACTGGAAGGAATTCACACCAAAACTCCAACAAGACTTTAAAAACGTCCACGCCGTTATTTCATCGTTCATGTGAAGACTTGAGAATAAATTATATTTTGGCGAAATGCATAATAATGCGAAGCCATAAATTAAAAAGAAGACGAATATAAAATATTTAAATTTGTCCTTGTAGTGTAGACTAGTTTAAGTGTCAAATATATTTTTAAATATTTAAGTAACAATCGATTTATCCAGCAATGGCGGTGCCACGTCAAGTCCAGTTTAAGCACAAAGACACCGGAAGTACCACCGTGTGGCTGGACCCATACGATATAGACTTTAGTAAGGATATGTGAAAAATAACCCCGTATTATTTGTCATTTTGTTAATTACAGAGTAGACTAACTGCCGCACACGGATACGTCAATTTAATCTATTTGTCATTAATTTGTTTTTTATTTTTCCGAGCACGGCAAAGTGACTGCACTACACCTGATGGTAAGCGTAGTGCAGGCCAAAAAACCAGCGACCACCGAAAAACAATGAGTTTATTAGTGGTCACCAGTCATGCCGGCCTGTATAAATGTTTCTTCTCTCTCCGAAGAGGGATTTCCAATTTTTTTTTATCCTGGCCTGCTAAAGTGACTACATTCGACCTGATAACCATCAGGCGAGCGCCTTGCTCGTCTCGTCATTCATTCAAATAAAAAAAACTCAGTAGAGGAAATGGCTTATATTTCGTTAAAGACAACAGAAATAATTTTGATAACATTTTTAAAATAATCGAACTCTAATGGATACTTAGACTTAATTGACGTTTCTGAGTACAGTAGTTAAAAATAAAACATTACATATTTCATTATGATGTTAAAAGTTTCGCATTCATATAGACTGTCATTAATCGATAAATGTATGAATGTATTCGTAGTTGATATCGATTGAACCATAAAAGTATTTCGATTCATGTTTGTAAATATACCGTATATTGGAAAGACATTTCATTTGTAATTTTCTGTGTTTGACAGTTAATTGAAGGCTATAATGGGAGCAAAAGTGTATAATAATGGGTTATGTTTATAAAATAGAAATAATCGGTCAAGTGCGAGTCGTACTTAGTTAAACAAAAATGAATAGTAAAATATTCAGTAAGAATTCTGCTTAATTTGATTTTTAAATTTCTTTTGCAATAAGAAATTTTGTTATTCTTATTTTAAAATGTATTTTAGGTGTATTATAAAACTTTTCTGTGTTTGACAGTTAATTGAAGGCTATAATGGGAGCAAAAGTGTATAATAATGGGTTATGTTTATAAAATAGAAATAATCGGTCAAGTGCGAGTCGTACTTAGTTAAACAAAAATGAATAGTAAAATATTCAGTAAGAATTCTGCTTAATTTGATTTTTAAATTTCTTTTGCAATAAGAAATTTTGTTATTCTTATTTTAAAATGTATTTTAGGTGTATTATAAAACGTTTAAAATAATTCTTCAATATTCCTTATAAATTTTAATAGATTCGCAGATGGTTCTGTACCTACCCACGCCTTTTTTTTTGTTGGGATATTCGCTATAATTACTCAATAAATTCTGTGAAAATTTCAACCGATTACCATTTTCAGTCGAAGATAGTGATACTTCAAGATAAGATAGACAGATGCTTAGAAAGTCAGACGGCACAGAATGTGAATTTAGTTCGCGATGGCATCCTTTAGGTCTAAAACCATAAAAAATATTGTATAGTCCCACATTTAGGGTATCATTAAACGTACACGATCATGTTTAGCCATAATCATTTTGTCCCATAGAACATGTATAATATTTAGTTATGGTATATGTAGTCCCTTCGCGTGTCGCGATTAAGCGCAATGTAATAATATAAGGGAACGTAACCCTACTACGTGACCCGTTTAAGGGGGGAGGTCTTCAAAATACTTCGCTCAGTCACAGGAGCGGTGGCTTAGATATTTGCTAAGTAGCCCAGTATATCAGGAAGCCCAAATCCCCTTCCCTTCCCAATCACTAATTATCCCTTTCCTTTAAGGTCGGCAAGGCGCCCATGATTCTTATGGTGGTGGGCGTACATGGACAGTGGAGATCACTTACCATCAGGTGACCCACATGCTCGTTTGCCGGCCCATGCTATAAAAAAAAAGTAGTCAATTTCGCGCTTTTCGACCTATCTTTGAAATCAAAATATTTTCATTTGTGTCACTTTCTGTCAGCGACATGATTATTAATTATACTTGTCAATACTACGTAAAAACTTTAAGGGGATGGGGGTCATGGCATATAGTACCAATGGTCACCAAGGGGAGAGAGGGGTCGAAAAATCTTAAAAAATAGGTCACGTAGTATGGGTACGTACCCTAAAATCTATGCTCATCGCAATGATGACGTCAGTCTCCCTAGTAAATATTGGCACGCTTGGTCACTATGCCATATCTACTATATTATCCGTGATGGGCTTTTACCTTCAATCACGGTGGTTCGACCCATTACCGAATCCATAAATCAGGGAAATAAAATTACCCGTGGACCCGTTCATGGGTTGAACCTCCAATACCACGGGTATATAATAGCCCTCCATGATATGTGTTTTGTCCCCAAAATTAATCAACTTCCGACCATTTCACACCCATGTTCACTTATACTTTTTGGTTCAGACAAATTCAATACATCGGTGGATATAAAACTGAGAGAATGGGCCGAAAAAGAGTTGCCAGTGCAATCTATAAGGGCCGGTAGAGACGCTCTGCGTAACGAGTTCACGGAATTAATGACCAGATCGGGCGAGTCGGATGTTGTGTACGAATCTGTGAAGAAGCAGGCCGTGGACGAAGCTCTGAGGAGACACACATGGGAGGAGCGGGCGCAGGATGTGAGTATACTGATAGACATTAATTTTGTCAAATCGCAGCTTACTTAACATTTTTTTTTCCGAGCACGGCAAAGTGACTGCACTACACCTGATGGTAAGCGGTGCAGTCCAAAAAATCAGTGACTACCACCGTCACCAGAATCATGCCAGTCTGTATAAATGCTTCTTCGCACTCCGAAGAGGGAAGATGCAAATCGAGGAGCCTAGGACAGTAATTCAAATTCAAAGTCAAGTTAAAATTAAGTCATGTCGCAAGTCCCTCGGGATAACCGGATATACACTGGCTGATCCTGGAACACGATCCAACTAAGATGTGTGGGTTACTATGGCAGGTTTTAACACCACATGTAAAATTCTACTACCAGCTTCAATATTATATACCTTTCTACCTAATCTTTCTTTATGTGTTCTTCTATGTTTCTGCTAGTCTCAAATGTTGGCTCAATAAAGTTCCTCTTTCGAGTAAACAAAATCAAAGTCCGGTCAAAGTCCTGTCTAGGTCCGGTTAAAGTCCGGTCAAAATTCAGTCAAAGTCCGGTCAAAGGCCTGTCAAAGTCCAGTCAAAGTCCTGTCAAAGTACGGTAAAAATTCGGTCAAAGTCCGGTTAAAGACCTGTCAAAGTCTGGTCAAAGCCCAGTTGAAGTCCGGTTAAAGACCTGTCAAAGTCCGGTTGAAGTCCGGTTAAAGACCTGTCAAAGTCCGGTCATTTGGTCAAAATCCAGTCAAAGTCCTGTAAAGTCCAGTCAAAGTCCGGTCAAAGTCCTGTCAAAGTCCGGCCAAGTCCGGTCAAAGTCTGCTCAAAATCCAGTCAAAGTCAAAAATATGACGCGTGCGGCGTAACGGAAAAATGTGACGATTTTACTTTTCTAACGCCGATAAAGTAATTTCACTTCAATAAGTGATGTTTGATCCACAGGTGTTGCGGGTACTCCAACTGAACGCCCTGCAAGACAGATGCGTGAGTTCCCGCGCCGATTGGGACGCGGCCGTCTCACTGATGGACACGGCGCTCAAAGAACGGCTGCAGACTGTACAGAAGGAACTCAATGAACTCACTGGTGAGAGAGATGCAGGGTTTTTTCAAAGCATTTTTTTTTATCCTGGCTCGGCAAAGTGACTACGCCACACCTGATGGTAAGTGTAGCGCAATCCAGGAATAGTGTCGACCAACGACAAACAATGTTTCCATCGTAGGTCGGCAAGATCATGCCGGTCTGCCAAAGAGCCAAGGAAGAGGGGAAGGAAAAGGGATGGGAAAAGGGTTAGGATCAGGGGCAAGCCCCCGGGGGAGAACCGGATATACACTGGATGACCCTGGAACGCGACCCACACAAGGTGGACCACTATGGCAGGTTTCAGCACCAGTGTACGGTGGTCGCTATCCGGTCGGATATAAGTATCCTCCCACCAGCATAGGTTCATAAACTTGTAAGTCGACCGGGTCGTTACCACTTTCTTATAGAAAACCCGTGTTTCCCGAGCGCTATGACATGTCCTTCTTTAAACGAGGCTTAAGAAGAGTATCCCTTCAGTGGTAGGCAGTGGCTTGGCTGTGCCCCTGGCATTGCCGATGTCCATAAGCGGCGGTGACCATCAGGCGGGCCGCTTGCTCGTCTGCCTTTCAAGGCAATAAATAAAGTCCCCCTCCCCTTCCCAATCCCTAATAATCCCTTTACTTTAAGGTCAGCAACGTGCCCATTATTCTTCTGGTATTGTGGACGTACATGGACGGTGGAGATCACTTGTTTTGGTCCAGGAATCTAACCCATGGCCTCTCATTTTGCAGCCGGCTACTCGCCCGCTACGCCACGGAGGTTATCACGGACTCAAATCATCATTATCATGTATTTTCCAACAGGTCCAGGGTTCAAAGACCGCTGGCTGTACTGGCAGTCGAGCACAGAAGAGCAGAACAGACGTGCAGAGGTGAAGAGTGAGCTGGAGAGACTTGGGTCCAATCGGCCAGCTCTAGCCTATGACGAAGTCGTAGCAGTCAGGGACAACTTGCGACGTAAGGGGATCGAAGTGGACAATGATTATATAAGGGAGACTTGGAGACCTGTTTATCTTAAGTAAGTGGGATATATTATAACGCCATCTCTTTTGACACGGTTTTATTAGCTTCATACGTATGTTAGTATGTTGTAATGTAATATTGCGAAATAAGTTAATAAACTCAAGAGAGTATCAATATTGCACAATTTGTATTAACAAAGCAGCCCATGGTATTTGGGACTTCTTAATAATTATGATTAAATATGTCTTCGGTGAATAATTACACAAAACTAGGTTAAAGCAACGTCAGTTTTATAATATGTATAAATAAGTTTTTCTGCAATAAACTGGATCATTCTAATAAAGGACTCCGAACCAACAACAAGTCATGTATTAATTCAAACCTTTTATTACATGGCGACCCTGCCAGTGGTATCCATTATGGGATACCGCATGGCCTTATGGACATGGCCACCATGGCCACTTATTTTGAAGACCATTTAATTAGAAGAAGAAAAAACAATCAAGATTAACTTATAAGAAGAAAGAAATTTTCAAAAATCAAGATTATCATGGAAAAATCAACGCCAACGGAGCAGCTTTCGACCACAACGCGAAACCATAAAGAGCGTTTGGAAGATATCAAGAGAGAAGAAAGAAGGTTTGGAGGAGTCCAGGGTATAGCCCGGCCCAACCACACATCAACCACCACCAGTGAATCAGCAGCAGTGATGCCGTACAAGCTCCACATCTGCGCCAGCTCCGCTCGCCCCTAAGCCATCATCATCAGCCATCAACATTTGTCAACGCGCTCCTTACCAACAAAGTTTGAAGTAAGAATTACTTAAAGTATGTAATTTTCAAGATTTTTTTTTATGTTCAATATCTATTTTAATTTTCTTTAATAATTTTGTTAACGAAATATTTTGTGAATTCTTTTTTGTTTAAGAATATGTCATGTACTGCTAACGGAATCTTAGGAGATAATTTTTAACATGTTATGAATCAATTATTAATTATAAGAATAGTTAATTATAACTTTATAAGAATAATTAAAATATTTGTAAATAATAAGTTATAATGATGAGTAACAGACATTCGATACCGCCTCGGTGCGATGTTATAAGATTTATGTAGGTCATGGCATAACATTGAATTGCATTTTTCATGACGAATGCAAAATTGAGACGCCAGTGTCCAGTGTCATCGAACTCGGATGACGTAAAGCGATACTGCTAATTTCGCTAATTATTATAAACAGTTTATACTTATATGTTCGGGAACGATTTTTTTTTCAATTGCGAACCGACGTTTGTAAATCAGGATTAGAATTTTAGGATTAGACGTGATTTTGTCTAACAGTAATTGTCACGTAGTTGCTTATGCGAGCCGTAACTTATCGCCCGCAGAAAATAGACTTAGAATAGATTTAGAAGATTTTTAGAAGATAATAGATTTAGAATTACTAGCTATCGTATGGGCAGTAAGGCATTTTAGACCGTATCTGTATGGCAGAAGGTTTAAAATCTTTACAGATCATAAGCCATTAGTATACTTATTTAGTTTAAAGGATCCTTCCAGTAGACTAACTAAGTTTCGACTATACCTTGAAGAATATGATTTTGAGATCGTGCACATCCCGGGTCGGAATAATGCAGCTGCAGACGCATTAAGCCGACTCCCGGTATCAATGACGTGTGACGATTTAAAATCTATTGGAGAACAAGTAGTTTCTGTATTGACGAGAGCACAAACTAAACGTGTGAAATCTCAGAAATACATAACTGATAACAATGATTTGACAGAACAGATTTCTACCAGTAGCAGGTCTGATCAGCCTGAAACTGTAGAAATTCTGAAAAAACCGAATGATGTGATAGAATTAATTTTTATTAATGACAAAGATTTTAAGAATTTTATTTGTCGTAACTCGAATAGAGGATACTGCACGTATATACCTTCGCGAGGTACTATTTTCCTAAATACTCGATCGTTATCTACCCCGACGGAGTTAGCGAGAGATTTAGGATTGATGTGCGAAAAAGAAAATATTAATGAAATATTGATTATAAAGAATAGGCAAAATGCAACAAATATAAAAGTACTTGCAAGTCATATGAAAAAGTTGCATATAAAGGTACCTAAAATTTTAATTACAACCGATGTTGTAAGAATTAGTGATCACGAGGATAAAATAATCATATTAAATGATTTTCATTTGTTACCCACAAGCGGACACGCAGGGATAAACAGAATGATAAGCAATTTAAAAAAATATTATTACTGGCCAGGTATGACGAATGATGTAATAAACTACGTTAAAAAATGCAAACAATGTCAACATAATAAATTTACTAATCGCATCGTAAAAGAGCCGATGGTAGTAACAAATACTGCAAGCTCAGCGTTTGAACGTGTAGCGTTAGATATTATGGGTCCATTACCGACCGATTGCAACAATAACAAATACATTTTAACATTACAATGTGACTTATCTAAATTCATAGAGGCCTACGCCTTGCAAAGTAAAGATTCAGACTCAGTGGCGAGAGTATTCGTCTCTAATTTCATATTGAGATACGGAGTGCCCAAAGAAATCATTACAGACAAAGGTACAGAGTTTATGTCTAGTATTATAGAAAATGTGTGTAAAATATTAAAAATCGAACATCTAAATTCGACACCTTATCATCATGAAACGATAGGTTCTTTAGAAAATAATCACAAGCATTTAGGATCATATCTTCGAATTCAGTGTGATAGGAATAATATTGATTGGAGTGATTGGTTACCTTTTTGGTCATTTTCTTATAATACTACAGTGCACTCAGAGACGAAATACACACCATTTGAATTAGTATTTGGAAAATGTTGTAAATTGCCCTCAGACTTTGGAATTTCAGTTGAACCTTTGTATAATTATAATGATTATCCAAAAGAAATGAAATATCGTTTACAGCGAGCCCAGTATGATGCCAAGCAGAATTTGTTACAAAGTAAATTAAAACGAAAAATAATGTATGATAAGAAAACTTACTCCGTAACTTATAAAAAGGGTGACCTTATTCTTATAAAAAATCAATCTGGAACTAAACTTGAAAATATCTATAACGGTCCCTACGAAGTTATTGAGGAAGTTTCTCCTAATGTTAAGATTTTAAAGGATAATAAAGAATATGTTATACATAAGAATAATACTAAGAGATATTTTAGTTAATATTAAGTACTTTTATTGTATGTTTTATAAATGTTTGGTTATCTTTGTTACTCAAAATATGTGAAGTTAAATTCTAAACTTAGTAACAGTTTGTAATAGTTTTGAATTTTTTCTTAATTTTTTTCTTAAAAAATTCTCTTTCCTTAAATGGGGAAGGGTAGCAGGCCCTTTTTCGGGGGAGTTGTAATGTAATATTGCGAAATAAGTTAATAAACTCAAGAGAGTATCAATATTGCACAATTTGTATTAACAAAGCAGCCCATGGTATTTGGGACTTCTTAATAATTATGATTAAATATGTCTTCGGTGAATAATTACACAAAACTAGGTTAAAGCAACGTCAGTTTTATAATATGTATAAATAAGTTTTTAGGCAATAAGATGATTCATTCTAATAAAGGACTCAGAACAAACAACACTCATGTTTTAATATCAAGCCGATTATTACAATGTTTGTATGTTACGGAAACTTTGAACGTGATTTAGACCTCCTTCAAAATGTCAGATTAAATCGAAACTTAGCATACTTATCAAGCGCCGATGGCAAATCAATATTAAAAATTAAAAAAATATTTTTATATTTTTTCTAAAAAAACGAAAAATAAATGACAGTTTAAAAAAACACGGTTTTATAGAAAATCCAACTATAAAATAGAAAATAAGTATAAGAAAAAAATGTATTTTGTTGTAAAAAAATAGTTTCCGGCCTCTTTTATATAAAAAAAAAACAATATGTTCTGTACAGTGGAAATGTTTTTGTTTTCAGGAATTTCTTACAAAAAGCGCAAACTCGAGCGCGGGATTGCAGAAAAAGCTTTTATTTGTACAGTCAGCAGAATGGTAACGGGGTAAATATTATTATAAACTCTGTTTATATTTTCGACATTACATATCCCTTTAAAAAAAACTAAAAAAAGGACAGGCCAAAAATCTTATAACCTAAAAATAAATTTAAACAATTTGATTTTTACCGATTTGATTTTTTTCTGTTTTATTTTCGTTTTTTTTTTTTGTTAATTTTTTTACTTTATAATAATTGTTATTGAAAAATCATCTAAGTGAGCACATACATATTGTTTAGTTTTTAGTTCTTGATTTCATCTCGTTGCCCCGATTTACACCTTTGGCGACATGATTTGATGATTTATTGGGGTGGGTACAGGGGTACAACCCTCTATCACTGTGCCCGGATTGGTCATCCGTTTGTCCTGTCTCAAGCTCCTCGATTTGCTTCTTCTCTCTCCGCATTTATACAGGCCGGCATGACTAGTGACCACCGATAAACTCATTGTTTTTAGTGGTCGCTGGTTTTTGGATTGCACTACGCTTACCATCATGTGTAGTGTAGTAGTAGTCAGTTTCTTGTGCTCGGGAAAAAAGTTGAGATTGTTTAAAATGTATTAAGGTCGGCAACGCGCCCATTATTCTTCTGGTGGTGGGCGTACATGGGCGGTGGAGATCACTTACCATCAGGTGACCCACTTGCTCGTTTGCCGGCCTAGGCTATAAAAAAAAATGTATTAATTAAAATCGTCCGTTAGTAAGTAACACGCTTCCATTTGGCGAGAGAACTGTACATGTGTGTATGTGTTGTGATGTGTATATGCCCCCCCCCCCCCCCCTTCCAGAAGGAGTGCTGCGAGGTGGTGATGTTCTGGCGGGTGCAGGCCACGCTGCGCACCACCGCCAACGCGCTGCGACAACAGATCGGCAACAGGGAGGCGGCCAGGCTCGACAGGGAACTGAGGGAGGTGCTCGACGAGGTACGCACCAAGGACATACATACACACATACATACATATACACACACACATACACGCGCACCACCGCCAACGCGCTGCGACAACAGATCGGCAACAGGGAGGCGGCCAGGCTCGACAGGGAACTGAGGGAGGTGCTCGACGAGGTACGCACCAAGGACATACATACACACATACATACATATACACACACACATACACGCGCACCACCGCCAACGCGCTGCGACAACAGATCGGCAACAGGGAGGCGGCCAGGCTCGACAGGGAACTGAGGGAGGTGCTCGACGAGGTACGCACCAAGGACATACATACACACATACATACATATACACACACACATACACGCGCACCACCGCCAACGCGCTGCGACAACAGATCGGCAACAGGGAGGCGGCCAGGCTCGACAGGGAACTGAGGGAGGTGCTCGACGAGGTACGCACCAAGGACATACATACACACATACATACATATACACACACACATACACGCGCACCACCGCCAACGCGCTGCGACAACAGATCGGCAACAGGGAGGCGGCCAGGCTCGACAGGGAACTGAGGGAGGTGCTCGACGAGGTACGCACCAAGGACATACATACACACATACATACATATACACACACACATACACGCGCACCACCGCCAACGCGCTGCGACAACAGATCGGCAACAGGGAGGCGGCCAGGCTCGACAGGGAACTGAGGGAGGTGCTCGACGAGGTACGCACCAAGGACATACATACACACATACATACATATACACACACACATACACGCGCACCACCGCCAACGCGCTGCGACAACAGATCGGCAACAGGGAGGCGGCCAGGCTCGACAGGGAACTGAGGGAGGTGCTCGACGAGGTACGCACCAAGGACATACATACACACATACATACATATACACACACACATACACGCGCACCACCGCCAACGCGCTGCGACAACAGATCGGCAACAGGGAGGCGGCCAGGCTCGACAGGGAACTGAGGGAGGTGCTCGACGAGGTACGCACCAAGGACATACATACACACATACATACATATACACACACACATACACGCGCACCACCGCCAACGCGCTGCGACAACAGATCGGCAACAGGGAGGCGGCCAGGCTCGACAGGGAACTGAGGGAGGTGCTCGACGAGGTACGCACCAAGGACATACATACACACATACATACATATACACACACACATACACGCGCACCACCGCCAACGCGCTGCGACAACAGATCGGCAACAGGGAGGCGGCCAGGCTCGACAGGGAACTGAGGGAGGTGCTCGACGAGGTACGCACCACATACACACATACATACATATACACACACACATACACGCGCACCACCGCCAACGCGCTGCGACAACAGATCGGCAACAGGGAGGCGGCCAGGCTCGACAGGGAACTGAGGGAGGTGCTCGACGAGGTACGCACCACATACACACATACATACACACATACATACATATACACACACACATACACGCGCACCACCGCCAACGCGCTGCGACAACAGATCGGCAACAGGGAGGCGGCCAGGCTCGACAGGGAACTGAGGGAGGTGCTCGACGAGGTACGCACCAAGGACATACATACACACATACATACATATACACACACACATACACGCGCACCACCGCCAACGCGCTGCGACAACAGATCGGCAACAGGGAGGCGGCCAGGCTCGACAGGGAACTGAGGGAGGTGCTCGACGAGGTACGCACCAAGGACATACATACACACATACATACATATACACACACACATACACGCGCACCACCGCCAACGCGCTGCGACAACAGATCGGCAACAGGGAGGCGGCCAGGCTCGACAGGGAACTGAGGGAGGTGCTCGACGAGGTACGCACCAAGGACATACATACACACATACATACATATACACACACACATACACGCGCACCACCGCCAACGCGCTGCGACAACAGATCGGCAACAGGGAGGCGGCCAGGCTCGACAGGGAACTGAGGGAGGTGCTCGACGAGGTACGCACCACATACACACATACATACACACATACATACATATACACACACACATACACGCGCACCACCGCCAACGCGCTGCGACAACAGATCGGCAACAGGGAGGCGGCCAGGCTCGACAGGGAACTGAGGGAGGTGCTCGACGAGGTACGCACCAAGGACATATATACACACATACATACATATACACACACACATACACGCGCACCACCGCCAACGCGCTGCGACAACAGATCGGCAACAGGGAGGCGGCCAGGCTCGACAGGGAACTGAGGGAGGTGCTCGACGAGGTACGCACCACATACACACATACATACACACATACATACATATACACACACACATACACGCGCACCACCGCCAACGCGCTGCGACAACAGATCGGCAACAGGGAGGCGGCCAGGCTCGACAGGGAACTGAGGGAGGTGCTCGACGAGGTACGCACCAAGGACATACATACACACATACATACATATACACACACACACATACACGCGCACCACCGCCAACGCGCTGCGACAACAGATCGGCAACAGGGAGGCGGCCAGGCTCGACAGGGAACTGAGGGAGGTGCTCGACGAGGTACGCACCAAGGACATACATACACACATACATACATATACACACACACACATACACGCGCACCACCGCCAACGCGCTGCGACAACAGATCGGCAACAGGGAGGCGGCCAGGCTCGACAGGGAACTGAGGGAGGTGCTCGACGAGGTACGCACCAAGGACATACATACACACATACATACATATACACACACACATACACGCGCACCACCGCCAACGCGCTGCGACAACAGATCGGCAACAGGGAGGCGGCCAGGCTCGACAGGGAACTGAGGGAGGTGCTCGACGAGGTACGCACCAAGGACATACATACACACATACATACATATACACACACACATACACGCGCACCACCGCCAACGCGCTGCGACAACAGATCGGCAACAGGGAGGCGGCCAGGCTCGACAGGGAACTGAGGGAGGTGCTCGACGAGGTACGCACCAAGGACATACATACACACATACATACATATACACACACACATACACGCGCACCACCGCCAACGCGCTGCGACAACAGATCGGCAACAGGGAGGCGGCCAGGCTCGACAGGGAACTGAGGGAGGTGCTCGACGAGGTACGCACCAAGGACATACATACACACATACATACATATACACACACACATACACGCGCACCACCGCCAACGCGCTGCGACAACAGATCGGCAACAGGGAGGCGGCCAGGCTCGACAGGGAACTGAGGGAGGTGCTCGACGAGGTACGCACCAAGGACATACATACACACATACATACATATACACACACACACATACACGCGCACCACCGCCAACGCGCTGCGACAACAGATCGGCAACAGGGAGGCGGCCAGGCTCGACAGGGAACTGAGGGAGGTGCTCGACGAGGTACGCACCAAGGACATACATACACACATACATACATATACACACACACATACACGCGCACCACCGCCAACGCGCTGCGACAACAGATCGGCAACAGGGAGGCGGCCAGGCTCGACAGGGAACTGAGGGAGGTGCTCGACGAGGTACGCACCAAGGACATACATACACACATACATACATATACACACACACACATACACGCGCACCACCGCCAACGCGCTGCGACAACAGATCGGCAACAGGGAGGCGGCCAGGCTCGACAGGGAACTGAGGGAGGTGCTCGACGAGGTACGCACCAAGGACATATATACACACATACATACATATACACACACACATACACGCGCACCACCGCCAACGCGCTGCGACAACAGATCGGCAACAGGGAGGCGGCCAGGCTCGACAGGGAACTGAGGGAGGTGCTCGACGAGGTACGCACCAAGGACATACATACACACATACATACATATACACACACACATACACGCGCACCACCGCCAACGCGCTGCGACAACAGATCGGCAACAGGGAGGCGGCCAGGCTCGACAGGGAACTGAGGGAGGTGCTCGACGAGGTACGCACCAAGGACATACATACACACATACATACATATACACACACACATACACGCGCACCACCGCCAACGCGCTGCGACAACAGATCGGCAACAGGGAGGCGGCCAGGCTCGACAGGGAACTGAGGGAGGTGCTCGACGAGGTACGCACCAAGGACATACATACACACATACATACATATACACACACACACATACACGCGCACCACCGCCAACGCGCTGCGACAACAGATCGGCAACAGGGAGGCGGCCAGGCTCGACAGGGAACTGAGGGAGGTGCTCGACGAGGTACGCACCAAGGACATACATACACACATACATACATATACACACACACATACACGCGCACCACCGCCAACGCGCTGCGACAACAGATCGGCAACAGGGAGGCGGCCAGGCTCGACAGGGAACTGAGGGAGGTGCTCGACGAGGTACGCACCAAGGACATACATACACACATACATACATATACACACACACATACACGCGCACCACCGCCAACGCGCTGCGACAACAGATCGGCAACAGGGAGGCGGCCAGGCTCGACAGGGAACTGAGGGAGGTGCTCGACGAGGTACGCACCAAGGACATACATACACACATACATACATATACACACACACATACACGCGCACCACCGCCAACGCGCTGCGACAACAGATCGGCAACAGGGAGGCGGCCAGGCTCGACAGGGAACTGAGGGAGGTGCTCGACGAGGTACGCACCAAGGACATACATACACACATACATACATATACACACACACATACACGCGCACCACCGCCAACGCGCTGCGACAACAGATCGGCAACAGGGAGGCGGCCAGGCTCGACAGGGAACTGAGGGAGGTGCTCGACGAGGTACGCACCACATACATACATACACACATACATACATATACACACACACATACACGCGCACCACCGCCAACGCGCTGCGACAACAGATCGGCAACAGGGAGGCGGCCAGGCTCGACAGGGAACTGAGGGAGGTGCTCGACGAGGTACGCACCAAGGACATACATACACACATACATACATATACACACACACACATACACGCGCACCACCGCCAACGCGCTGCGACAACAGATCGGCAACAGGGAGGCGGCCAGGCTCGACAGGGAACTGAGGGAGGTGCTCGACGAGGTACGCACCAAGGACATACATACACACATACATACATATACACACACACATACACGCGCACCACCGCCAACGCGCTGCGACAACAGATCGGCAACAGGGAGGCGGCCAGGCTCGACAGGGAACTGAGGGAGGTGCTCGACGAGGTACGCACCAAGGACATACATACACACATACATACATATACACACACACACATACACGCGCACCACCGCCAACGCGCTGCGACAACAGATCGGCAACAGGGAGGCGGCCAGGCTCGACAGGGAACTGAGGGAGGTGCTCGACGAGGTACGCAACAAGGACATACATACACACATACATACATATACACACACACATACACGCGCACCACCGCCAACGCGCTGCGACAACAGATCGGCAACAGGGAGGCGGCCAGGCTCGACAGGGAACTGAGGGAGGTGCTCGACGAGGTACGCACCACATACACACATACATACACACATACATACATATACACACACACATACACGCGCACCACCGCCAACGCGCTGCGACAACAGATCGGCAACAGGGAGGCGGCCAGGCTCGACAGGGAACTGAGGGAGGTGCTCGACGAGGTACGCACCAAGGACATACATACACACATACATACATATACACACACACACATACACGCGCACCACCGCCAACGCGCTGCGACAACAGATCGGCAACAGGGAGGCGGCCAGGCTCGACAGGGAACTGAGGGAGGTGCTCGACGAGGTACGCACCAAGGACATACATACACACATACATACATATACACACACACATACACGCGCACCACCGCCAACGCGCTGCGACAACAGATCGGCAACAGGGAGGCGGCCAGGCTCGACAGGGAACTGAGGGAGGTGCTCGACGAGGTACGCACCACATACACACATACATACACACATACATACATATACACACACACATACACGCGCACCACCGCCAACGCGCTGCGACAACAGATCGGCAACAGGGAGGCGGCCAGGCTCGACAGGGAACTGAGGGAGGTGCTCGACGAGGTACGCACCACATACACACATACATACATATACACACACACATACACGCGCACCACCGCCAACGCGCTGCGACAACAGATCGGCAACAGGGAGGCGGCCAGGCTCGACAGGGAACTGAGGGAGGTGCTCGACGAGGTACGCACCACATACACACACACACGCACGCACACGCACGCATACACACGCACACATACACGCGCTGCGACAACAGATCGGCAACAGGGAGGCGGCCAGGCTCGACAGGGAACTGAGGGAGGTGCTCGACGAGGTACGCACCAAGGACATACATACACACATACATACATATACACACACACATACACGCGCACCACCGCCAACGCGCTGCGACAACAGATCGGCAACAGGGAGGCGGCCAGGCTCGACAGGGAACTGAGGGAGGTGCTCGACGAGGTACGCACCACATACATACATACACACATACATACATATACACACACACATACACGCGCACCACCGCCAACGCGCTGCGACAACAGATCGGCAACAGGGAGGCGGCCAGGCTCGACAGGGAACTGAGGGAGGTGCTCGACGAGGTACGCACCACATACATACATACACACATATACATATACATATGGGTGATTCTACAAAAATTGGGTAACTCAATGTCACCAGCCAATATATACAAAATCTTATTATATTGTATTGAAATAACAATTTATTTTAAAACAATGAAAAGTCCTTTATTTGGTCACCCAATTTCACTTCTTCATTTTAAATACAAGTTAATAAAAAAACAAAATTAATACTCAAAATGTCAGTCCGTTGGCATGTCACAATCCCGAAAACCAACAATCAAGTGACTATCCATTAAACATTATCATTGATTTAGGAAAACTTACTAATTTACTACAATCTGTGATGTCCATAGTATTATATACTACAACTTTCATAATGCAATGTTCTCTATTTTATTTAATAAAAAATAAGAAACTTTGTGTTTAGTTTCTTTCGTCAGTCCGTTGTGTGTTCTTTAAATTTAAAATTCGCGGAGAATATCACCGAGTCAAGGTCAAATCCCTGTTTAAGTTTTAATGTTGGTAATGAAGTTAGTTGCGGACCGCACAATTTGACGGCCGCCATAATAGTACCAGTGTTTGGGTTGTGTTTGTCGTCTATACACGTGCGAAGCCAGTCAAAATTTCAGTCCCATGGTAAGTCGTTATTTTCTTGTTAATCTGAGGTTTATTTTCATTTATACATAGTTAACTATGATTTGTTAAAATGTAGTTTGTTGATATTCGAAATTACCAAAAAAAACATTAGTTTTGATTATAACCTCAAATTATGTCTATTTCGTCAATCCGTTGGCGTCAGTCCGTTGTCAGGTACTGATGTTTTTTTTTTGTTTTAGAGCACTTTTATCGTAATTGCTACCGTGTGTAAGCATTTCTATTTTATATTTCAGTTAAAAACATCATGCGGCACGCTAAAAACAATTTGACTAGGGAAGAAATATTAAAAAAAAAGAGAGAAGCCGAAAAGTGACTGGCCCGATTTGGAACAATATAATCATTAGATTAGCCATCATATAGACCCGAATTTGTAATAATTTGATTTAATAACTATAGTAAACAAAATATCCTCAAAAGTTACCCAACTTTTGTATAATCACCCATATACACATATACATACATATACACATACATACACACATATACACATACATACACACATATACATATAAACATACATAAATAAATACATACACGCACACGCACGCACGCACAGAACAGTCACATACATAGTCCTGACCCCACAGTAAGATACGAGTCTTGTGTCGTGGGTATCAGGAACTACAAGAGACTTTCCATCTCACAACACCCACACCCCGTAACAAACATTTGTGGATCACACAAACGTTTGTCTCGGTGCGGGAATCGAACCCGCGGCCTCTCGCTTCACAACTGACTACTCGCCCGACAAGCCATGGAGGCCATTTGCGCAGATATATATTAAAATGTGGTAGGTCCCTCGAATGCGAGAGATCCGTTGGTACCACCACACCTTCTATCGACGTCACCAAGCAACAGTGTATAAGCACTGTTGTGTTTCGTGGCCCTATCACTCTAAAACTGACAAACAAGTCAAAAAACAAAATTAACAATGTTTAAATACATGTTTATATGTATTAATTACTTATCTGTTTGCCCCTTATTTGTCTGTATTGTTTTTTTTCTTCTCATCAATAATTTATACAGGGTTATTTTTAAAACACCAGCAACCTCGCAGGGGTAGATTCCTAAGGTTATAAGCTACTACTTTTGTTCTACGAGTTTTGATAATTTGTTAGATTTTATTTTCATACAAAAATAAGTATTCATTTAATTTCCGTCTTGAATGTTACAACGCGCATCGCAGATTACGTAAACAAATACGCGAAGCGTGGGGAACCGGGCTAGCGCCTTTGAAGGTCAACGCCCGAGCAGCTGACCGGCCGCCTTTGATGTCGCGCGCGCACGCCGCGCCGCGCCGCAGTCTACGAAGAAAAACACGACACAACAAAAACTTGTAAAATCATTTTTTTTTTAAATATTGAGTTATATCCAAACTCGTAGAACAAAAGTTGTTCCGTATGGGGTCAGCTATCTGGTCCTGCGAGATTGCTGGTGTTTTAAAATTAACCCTGTATACACCCACGTTATCTCGTTTCTGCATCACACAAGGGTAGACTGGTAGAGAATGCCTTTGGCATTAAGTCCGCCTTTATACATGTTATGTATATAAAGTTTAAATAAATAAACTATAATGATTTCTTACGTTTACGCGAATGTTACTCATTGAAATAAAACTAATTTAAACGGATTTTATCGCGGTTTTTTATTTTAATTATGATCCCGACGTTTCGAAGACTTTTCAGCCTTCGTGGTCACGGGGAGGACTGAGGTGTAGGTTGTCCAAAAATGTTAATGTTACAGTATCTACCTTCAATTTACAATTATAAAAATCTTTATGTTTTGGTCCGATCTACGCAGAAGGAGCTCACAGTGTCTTGAGGTCTGGCAATTGGTCTTTTGGGTTCCGATTTAATTAAATGTATAACCGGATCCCAGGCTTGTGCTATCTTCCAACCACCTTCTCTATTGAAATTTGGATGTTTTTTAATTTCAATAGCCTCACGAATCATCCTAGGTAGGAATCGGTGTTCTTTAGCAAGGATTTGTGGTTTGTTGAATCTAAGATAATGATTGGAGCCTTCCTCAGAATGTTCAGCAACTGCAGACTTCGTAGAGCGTCGGTGTTTAACATCAGCTATGTGTTCTTTTACGCGGGTCCCTATGTTTCTTTTGGTTTGACCGATATAGGAGAGGCCACAGTCACAGTCGATTTTGTATACTCCCTGTTCCTGTAGAGGTATATGGCACTTGACAGGTGGTAAAAATTGACTAATCTTCTTGGGCGGCTTGAAGTAAGTTTTAATTGAAGCACGCTTCAGTATGTAGCCAATCTTGTCTGTGACTCCTCTTACAAAAGGTAACACAACAGGTACACGTTCAACTGTGGCTGGTTTCACTCGGTTTCTGTGACGACGGCGTGGAATTTGGAGCTTGTTGTCTCGCAGTACTTGCTTGACATGTTGCAGCTCGGCAGCCAGATGTTCCTCGTCACAGATTCCTTGTGCTCTCTGAAACAAAGATTTACCCACGGTAGCTAACTGTTTTGGATGGTGGTGAGATTGACCATTCAGGTATTTATCTGTATGGGTCATTTTCCTGTATACAGTATGGCCTAAAGATGTAAGAGGAGTCACAGACAAGATTGGCTACATACTGAAGCGTGCTTCAATTAAAACTTACTTCAAGCCGCCCAAGAAGATTAGTCAATTTTTACCACCTGTCAAGTGCCATATACCTCTACAGGAACAGGGAGTATACAAAATCGACTGTGACTGTGGCCTCTCCTATATCGGTCAAACCAAAAGAAACATAGGGACCCGCGTAAAAGAACACATAGCTGATGTTAAACACCGACGCTCTACGAAGTCTGCAGTTGCTGAACATACTGAGGAAGGCTCCAATCATTATCTTAGATTCGACAAACCACAAATCCTTGCTAAAGAACACCGATTCCTACCTAGGATGATTCGTGAGGCTATTGAAATTAAAAAACATCCAAATTTCAATAGAGAAGATGGTTGGAAGATAGCACAAGCCTGGGATCCGGTTATACATTTAATTAAATCGGAACCCAAAAGACCAATTGCCAGACCTCAAGACACTGTGAGCTCCTTCTGCGTAGATCGGACCAAAACATAAAGATTTTTATAATTGGAAATTGAAGGTAGATACTGTAACATTAACATTTTTGGACAACCTACACCTCAGTCCTCCCCGTGACCACGAAGGCTGAAAAGTCTTCGAAACGTCGGGATCATAATTAAAATAAAAAACCGCGATAAAATCCGTTTAAATTAGTTTTATTTCAATAAATAAACTATATTAAAAATAAATTTAACTTTTGTTCCAAGATGGCGGGTGATCCTGATCTCAAGAAGAAGTTATTGTCCGGTAGAAGAGTGGAACTAGCCGAGGAATTAAGTGAGTATTAAATGATAACACAGCTGGTGGTAGGATATTCATATCCGCCCGGATAGCGACCACCGTACACATGGTGTTAAACCTGCCATAGTGATCCACATGCCGTGTGTGGATCACGTTCTAGGGTCAGCCAGTGTATATCCGGTTCTCCCGAGGGACTTGCGACATGACTTGACAGTTGGTTGAGGCGGGTATAAGGGTACATCCTTGTATCCCTGTACCTGCATCGGTCATCCGCCTGTCTTGTCGCAGGCCCCTCGATTTGTTTATTCCCTCTCCGTAGAAGGAAGAAGCATTTATACAGGCCGCCATGACTCTGGTGACCACCGATAAACTCATTGTTTGTCGGTGGTCGCTGGTTTTTAGAACTGCGCTACGCTTACCATCAAGTGTAGTGCAGTCTGCCGTGGTCGGATAAAATAAAAAAAACACTCAATATGTTACATTATTTTAATGATTATTTAATACTAGTTTTGCTCGCGGCTCCGCCCGCGTGATCTGCTTTTTCCGGGATAAAAAGTAGCCTATGTCCTATTCTGATGTATAAGCTATATTATTGTAAAGTTTCATTAAAATCCATCCAATAGTTTTTACGTGAAAGAGTAACAAACATACATCCATCCATACTTACTAAATATTAGTAGGATGTAGGCTATTAAGTATGGGTATTTCTGGAGTACAAAAATATCGAATCGATATTTCGATATTATAATCGATAATCGATGTTTATCGATATACAAATGTTACAAAAAGGTATGGTCAAAAGATGATATTTGGTGTAATTTTCAGAACGAGTACGGCAAGTGCAAGAAAAACTGGAGGAATTCATAGAAGCATTGAACAAGGAGAAGTAGAAAATTTGTACCTAGTTCCAAAGACTAGACTCAGGGGGTTGAGATTATTAAATGGGAGGTAGATGGGAGGGAATAGTCATTGTAGGTAGTGTAGAAATTAATTAAGAGTTGTATTTATAATTCCCTCATTGACCTATCGGTACTGGGTTCAAATTCAATGTCGGGTAATCACAATTTGTATTTTCGAGTAGAAAAATCACACGCAAGTTGAGATTGAAACTTATGCCCGGTATGGTGATAGCTCAGAAACATTATTAAAAAAAAACGTGTGCGTCTCGGAACGCTCGACAGAAGTGATAAATTAAACTAATGTGGGTTAAAGTGAGAGCGGAGGAGCCTGCCTACTGCTACCGTATGCATGAGAGAAAGAGAAGCCAGACAGAATGGCGCCGTAACGCGTTACGTTACGAAGCGGTTTACCCTCCCATAAAAAGTTATCGCTTCAAAAACTCGGCGAACCTTGCGTGTACGGTCAACACTAGAAGTCGATTTATACATTGAAAACAAAACCCGTATACGACATAAGATGTATACAAATCGCTCAAGATTATTGCCAAATTAGATGAACATTGTGAAATGTTAAAATTAGTTGAACACCAGATTGTCAAAAGTAGGTGAACATTAAGCTTACGAGAATTAACAGTTGAACAGTTGATATTAGGTTCTGACGAAATAGGGTTTTTGACTAGTTTTTTTTTATTATTTTTACCATTAAGTTACGTTTCCCTAAATCTATTACCGAAAAAATTATATAATGAAGTCAAAATTAAATAAGTTAGAAGCTATTTAAATCTGCTGGAAAATGGATTTACAACATGGCATGTTACGTCATAAGGCAGGTCTCGCCATTACGGTGCACGCGTGCGAGGGAGATAGTAAGATTTCCCACTACACGCCCACCTTTGCTCATACCAATATTTAAAAGATGAACTGCAGACTAATTTTTTTACCCAATTTTAATTATTATATTTATTTATGACATACAAAATTATGAATGAAATTAAACGTAGGCAAATACCCATATAAATTGAAATACGAAAGAGTTAAGCTACTGTTGACTGGTGTTCAGATATTTTTGACTGTTTACGATTATCATCCCATTATAATCCGGAAGCCCAAATCCCCTCCCCTTCCCAATCCCTAATTATCCCTTTCCTTTAAGGTCGGCAACGCACCCATAATTCTTCTGATGATGGGCGTACATGGGCGGTGGAGATCGCTTACCACCAGGTGACCCACTTGCTCGTTTGCCGGCCTATACTATAAAAAAAAAATGGCGTTTGTTGTGGTCAGCGACCTATGTATCCTAAGATGTTAAGGGACTTTAGAAATCTGGGTGTGGTCAACGATTTCTGGTGTTGACCGTACTAGTTGCACCTCTGCTTATACCTTCTACGTGAACTTATGTATGTAAGATTGTGAATAAATTGTAAATCTTCTCAATTAATAACAAGTTTGGTATATAACATGTACTTGACCATTTATTATCTTTTCTTACTCTTATGAAATGACAATTCTTTTTTCAATTATGTATTGATTTATTCGTATCTGAACTACTAGTCTATGACACAAAAAGATTGCAAGCCAATGAGTCTAATGAAATAACCCCCCACTTTTATACCCTCTCCTTTAATTCGCATTAAACTTATTTAATTTTATATTTCTATAGAGCCCGACGTATTTTATGTTATATCTACTATAACGCCTCATTGATCTAGTGGCAGCCTGAAATTGTCCTGGGTTCGAATCCGAGGTACGGCAATCACGATATATTTGGATTGAAAAAATTACACATGAATTGCATGTGATTGGAATTTGTGTCTAAAATGGCCATAGATTTGCCCCCACATGGGGTAAACCTATGAAATATACTCAGCGAATTGTGATGGCACTAGTTGCAACATTTAATGGTTAATTCCCCCCCAAATCTACCCTTCCCCTCCCCTTTCAACTACACCCCTTGTGATAGATCCATTGTAGATTATTTTTACAAACTGTATATGTAATTTACGCATAGGTTTTTGTGTATGGCCAGTGTAATAATATTGATATACTTAAATAATGTATTTATATTACATGATACAGGTGACCCACTTGCTGGTTTGCCGGCCTATGATATAAAAAAATAAAAAGGTATCTCCTCTTTTGATTAATTTTATCGATGATTTACGTTAACAACAATCTAATAACAAAACAGTCAAATGTGAGCCTATAATTTACTTTTTGTATTATTATTTTTTAAGATATTCGCCTTAATAACACATATTTTTACATATTGCTCAGGTGTGCAGTTACTTTGTCGTGCTCATATAAAAAAATATACAGCGCTGTGTAGATTAAGTATTAGCATTCCATTGGCATGCTTTTGGTACAGAACCTTAACGAAAAGTATTTTAAAAATGCCACCAAAAATAAATAAGTTTCAAGCATTTCTAAGGTGGAAGGGCTTTGATTACCAAAAAATCATAATTTACATTTAACGATGTTTACCAACGCAGTAATGCAGTGAGACCCTTGTGTCAGTAACTATAATTTCAACTATATACCAATGCCTTTATACTTTTTATTAAAACCTCCATTGACTACTATATTTTTTTTCTACATAATTGATATTGTACTCATTGGGCTTGTTCAGACGAATGCATTTCTGAGTAGCTACGAAAAACACTCAGCATAAATATATAGGTTTAAGCGATTCGTACAGAGCTGTCAGTTTGACTGTTGACTTAAGGTAACTCGGACGAAAACTAAGATATTCTGAGTGTAACTTAGACTAGTCAGAACTTGGTGCGAGTCAAAGTGGCTCGGACGAAACTTAAGTTAGATACTCTGAGTGTAACTCAGAACGGGTACTCAGAAATTTGTTCGCCCAAACACACTCATTGAAAGTAAATAATAAAGTTATAGAATGGAAGTGGTCGATGAATGACATGGGCTTACTGTTAATGCTTTTTGTTAACATATGTTTAAATAAGTCGCAACATAAAGTCAATATGTTTATACTGGCCATGGTATTTATAATTTGTTAAATGTTAATTTAACGGCTTGATCTAAGTTATCTTGTAATAAAACATTTAAAGGAGTTAATTTGTGTATTATTTTCTTGCCATTTTACTTCTTTATATAAATGAATGAAAAACATTTTTTTACCTAAATATCAACAAACAAAAATATCCCCTTTATTAAATGGCATTTATACAACGAAATGTCAAAAAGCACCGACCCTGTGTAGTAAATAGTTTGATATCAGACAAGAGACTAGGTGGTAGATCCCTCGTATGAGAGAGTTCGTCTGGGTAGGTTCCACGCATTTTTTTGTTTCTGCCGCCAAGCAGCAGTGTGTACTGTTTTTTTGGATTGAAGAACAATGACTGGAGTGACGAGCCCAGTCCATTGCCAGTGCTGTAATACAAGTTTCTATGTGCTGTTGCTTTTGTTTAGTGGCGGGTGGACGTGGCCCAAACACCCTTCCAAACCCCGATCCCTTTCCTTTAAGGTTGGCACCGCCTGCAAGATTCTTGTGGTAATATAGTTGTTTATAGGCGGTAGAGATTATTTACCAGCAGACCTACTGGCTTACCGACTTTGCTATATAAAATATAATAGAGATCATTGAGTAGACATTTGGTTATATCATTATTAGTAGGGTTAGGCAGAGACAACAAATTTCCACCTGCTACGATCCTTACACACCTCTTTGGCCTCCTTCACTCTCATTATATTCTTCATGCATGCACGGCGGTTTAGGGTACTTCTGACCTGGCCTTTCTCGAGAATATCTCCGACTTTTTTTTTCCTGGCTCGGCAAAGTGACTACGCTACACCTGATGGTAAGTGTAACGCAATCCAAGAATAGTGTCGACCAACGATAAACAATGTCAATCAATCGTAGGTCGGCAAGATCATGTCGGCCTGCCAAAGGGCCAAGGGTGAGGGGACGGCAAAAGGGATGGGGAAAGGGTTAGGATCAGGGGGCAAGCCCCCTGGGGAGAGCCGGATATACACTGGCTGACCCTGGAACGCGACCCACACAAGGTGGGCCACTATGGCAGGTTTTAGCACCAGTGTACGGTGGTCGCTATCCGGGCGGATACAAGTATCCTCCCACCAGCAAACTTACTTGATCAAAGAACGTTCCCCGAGGCCTTCCCCTCCCAACTGTACCATTCACACTCGCCATATATATTTGTTTAGTAAATCTTCGTTCATCCATCCTCACTACTTGCCTAAACCATCTCAGTAATCAATTTTAGAACAGGTTTCTTTTTACAGCAGAGGCCGGCAAACGAGCAAGTGAGTCACCTTGTGGTAAGTGATCTCACCGCCCATGAACATCCACAATACCAGACGATCATGGCTGCGTTGCCGACCTTAAAGGTGAAGGATAATTAGGGGATTGGGAAGGGGACGGGGATTTGGGCCTCCGAATATCTCACTCGCCGTACGAAACACTGGACAGTAGATAATTAATATTTTCAACTCCTCCCTAACCCTCTGATTAATTTCGGTGCGGGACAAAGATATTTAGGCATTCCCAGAGACTCGCCGAGCTTCACTTCTGGGTGTCAACAAAAATGCGTGCCACTGTTGATCCTGGTGCACAGGAGTTACAGTGGTGGGTGTGTGGGCAGGATAATCTCACCTTACGAAACGCAAGAAGCTGCTACTTCACGTCGATTTTTTGTGAAACAATGGTAACAACCCGGTCGAGCCACTCCGTTCATTCTGTAAACAAAACTATCTACACCGTGGCTCTACCACTTATAAAATAGACCTTACACTTACAGCGGGTAGACCTTATACGTGACCTTACGGCGCGCCCAAGATAGTTGAAATAAATTCTTCAATGTATACTACAAGACCAGATGCGCGGTGCATAGTCATTGCGTACTAAGTTACGGCCAATTCACCGCAACCCAATATTACTATCTCGCTTACTCTAAACTAGAATTAGGTTAGTTTCATCTCTCCTGCTATAACGGACGACAGTCAAAGAAAGAGCTATAATCAATTACATGCGGAGGTTCAAAGATCTATTCGGAGAGATAGAGATGAGCACATCAATAAAATATGCGAAGAAATTGAAGGACATGCTGATAAGGCGCAAGCCAAGGACCTTTTCCTGAAAGTAAAACAGCTGACAGGTGTCTACAAACCAAAGAACTGGGTTATCGAAGACAGAACTGGAACAAGTTTTAGAGAGATGGAGAAACTACTGCTACGAATTATATCGGGATGAAGACAATCTGTTAACCGAAAGAACATGGGACGACCACCAGGAAGAGCCCAGTTTATTATTATCTGAGGTTGAGTGTGCAGTAAAAAATCTTAAGCACAAAGCGGTTGGTCCGGATGGCGTTTCAGCAGCGTTGCTTCAACACCTGGGTTCAGCTGGGATTAAGATTATCCATCAAATTTGCGCCAAGATCTGGAAGACAGGCCAATGGCCTACAGATTGGACTCAATCAGCAGTAGTACCACTTCACAAGAAAGGCTCCTTGACGAAGTGTGGAAACTATCGAACCCTGTCGCTCATGTCCCATGCGAGTAAGATACTCCTTCGCATAATAAACAACAGACTATCAGCCTTCGTAGACCACCAGATACCGAGAGAACAATCAGGCTTTGTAGCTGGAAAAGGTACTCGAGAACAAATTTTGAACGTCCGATTGCTCATAGAGAAATGTCGTGAGTTTAATAAACCTCTGGTGCTGTGCTTTATAGATTATGCGAAGGCATTTGACTGCGTACAGTGGACTAGCATGTTTGATGTGCTTGTTGATATGGGTGTTCCTCCTCATCTTATATTCTTGATACAGAATCTGTACTTTGACGGCTCTAGCTTTGTGAAATTGGATAGTCAGAGATCGAAGCCTTTCCATACTGAACGAGGTGTGCGTCAGGGTTGCATCCTGTCGCCTAAATTATTCAACCTTTACGGTGAATATATTATGAGGAGAGCACTTGATGGCTGGGATGGTGGTATTTCGGTGGGTGGTGAAACACTCACAAACCTCAGGTACGCTGATGACACTACCATAATTGCATCAAACGAAGAAGAAATGGCAGTTCTGCTGAAACGAGTAGAAGCTGAAAGTGCTAAGCTTGGTCTTAAGATCAACCATTCGAAAACCAAAATAATGGTGATAGATAGAGCTCAACTTCTTCCACAATCTGATGCACTCAGCGGCTACGAGAAAGTAGAGGACTTCGTTTATCTCGGGTCGTATATAACATGCGAAGGTAGCTGCACTGGGGAAATACGCCGAAGGTCCGGTATGGCTAAAAGTGCGATGACCAATCTCGAGAGGATCTGGAAAAACCGTAGCATACGTCGTGATACCAAAGTGCGCTTAGTGCGGGCACTGGTCTTTTCCATATTCCTTTACGGATCAGAAACATGGTGCATCAAGAGCCGCGATGCTAACAAGATCGATGCCTTCGAGATGTGGGTGTGGCGGAGGATGCTCCGAATACCGTGGACTGCCATGAGAACCAATGAGTCAATTTTGAATGAGCTAAATGTCCAAAAGAGACTCTCTGCCATTTGTCATGAACGTATTTTGAGCTTCTTTGGACACATCATGCGGTCTCCCAGACATGAATTAGAGAAGCTCATAATACTGGGACGCATAGAAGGCAAGCGCGCCAGAGGCAGAACACCAGCCAAATGGTCAGACATCATCATGAAGGCGGTTGGTGGTAGCCTATACCACGCGGTCCATGCCACCCAGGACCGAACACGATGGAGGAAGATCACGTGTGGTCGCGATCCTCAGAAGTGAGGGAACGACGAGAAAGAAGATCTCTCCTGCTTCCACTCCCACGTTAAATGGCGCAATTTTACTTGTAATACCTTAAAGTCTATGATTGGATAGGATAAAGTTAGCAGTTATATTGTTAAATAATGTCTCTGGCCATGTGTTCTGTGCAGATTTGGAAGGACAACCACTGTTTTTTTTATAGATACCCTATTTATATCAGTCTCCCAGTTGTCTGGAAACATTTCCGGATCAACAGCAAACTCTAAAAAAGTAACCTAACTCTAACCACTACAGAAAAACACCACTTCTTTTTTGCGTCGGTTTGCTACTGATCAAGGTGCCAGCCTCGGAAACTCTGTCCACAGAACAATATTACTCCAGGTTCCGTCTGTGAATTCGGTTCATGATTCATGTACCTAATAAAATTTAAATTTCCCACTTTCCGCCAAAACTATTTTTTTAACCCACAATGTTGCCAATATTTATTATAAACCACTACTACAAAGTTTATATAGTACAAAAAATGCACTGTTTTAGAAACATATTTATTTCTAAATTGTAATTTAATTAAGAATACACAATGTGAACTGTTATAGTGAAATAACCAATTGGTTGGTTTGTTTTGAGTGCTGGTAATTGGTATAGTGCATTTTATCATCATCTATTTTGATCGTGCAAATCTATTTTCGTTGCAGTTTCACTAACTCAGGGCGTCCGAATGTAACGAGCATTTGGATATCTATAAATAATTCAAAAGGCGCGTTAAATTAGCGAAATTAATATAAACACTAGGTAAGTTGCTATATTTTTTACGCTTATGCACTTCTTGTTTGCCTTTCGTTTGACAATGTAAGAACGGGGTATTTCAAAGAACCGGCTCATAGAACCGCGATGGGGTTGAAAATGTATGGAGATCTGTTGGACTTCAAGTTTTCATCGGTTATCGAACTGACTGACTGTGACGTTATAATTGGATGCATTACGCATAACATTTCAACCCACATCAAGTAAATATTGAGGTATTAATTTTATATTGATAAACTCATTGATAAGTTAAACATTGACATAATTATAATACATAAAAAATTGTCATTGAATAAATTAAAGTTTTCTTTTGCATAATCGTATATGGGGAATGTTTCATTAATAATTTTTTGAAAAATTACTATTAATTTAACTTAATTAATTTAACCTACTTAAATCTAATGAATTTTGCCAAATAAAATCAATATATCAAATTCAAGTTGATGGGGGTTGACACGTTATTACGTATTTGCATTCAATTATGGATTAGCATAAACAAATAACTATACTAAACCTGTCTTCCGCACTCGCGTGGAATATATCGCAACACATTTGGCATAATATGCCAAACAACAGGTGTGGACATCATCACGCTATTTATTTCCAGATGTCACCATGCCTGCCAATAACGTTGTCTGGAGAGAACTTGGGACTCCGGCATCGCCACCTCAATGCGTTGGTCACAGAAGTACTCAAACAAGGAGTTCCATTTCAAGAGATACAAGATCAACCAGAAGCAACACCCGTGGACAGACTCTTTAAGATTGAATTAGCTTCTAAACTGAGAAATGTAGAATATATCCTACAGAACATCAAGGATGAAGACATGTTGTACGTCAGCAGGGCTTTGAAAGCAAAATGGCTCTTGGAGAGAAAATATCAGGATATCGTTAATCCTAAATATTTAGAAGAGAACCTGTATCCGTACATGGTAACTACAGCTGTTAGTAAATTTAAAAACTGGCTTTATCTACATTTGAAAGACTCGGAAAGATGTGAAGATTTTTATCAATATTATATGAAAACCAATTTCGATTATGCGATCAAATTTCTAGGTCATTGCAGCGTCGTTTTTATAATGTCAGAAGCGCCGAAGATATTAGAAAAACTCTCGCCTCACCACTTCAAAATTCTTTGTGAAAAGTGTCCGCAAGTGGCGAAAGTATATTTTGATAATATACTCAAAAATTATCAACTAAAAATATTTTTTTTGGACCACCAACAACAATTCTATAACAGTTTAAAAGTCGTCTTAAAGTTAGACGCCGATATATTTTTTGAAATAACGGAAAAATATTTCGACCATAAATACAGTCGTTCTCTAACAAAATATATAATGACCAAACACAAGGATAGGTTCGACAAGAAGCCCGAGCTTTAAGGCCCATTTAGATGATACAAGTTTATTGCCTGTTGCATACAATTAAATTGAAGCAATAGTTGACTTGCATGGTCTAAACAAAACGAAACATTCTTGATTTGCTATACAAGTTTTGTATCAAAACTTGTATTGGTGTAAACAGCACATGATATAATTTCTTAAGCAATTCTTGTATTCAATTGAATTCTCTCTTCATTTGCAAACATGAGTGCAGTGAGTGAGGGTGTATTAATCGTTGCTGCTCTTCTGAGACAAGAAATATTGAGAAACACATTTCCCATAAACACTCATGTTTGCGATAAATCTCTATGAACTTGATTGAATCAGCAGAACCGAATTTAAACACTTTTTGACTCATATCTCTCAATAAACACAGTTTCTAAAACGTTCAACACTTGAATGAAAAATTCGTCAACGCAAATACGTGCAATACTTGAAGCTACCCGCTAATAAATGGTACACGCTCATACAAGCCTGTGTTTAGACAAGTCAAAACTTGTAAGCAATAATCGCCTAAACATAATTGTATTGGTGTAAACAAAAGACATTTGCAATTATTTTATGTCAATACTTGCATGTAATAATTGCATTCCATTTTTTTACTTATACCCACGTGTAAACAGTTGCTTACAATTCTTGAAGATCAATTATTGCGCGTAATATATTGCATTCAATTATTGCCCTTGTACGTACAAGAAAATGGCATCATGTAAATGGGCCTTTATGCGGGAGTATTGTTAAATATGCAAGCTCTAGCTGAGTGTTTAAGCTTGGAGGAGTGCAAAGAACTTGTACTGAAGCTGGCCCGGGCGTCTTATATCGATAATTATATGAACTACAAATTCGTTGAACCTCTTATCAAGAGGCTTCCACCAAACGAAAGAGCTGCTTTCAAAAAACTTGTTTTTGTGGAAAAGGCTGTCGGCGAACGAATAGAGACCTGGCCGTATGAAATACCTTCATTACCAATTAGAGAAGATTATGATATTCACGTATTTGAAGACCGGGAATATCCCGTTTACTCTCATAACAAACGCCGTATAATGAAAAAGTGTGCCAAGTGGGGATCTTATATAGACATTGTTGAGGCACATAAAAACCCAACACTTCTCGATAAATTGTTCGATAAATATCGCTTCTTTAGTTTCGAACGTACTTTGTTCGAACTACGCAAAAGAATAAAAGAGGAGAGTTCGTCTCAGAACAGGCAGTATATGTTGCTGGTGCTCGTGAGTAAGAGTGGAGGACAGCCGACGTTGGTTGCATCACTGTTGGAATTGTTGGAGCAACACTCGAACGAGCCAGCTAACGTGAGAGCCGCCGTGGTCAGGAGCTTGGTGAAGCGTGCTGCAGTATGGCGTCTGCCACAACACTCTTGGGAGGCCATGTTGGAGTTTGCGCGGGGGCTCGGGTTAGACGGCACTACCGCGGAGGCCGACTGTCGCGAGGGACTGCACGCGGTCGTCATAAGGAGCTTGTTAGAGAAGGGCGAGTGTGAGCCCGCTATAAGGGACGCTTTTCTGAAAGAATTCTCTTATCTGGATGAGTATCCCACCAATAGTTACGAGTGTAAAGTAATACGAGACAAGCTGCCGCAGCTGCTCTTGGATGCTGCTAACGCTGAGTCGAGTCCAACGATACAGGCTGACCTACTCACATTACTTCTCGATATGCTTCTGAAGTACAAAGTAGACATCGAGAGTTCTTTGCTGATTCCTACCCTGATTTCTCTAGTAAAGCGGGACTCAACTGCTGCAGAAAATCTTCTCCAGCGCCTCTTCAACGCTAAAATCGCACGTCGAAATCTTTTCCGCGAAATCTTTCCATTAGTGCAAACAGACGCTTCATACGTAAACGCGCTGCGACATGACACGTCAGTTCTCAATGTATCCACGTTTGTTGATTTGGTTGAAAGAGATGAAATTCATCCGGAGCAGTTCCTGCGCAAGATGGCCATTTACTTTGCAGAATGTTCTGGTATGAAGGAGCAATACCTAAGTGAAATGAGGAGACGTGTACTCAATAATACATCTGTTGAGAAGTCAATAGCGAGGCCGCTGTGCTTGCTGCAGGGTGCATGCCTCAATTATTTTGAATCACTTGATATCACGAATAAGGCTACAGCACTATTGGCGGCCGCTATTCGAGCTAACATGCACTTAGGAAGACCGAAACTAGACATGAACGGAATAACTTTGTCAACCATCGGAGCCAAGGCTGCTGCTAATAAGATTTTTGTTTGTCCATTAGTAGATGTAGACAGGTACATCCACGAGTTGTTGACGTGGAAGCGGACAGTCAGAATGGCTCTCGTGTTAGCGGAGAGAACAGGCAAAGAGGCTAACATATACATCACCGCTGCCGCTTTAAGACCTACAGCGACACTCAAAGCTGCTCTTAAGTATGTCCGCCGTCGAACTGATTTCGATCCACGCGTGTGGGAAGTTTTCCAGACATTGATGAAGAATTTCGATCTATGTAGTTTAAATTATTTATATTTACGAAATTCTATGAAGAAAATAGACAAAATACCATCAAAGATCAAACCAGAATACTGTGCAATGCTTTTTAAAGTTTTGAAAAACGAATACTATCATGACGCAATGACTATATTAAGCTACATAGAGAGGATGGTATTTGATGTAAATGAAGACTTCCTTGAGAGTATTCTTTCAGATTTTCTGCAAAATTACGATTTCGAAGGCTATAATAAGTATGATTTACCTACCGATATGCACGTAAGAGTGCTAGTAAAGTTTTTATTGCTATCTGAATCCGAAGATATCCAGAAAAACCGCTTTAAATCTCTCGGCGAACCATTCTTACAGTTTCTGACGTCGTTCCATATTAAATTAGGGAAAGATTTTATGGATATTTTTGACGAAGTTTTGTTGTCTTTACAATATAACAAAGCATTCTTTGACGAAACATACGTCTCACCTTTACCTGTATTTGAAAAAATTATATCGTGGATGCGACAATATTTACCAGTCGAATTAAATTTCAATATTTATGTACGTATTCATCTTACTATGCTGTATTTAAAATCTATAAGACTTAGCATCAAATCATACCCAGATATTTTTAACGATGAAAAGAGGATATTAACCGAAGGCATATCGGTGGTCGGTCATATTTTTGGTAGAAAAATAGCGCAAGAAATAAATCAGCTAACAGAAAGATATTTTGCATCAGCTGTTGAGTTGTATCGAACCGGAATCGAGGATTATTTTCGTGTTTATTTTGAGTATGATGTGACGAAGTTTAAATTCATGAAAGCGGTGATTGAAGGAATACTGGAAAACAGTAAAGGGGATGAGGTCAGGATTGCACTATATTTATTACAATATGATTACTATAACTATGATCGAGAAGACACGCAAGTGTTACTTGATTATATGAGTAAAGTAGTTGACGATAAGTTTAAATACTTTTTCTATTTTGAGTTGTCTGAATTTAACTTTTGAAACCGTATTTATACTATTGTAAGTATTATATGAGCATGCTTTATTTTTTTTTAAACAGGCACATAGGCCTGACCCCACAGTAAGATACGAGTCTTGTGTCGTGGGTATCAAGAACTACGAGATACTTTCGGTCTTACAACACCCAGACCTCGAAACAAATATTTATGGATCACACAAACATTTGTCTCGGTGCGGGGATCGAACCCGCGGCCTCTCGCTTCACAGCCGGCTACTCGCCCGCTGCGCCACGGAGGCTGTATACATGCTTTTTGTTCATAGTTGTTTTATCAAACCCTAATTAATTTAATATGTTATTAATAATGGTGCTTAACCGCAGCGCCGGTGGATTGGGTCCTGGCCTTCGCCATCGGAGAGTGTTTGTTTTTTGTATTCATAGTGTAATTTTAATTATAGTCATTATTTAAATAAAAATGATCTAAAGAGTTTATGGTGTTGTTAAATACCGTCAACTGTGGCAATATTGCCATCTTATTTTTAATACATATTTTATACTATAAATCATAACATGAGATTTCTATGTATTTTTTTAATAAATCCATTGATCTGACACGCTATAATTTAAACTATCGAAATGTAATAAATCACTACGTCATAGTTATGTTAAATTCATAAATATCTATGTTCCAGTTAAAATTAAGACGTTTTTGACAACATGATCTCTTCTGCAGTTTTCGTATTTAATCAAATTAATACTGTACAACAGATTATATTGATACGATTAATGCTAAACAAGAGCTCTTAATGAAATATAATAATACAATATCAACTTATTATCTTGGCTTCTGCTATCGGCTACATCGTTATACGGCAAAATTAGCTCCAGATTTTCGTAGAACGATAGCAAGATTTGACAGAAGTAATTTATGAGGTACCTATCTAAAAATGCCTATTACGACTAGGTATTAGTTACGATGGAGTTAATATTAGAGGGAGTGTGCATAAAGCATTAAAATCGGTCCGTATTTTTTGTAGAAGAGAGGCACCCTAGTTAGTATTTTGTCTCTCGGGAAAACATTGGGAAAATAGTTCTATGTTTACATTGAATTTCAAAATAACCATTTAATGAACATTTCGAAACATGGCTCATTGGAATAAACGTTATAATGCTTAGTGAACATTTTACGATATACTTTTGGAACCATAGACTTAGAAAAATAGGACGACGGCGCGCTACTAATACCGACAGTGAAGCATGTGATCTATGTGTGCGAAAGTTGAGGGATATCAGATAAATGAAATTTTCCCCATTTTTAACTAACTCCTAAGATGAGGTTTTATATTCGGCCCGTCAGTATTGAATGAAGCATGTAGATGGTAATTAGGTACTTAGTTCAAACAATTAATTGTTTCGTGTAATTGTGGGGTAGGTATGTGAAAAATTAAGATGTGGGTCATTTTGAAGATTTATCGGTGTAGAATGTAGATAATATCTACTACCCACAAAAAAGTCCAAAATATACTTATTTTAAATATTTATTAGTATATTACTATATTAAGCCGCCCATGAACGCCCACAATACTCGAAAAATCAGGAACGAATTGCCAACCTTAAGGAAAAGGTATAATTAAGGGATTTGGAAGGAGGGGATTTCGGCGGCCGGACTTACCATATGAAACGCAGCAGCAAGCTGCTACGTTGCCGGTTTGCTATAGTGGTAACAACCCAGCGAGCCGGCTCATTTAAACTGTAGACAAAATTGTCTACAGCGCGGCTCTACCACTCAAATTACTGTTACAAATCCTAAAGGTCGTTAGCCTGTTCTAAGAGTACATAATAACCTACAACTCGATGAGCGATAATGAGTGACATAAAACTAGACAATATTTGGTAAGGCAAAATGTATCGTTGGCGTCGTTGCGATCAAACAAACAAGAAATTCAGTATATTGCTATTTCTTTATTACATCTGTTACATATAAGTATAAATAACTGCCCGACCAAACCTGGTTGGGCCGTTGGTATTATGTTTGGTACTAAATCTTTTAGGAACTGCATACGGAACAACACGATGAAGCCCATTATGGACGGAATAACTATGTCAACCATCGGAGCCAAGGCTGCTGCTAATAAGGTTCTTGTTTGTCCATTAGTAGATGTAGACAGGTACATCCACGAGTTGTTGACGTGGAAGCGGACAGTCAGAATGGCTCTCGTGTTAGCGGAGAGAACAGGCAAAGAGGCTGACGTATACATCACCGCTGCCGCTTTAAGACCTACAGCGACACTCAAAGCTGCTCTTAAGTATGTCCGCCGTCGAACTGATTTCGATCCACGCGTGTGGGAAGTTTTCCAGGCATTGATGAAGAATTTCGATCTATGTAGTTCAAATTATTTATATTTACGAAATTCTATGAAGGAAATAGACAAAATACCGGTGATGGTAAGCGCCACGCCTGCCCATAAACTGAAACAACACCACGCAGAATCTTGAATTACAAAACATTGCATGGCTTTGGACTACGCTCTTTAGCCCGAGACATTATACTTACCCAGTATTTCACTGTCTATATTGTCTTTTAAAACCAACCACAACAGTGCTTACTGATGCTTAGACACTGTGTTTTTTGTGCCGCCAAACAGCAGTGTTGTGATTGGTGGCAGCAATATACAAAGCAATAGTACCAAACCAGACTGCCTCTCGACCTATCACCCAGTTTTGGCACACCATTATGTGGTGGTTTTATATGTTTTCGGTTTTCTCGTTTCTACCATTGACGTCTTAAGATTATTTCATCATTGATTTCTACGATGGGATATAATGATCCTATTCGTGGAGAAAATCTGTAATTAAATTTTTATTAATTTACTCCAGTAGCCCCGTACAAGGCCAATGAGATGAAGATGACTCAAATACAGAGATTTTACGTATGACTCAGTTATTTTTATCAGTGTTGCCGACTTAGCGCTTTCGGTGCTAAATCTGGCGCATCTTTGCAATGTTTGACACTCGTTTTTAAGCATTTTTGACCAAATGGCAAGAAGGCTTATAACATCATCATAACTGAGTGTCCGACCATATATCACAGCCATTTTACTTGAAGACTATTAGCGCTTTAAGAAGGAACTTTGGATAGTAAATTAATTCTAAGAACCACTATACAAAGGTGTAGTGAATTTTTAGCTTTTAAATATATAACTTAAGGATGAATATTTTTTCCATTGCACATAGGCAGATGTGTAATCCACCTACGTGTGTACCTACTACCTTTTGTTAATTTTTTTGGTAGCGTTACTTTTGTGATCAGAATGTTATTTTTCGAGCAGTCTTGTGTAATTTTTGACTATAGGGTACTAGTAACACTGCTCACTGCATCTGTAAGATAATTTCGCCTGCTTGGTTTGTTATTGAGTAATTTACTCTGATTTGTAAACGTTATCGAATGTTGAGATGTTAAATTAAAGTGGCGTTCGAAATATCAGCGGAAAGTAAGTTTTTATGATAAATGACTTATTTTTTCATAAAAAAATGAATATGTATATGGAATGTGAATGGCTACGACAAATAGAAACAAAATCTGAAGTCGAGTAGCTCCGGCACATGTATTATTGAGTTTCAACGTAGTGGTTATATTCTCTTGTTTGTATTCCTTAGATGGAACAATTTTACTATACCGATTTTCTATCGACGGAAAAATTACCCATTTATTGCCAGTGCTGCCAGCATGAACTCATTAAAAATACGTAAACTTACTAAAGGTGCGGTTTGGGCGCAAAAAATTAGGGCTAAGATCTAGAAACGGGAATTCCGATTTTGTGGCCAAAAACGGCTGCAACTGATGGAATATCCGTCAGTATCAGGTGTCTGGGAATATTGTTAACATTCTTAATACTAGGTCATGCGGTATTTTCGAGAAATTACAGTAGAACAAGACTTAGCTTAAATCATTTGTATCGATGAGCCAATGTGTCGTAGTTAGTAATTAAAAGCTTAGAACTGACTCAGGAACACTTTGGCTCCCGCTGCCCACTTGTTTCACTTTCTCAACACACATAATATTAGTACCAGTAGACCATTAGTACTTAAATACAATAAAATAAATAAATACAACCAGCAGTCACACATATAGCCTTGACGCCACAGTAAGATACGAGTCTTACATCGTGGGTATCAGGAACTACGAGAGATCTGATAAACTCGACACTCAGACCCGAAATAAATATTTGTAGATTCCACAAACATTTGACTCGGTGCGGGGATCGAACCCACGGCCTCTCGTTTCACAGCCGGCTACTCGCCAGCTGCGCACGGAGACTGTGAAGGTACTTTACGCTTGTTTGCTGTAAGACAGTGGTAACGACCCGGTCGAGTCGGCCCATTCATGCTGTAGACAAAACTGCTTTCAGTGTGGCATTACCACTCATAGAAACCATGTGGCCAGCAATTATCTGGTAATACTAGGTTCAATTATTATAAAAAAAAAGTGTGCGTCTCGGGACGCTCGACAGAAGTGATAACTTAAACTAATGTGGGTTAAAGTGAGAGCGGAGGAGCCTGCCTACCTACCTACCTACCTACTACTACTACTACCTACTTACTGCACTGCACTCCAGTCCGGTCAAATTCCTGTTAAAGTCCGGTCAAACTCATGTCAAAGTCCTGTCTAAGTCCTATCAAAGTCTGGTCAAAGTCCTGTCAAAGTCCGGCCAAAGTCCGGTCAAGGTCCTGTCAAAGTTCTATCAAAGTCCAGTCGGAGTCCTGTCAAAGTCCGGTCAAAGCCCCGTCAAAGTCCTCTCTGTCCGGTCAAAATCCGGTCAAAGTCCGGTTAAAGTCCGGTCATGGTCCTGTCTAGGTACTGTCAAAGTCCGGTCAAAGTCCGGTCGAAGTCCGGTCAATGTCCGATCAAAGTCCTGTCTAAGTCCGGTCAAAGCCCGGTCAAAGTCCTATCCAAGTCCGGACAAAGTCCTGTCAATGTCCGGGTCAAAGCCCGATCACAGTCCGGTCACAGTCCGGTGAAAGTCCTGTCAAAGTCCTATCACAGTCCTGTCGAAAGTACGATCAAAGTCCGGTCAAATTGTTATCAAAGTCCGGCCAAAGCCCGGTCAAAGTCCAGTCAAAGTCCGGTCAAATTGTCGTCAAAGTCCGGTCAAAGTATGGTCAAAGTCCGATCAAAGTCCCGTCAAAGTCCTATCCAAGTCCTGTCAAAGTCCGGTCAAAGTCCTGTCAATGTCCGGGTCAAAGCCCGGTCACAGTCCGGTCAAAATCATGTCAAAGTCCGGTCAAAGTCCTGTCAATTTCCGGGTCAAAGCCCGGTCACAGTCCGGTGAAAGTCCTGTCAAAGTCCGGTCAAAGTCCTATCAAAGTCCGGTCAAATTCTTGTCAAAGTACGGTCAAATTCCGGTCAAAGTCTTGTGAAAGTACGATCAAAGTCCGGTCAAATTGTTGTCAAAGTACGGTCAAAGTCCGATCAAACTCCTGTCAAAGTCCTGTGAAAGTACGGTCCAAGCCGACTGGTCACTGTGTGATGCCACCTGGGACTTCGAAATTATAGAAGTTCAACTGGCCCACGTGACGTCTCACGGAAGGTTCTCGAATATTCTCGAACCTTCCGTTGATTGATGGACCGCTCGCGTTACGGAACGTTTCGGTTCACCCTCCCATAAGAAGTTATGTGTATAAATTAATGTATCGACTGTAATGGGAAAAATTTGTAATACACAGAACAGAAAAAATATACAAGTAATTAGTTAAGGTACTTTGTTTGAATAAATATTGACTTAAATTAACTTTCTTAATTATGTATATGACCCCAAGTATGTGTTTTGTTACTTCACAGATGTCGCCCTGCATGCCTATCACTTTGTCCGGAGAGAACTTGGGACTCCGGCATCGCCACCTCAATGCATTGGTCATTGAAGCACACGAACAAGGAGTTCCTCTTTCGGAGATACAAGATCAACCAGAAGCAACACCCGTAGACAGACTCTTTAAAATAGAACTAGCTTCTAAACTCAGAAATGTAGATTATATCCTACAGAACATCAAAGATGAAGACATGCTGTACGTCAGCAGGGCTTTGAAAGCAAAGTGGCTCTTGGAGCGAAAATATCAGGATATCGTTAATCCTAAATATTTAGAAGAGAACCTGTATCCGTACATGGTAACTACAGCTGTTAGTAAATTTAAAAACTGGCTTTATCTACATTTGAAAGACTCGGAAAGATGTGAAGATTTTTATCAATATTACTTGGAAATCAATTTCGATTACGCGATTAAATTTCTAGGTCATTGCAGCGTCGTTTTTATAATGTCAGAAGCGCCGAAGATATTAGAAAAACTCTCGCCTCACCACTTCAAAATTCTTTGTGAAAAGTGTCCGCAAGTGGCGAAAGTATATTTTGATAATATACTCAAAAATGACCAACTAAAAATTAATTTTTTGGATCACCAACAACAATTCTATAACAGTTTAAAAGTCGTCTTAAAGTTAGACGCCGATATATTTTTTGAAATTACGGAAAAATATTTCGACCATAAATATAGTCGTTCTCTAACAAAATATATAATGACCAAACACAAGGACAGGTTCGACAAGAAGCCCGAACTCTATGCGGGAATATTATTAAACATGCAAACTCTAGCCGAGTGTTTGAACTCAGAGGATTGTAAAGAGCTTATACTAAAACTTGTCCGGGCGTCTTACATCAGCTACCGTGTGGACTATAAGTTTGTTGAACCCCTCGTTAAGAGAATACCTGTGAATGAGAGAGCAGCGTTCAAAAAACGTGTTTTTGTGGAAAAAGCAGTCGGCGAATTGGTTGAGGCGTGGCCTTACGAAACTCCTTCAATTCCGGAAAGACAGTCTTATGATAATCACGTATTTAGAGATTCCGAAAATTCTTATTTTAGTACCTTTGCCGATGATTTCAAGTGCATGTTACAAACACGGAAATGTGAAGAATTCTTCTGTGGATCAGCTCGTTGTGAAATTCCATGTCGTACCTACCTTGATAAACTCTTTGATGAATACCGTTTTTTTAGTTTTGAGCGTACATTGTTCGAACTGGGCCGAAAAATTAAAGAGGAGAGTTCGTCTCAGAACAGGCAGTACATGTTATTGGTGCTCGTGAGTAAGAGTGGAGGACAGCCGACGTTGGTTGCATCACTGTTGCAATTATTAGAGCAACACTTGAACGAGCCAGCTACTGTGAGAGCCGCCGTGGTCAGGAGCTTGGTGAAGCGTGCTGCGGTATGGCGCCTGCCACAACACTCTTGGCAGGCAATGTTGGAGTTCGCGCGGGGACTGGGCTTAAATGGGAGCACTCCGGAAGCCGAATGTCGCGAGGGACTGCACGCAGTCGTCATAAAGAGCTTACTAGAGAAGGGTGAGTGTGAGCCAGCAATAAGGGACGCTTTTCTGAAAGACTTTTCACATCTGGACGAGTATTCTACAAATAGTGAAGAGCGTAAAGTAATACGACACAAACTGCCGGAGCTACTCCTAGCCGCAGCTAATGCCGAGTCGAATCCAACAAGACAAGCCGAGCTGCTTTCTTCACTTCTCGATATGCTTCAGAAATACAATGTAGTTTCTGGGAACTCTCTCCTGATACCAGCTGTGAAAGCTTTAGTTAAACGTGACTCATCTGCTGCAAAACATCTGCTCCAGCGTCTGTTTAACGCCAACATCGGCCGCCGAATTCTATTTCAAGAAAATTTCCCATTGGTACAAACAGACGCTTCCTATGTAAACGCACTGCGACATGACACGTCAGTTCTCAATGTATCAAGGTTCGTTGATTTGGTTGAAAGAGATGAAATTCATCCGGAGCAGTTCTTGCGCAAGATGGCCATTTACTTTGCAGAATGTTCTGGTATGAAGGAGCAATACCTAAGTGAAATGAGGAGACGTGTACTCAATGATAAATCTGTTGAGAAGTCAATAGCGAGACCACTGTGCTTGCTGCAAGGTGCATGTCTCGATTATCTTGGGTCGCTTGATATCACGAATAAAGCCGCTGTGCGCCTGGCGGCCGCTCTCCGAGCTAACATGCACGTAGGAAGACCGAAACTAGACATGAACGGAAAAGCTTTGTCAACCATCGGAGCCAAAGCCGTTGCTAATAAAGTTCTTGTTTGTCCAACAGTAGAGGTAGATAGATACATCCGCGTGTTGTTGACGTGGAAGCGGACAGTCAGAGTGGCTCTCGTGTTAGCGGAAAGAATAGGCAAAGAAGCTGACGTATACGTCACCGCTGCCGTTTTAAGACCCACTGCTACCCTCAAAGCTACTCTAAAGTATCTCCATCGTCGAAACGATATCGATCCTCGCATGTGGGAAGTTTTCAAGCAGTTGACGGACGATTTTGATATATGTAAAGAAAATCGTGTACATTTGCTTAACTATATGAAACATACAAAAAATCTGCCTTCGACGATCAAACCGGAATATTGTGTCATAATGTTCAAGGCTTTAAAAAAAGATTATTATTGTGACGCAATGAGTATGCTAAGCAACATTGAGAACTTGCTGCATGGTATAAAGGAGGATTTTCTTGAGAATCTCATGTTGGATTTTCTACAAGAATATGACCAAGATAAATACAAAAAATGTGATCCATATATCAGTTTGTATCTAAGAATATATGTTAAATATTTGTTGCTTTGTAAATCAGAAAAAACACAGCAAAAACGGTTCAACACACTCGGTGAGCCTTTCTTAAAGTTTATGGAACTCTGTCTGGAAAAGTCTGAAAAAGACTTTATGGAAATGTTTGGAGAAATCCTATCCACTTTGCAATATAATAAAATATTCTTTGACGACACATATGTCTCGCCCTTGGCTGTTTTAGAAAATATAGTCACATGGATGCGGCAGCGTCTACCAATCGAATTACATTTCAATACATATGTACGTATACATCTAACCATGCTTTATCTAAAATCTATAAGACTCAGTATAAAATCACAACCGGATATGTTTAATAATGAAAAGAGAAAATTAAGCGAAGGCGTACCAGTAGTTGGCCACATTTTCGGTAGAAAAATAGCGCAAGAAATAAATCAGCTAACAGAAACATATTTTGCATCAGCTGTTGAGTTGTACCGAACCGGAATCGAGGATTATTTTCGTGATTATTTTGAGTATGATGTGACGAAGTTTAAATTCATAAAAGCGGTGATTGAAGGAATACTAGAAAACAGTAAAGGGGATGAGGTCAGGATTGCACTATATTTATTACAATCTGAGTACTATAACTATGATCGAGAAGACACGCATGTGTTACTTGATTCCATGAGTAAAATTGTTGACGATAAGTTCAAATACTTTTTCTATTTTGAGTTGTCTGAATTTAACTTTTAAAACCGTATTTATACTATTGTAAGTATTATATGAGCATTCTGCATTTTTTTTAAACAGACACTTAGGCCTGACCCCACAGTAAGATACGAGTCTTGTGTCGTGGGTATCAGGAACTACGAGATACTTTCGGTCTCACAACACCCAGACCCCGAAACAAATATTTATGGATCACACAAACATTTGTCACGGCGCGGTGCGGGGATCGACCCGCTGACTCTCGCTTCACAGCCGGCTACTTGCTCGCTGCGCCACGGAGGCTGTATACATACATTTTGTTCATAGTTGTTTTATCAAATCCTAATTAATTTAATATGTTATTAATAATGGTGCTTAACCGCAGCGCCGGTGGATTGGGTCCTGTTCCTCGCCATCGGAGTGTTTGTTTTTTGTATTCATAGTGTAATTTTAATGTATAGTCATTATTTAAATAAAAATAATCTAAAGAGTACTTTATGGTGTTGTTAAATACCGAAAACTGTGGAAATATTACCATCTTATTTTTAATACATATTTTTATACTATAAATCATAACACGATATTTTTCTACGTATTTCTTTAATAAATCTATTGATCTGACATACCGCTATAATTTATTACTCTATTAAAATGTAATAAACCACTAATTGTTATTTTAAATTCATAAATATATATTCCCGGTAAAATTAAGACGTTTTTGACAACATGATCTGTTCTGCAGTTTTCGTAATAATCAAATTAATATTGTACAACAGATTAAATTGATTATTGGAGACGTGTCCACGCTTTAATCTTCAATATTTTTCGATGAAAATTTCGCAAACTACTTATGAAATATATATCTTTTATACGGTAAACTGATGGAACGAAATATTTTGTTGGTTTAATTTAAAAAAAATCGTAAAAATGTACCTGTTTTGAGCCTTTGAAACCCACCTAACCCTTAAATGGGACCACACGGGAAGAACCATTTTTCAAATAAAAAAAGAATCATCAAAACCGACATCAAAATAATATTCTGAAAAGTAGAAAATAACAATTTTAGCTCTCTTTGGAGTCGGTGCCTGTATCACTACCGGTCAACCGAAATTACACCGATTCCAAAGAGAGCTAAAATTTTTATTTTTTAGTTGTATTTTCTATAAAAGCGTGTTTTTTTTAGTTTTTCAAACTAATATTTATTTTTCAATTTTTTACACTTTTATAATTTATCAAAGTCGTTATGTGTACAATTGCCTATAATGATGAATAAATTTTTCTTTGTGCGATATTTGTTTTCTAAATACCAATTAACCTGTAAACTGTTGCAGCATGTACTATTATTAATAAAGTGTTGATTAAAATTCATGGTGTTGCATTATTGCTGGATAATAAACATTCTGCTCGAAACGCAGAAGAGCATAAGAGCTATCGACATTTAACACATCGATAAAACCAACCAGCCTGTAACTATGCCACGAAATGCAGGGCCAATGACTCTTCAGATCAGTACGCTAGTTCACTGCGACTGTGTGTTGGTGTGTTCATAATTCTAGCTTTAGTAGTTTTGAGAATTCGTGATTAATCGGTGAGTGAGTGGGTGGTATTTCTCTTTATATTTATATATAGATAGAATTCGTCCGTCACTTTTTACAATTAGCCTAGTAAGTAGGTAAATTATTAAATTAAGTAGAAGTTAAATTTATTTATTCTAGAGGCACTAACGTACTTTTTAAATATCAAATTGTACCTCAATATTATTCTCCATGTCGTTAAAGCATGTACACCCTACTAGAAAGAGAAGAAATACTAACTCATGTGCCTCTCCTTCTTATTCCTCCTGCTTTATTTGTCTCTGATCTCTAAGTAGTCTGTGGTCTGTGAGCTCTACTGTCAAAATTACAAATATTTTTCTGCGTAATCTTTATCATTCTTGTAAATAAAATCAAAAGATTATAGAATTGAATTAAGTTTAATTATTAATAATATGCAGTGCGAAACCGAAATAATATTACCCGCATTGAAATACTTAGCGGGAGAAACCGAGCACGTTTGCAGGTTATGTTTTGGTTCCACTGAAGCTTCGGAGATATCAATAGAAGACACTACACGGTTGCAGAGACCGTTTATTGATGATACTGTGACGTTCGCGGCCATGTTCGAAGAGTTAGGGGTGGGTACTTACTATATAGGACATGTTTTTTTTGTTCCTGGCGTAGTAACAGACTGTTTACACAGAAGATTAGGCACTATAATCTTAAGACCTGTCCTGTCCTCTGGGCCATACAAGAAGTAGCAGACTACGCTGCACCTGATTGTAGGTACAGTGCAGCCCAAGTATTATTATTGACTGTTGGGAGACCTCGACATTTGTCTGAATTACAGCTTTTTAGCTGAATTATGCAGAAACAGGATAAAGTCAAGATAAAGGTCTCTTTTTCTAGAAAATTATAAATCGGCCTTGTGTATTGTCCCACAGCTGGGTACAGGCCTCACAATCTACCACACAACTTCAAAATTTGCATGAGGATCTCTGGAATTAATCTGGAGGTTAGATTTGATGTACGAAATCATCTTTCATGATAGTCCATTCTACTCCATGCCAGACTTTATTGCTTGTTTTCTATCATATTGTATGTTTTGTTCTAGGTATCGTTGGAACTTGAATTACCGCAAGTGTTGTGTTCAAATTGTGCCTCTATGACAATGAACTCATATTTATTTCACAAACTCTGCCAGAATGCAAACGAGCAGTGGTATGACATTATAAATAAATTTGATAAAACATTGGACCAATCAGACACCATTGGATCCAACATACAAACAGTATACTTGATGGTGCATAATAATGAAAATTTTATGTTCACTAGCAAAAAGAGTCACACTTTAAGAAGTAAAAAGACTGTGCTTGCAAAAATAAAGGATATACTCAAAAGTAGAGAAAGCTACATTAAAGTTAGGCAGAGATCTTCGAATATCATATGTGAGGAATGCGGAGAGAGATTCAAGTCCAACTGTCATCTAGTGAAACATATGAGAGTGCACAGTAACACTCGGTACCCTTGCAAACAGTGTACTAAAGTGTTTGCATCACAGCTTCAACTGGAAGACCATGCTGAAAGAGTGCATTATCCAAAACGAATTCAATGTCCCAAGTGTTCCAAAATGTTCAGCACGGACAAAATGCTCAAGTACCATGATAAACTACATCATATAACAGCTATATGCAAACTGTGCTTCTTACAGTTTCCATCTAAAAAGGATTTAAGGGCGCATTTAGACAAACATGACTTAAACAAGTGCCCTCGCTGTGAGAAATCATTTCTCAATAAACATACATATAAATTCCATTTAAAGATATGTGGCAAAGCTGACGAGCGACAACCAAATTTCTTCTGTGATTTATGCAATAAAGGATATGCCCGGAAGAATGGTTTGCGAACACATTTGAAGACTGATCATGGGTTTGGTGAGGTCCTTTCTTGCAACTGGTGCAGTAAAAAGTTTGACGCAATCAGTAGACTCAGAAATCACATAGTCAAACACACTAAAGAACGGAACTACCATTGTGAGCATTGTGGCAATAAATTTGTAACACAAGCTGCCCTAGTTTATCATATACGACTGCATACTGGCGAAAGGCCATTCCCCTGTGACTTGTGTGGTGAAAGCTTCCTCTCTGCATCAAGACGAATGGAGCACAAGAGACGGAAACATTTTGGACCCACAAAAGAATGCCCTGTCTGCCACGTTAAGTTCGTAACTGGTCATCAACTAAGAAAGCATGTGCAGAGACATTACAACCCACACAGTAAGCTATTTGTCCCGGAAGCAAATATGTTGCGATCAAATGAGATGACAGTTGCAAATGTAAAAGAACAGGATTATTCCAAAATAGAAAACTTATTGACACTGTAGCCAATGTTTTTGTGATAATTCATAGTATAGTTATGTAATAAAATAAAACATTCTTTCAGTGACATGGCATCTGTGTTGTGACACACAAAGGCTTGTTAGTCTATTAAAATGGTATTTTTATTAGCCCCTGTACGATGAAATGAGAAGGTCGCTCACCTAATGGTAAGCACCACACCTTACATAACACTGCATGGCACTGGACTGCATTTATCGCCCGAGACATGATGTTAAGACAGAAGATATATTTCATTCGTAGACAGATATTTGTTATAAATTATATTAAATATTCCAAGTTTTTGGCTACGGTTCAACAAATATTTCAGTTTTTTTTTATATTTTATTTGAATGAATGACGAGACGAGCAAGGCGCTCGCCTGATGGTAAGCGTCACGCCTGACCAAATACAGAAGCAACATTACACACAACTTTGAATTACAAAGCACTGCATGGCACTGAACTGCGCTTGGAAGCCCTAGACATGCCCAGTAATTTCACTGGTTTCAATGTCTTTCAAACCGAAACACAATGCTAACACACTGTTGCTTGGCGGCAGAAATAAATAAAGCGGTGGTACCAACCCAGAAAACCTTTTGTATATGAGAAATCTACCACATTTTTTATAGCAAATGTTGGCAAACTTACAAGTGTGTCACCTGATGGAAGTGATCTTCACCACCCATAAGCATCCACAATACCTGAGGAATCCTTCCCACTTTGCCGACTTTAAAAGATAGGAATAATTTACGAATTGGAAAGGGGAGGGTGATATGGACCTCTGGATGTCTCACTCATTATGTGAAAGCTGCTACTTCACATTGGTTGTCTGTGATACAGTGGTAACAGCCTGATCGAACCAGCATATTTATACTGTAGACAAAACTGACTACAGTACGGTTCCACCACTTAAAGCCTAGAGTTGACACCTCGATTTGTATTTTAATTTGACTGAACATTACAGTTTTATAAAATCAATCCAAAAAGAAGAATATATGGGCTTAAAAGTAATAATATTGGAAAATTAAAAACTATTTACATTTTACAGTAATAATTGAGCATAACCCTAGCAATACTATACATAGTTTAACACTATACAGGAACATGATGTTGATATTAATCATATCTTACAAGTTGGCTGCATCCCTTTAATTGTATGCAAATATGCAATAACTTTGAAATAAAACTAATTTAAACGGATTTTATCACAGTTTTTTTTATTAAAGTCAGTCCACCACGTGACCACGAGGCCTGAAAAGCTTTCGAAACGTCGGGATCAAAATTAATAAAAAACCGCAATAAAATCCGTTTAAATTAGTTTTATTTCAATGATTAATATTCACGTAAACACAAGAAATCATTAAAAGAGTATTGGGTAAAACAATTTCATTGCAGATTGGAAATATGGTAAAAAGATTAAATAATCAATTTATCATGGATAATAAAGGTGTTTTCATGATTTCTTGTGGAAAAATCACAATTAGTGACCAAATCATTGTATAAAACTGATTATGGTGTGTATTCTTTGCCATAAGAATAAATAAAGCTTTTGATATGAGCGACAATAATGTTGGATCATTTTGATATCTGTACAGTCATATAATTTTTTCCAGGAACATTTGGCATAAGGCACCTCCCAGCATATAATTTGTTTGAAGGATCATGATGCTTCTTTATATGCTGTCTCAAGAATGTCGTTGTTACAAACTTCCGTGAACATATCTCACACATTAAAGTTGGTCCGATGTGTTTGAATTTAATGTGCTCTGCTCTAGCAGAAGAATTGACAAATCTTTCATCACAGAGATGACAATTGAACGGCCGCTCACCCGTGTGCCTTCTTGTATGATATATCAGTGCCTCTTTCGAAACAAACTTCCTCAAACAAATCTCACACTCAAAGTTCTTTTCTCCAGTATGCTTGATCATATGAACTTTCAAGTAACTCGGTGCTGTGAACTGCTTGTTGCAGTGTGGACAGACATGAGGCTTTGCATTACCATGTACAAATCTATTGTGTACCCTCAGACCACCTGGCGTACTGTATCCTTTATCACATTTGTCACAAAAATGGGTCTTTTTAAACTTACTCCTCATGGGATGGGGGTCCAACGTGCCTTCAAGACATTGTTTCTTGTGACGCAAATAAAACTCTTTTGTTGTGTAATTTTTTCCACATTTTGGACATTCATACTTAATTTGGTGTTTTTGTTCGTGATTTTGTAGCTTTTCTAACGTTTTAAATGGTTTTCCACAATCTTTGCATACATATAAGTGATGGTTTTCCTTCTGATGTTGTTCGAGACTACTCTCGGTACATCTGAACTCACAGCAGTCAGGGCATTGGAATACGACATCACTGGTCATGTGTGTCTTGAGTTCGGCTTCACTTTGGATAGCCTGAAAACACTTGACGCATGTCAAAATGTCATGCACAGCAAGGTTGTGAACTTTAATATCTTCCAAGGTGTTAAACAATTCATTGCATTGGAAGCACTGTATGTTTTTTATTACAGGTATTTCAGCTTTTTTTTCCTTCTCCTCTTTGACTAAGATGAGTTTGGAGTCATCTTTTTTCACTACTATATAAAGGCTTTCGCCACCATCTAAAGTGTCAACATCAACATTCAATGTATCTATTAAATTGTCGAGCACTTTGTTTAGTAATTTGGTAGAATTTTCACATTTCTTTAAGAAATTAGCTGTCTGAAGAGTTTTATCAGCACAGGTCATGCAAATAGCATCGATTCCAGCGATCTCGTTGCATATCTGAAACATTAAAGCACGATTGTGTGCAAAAAAAAATTGTTGAAATTCAAATCCCTTAGGCTATCAAAATTTTACTAAATGCTGAAAGACTGAAAGACTTTTAGTGGGTCACGGTATTAAACTTCGAAATTTATTTTCCGATGTAAAGAGAATCAACTTTCACCAGAGGGTAGAAGTCAGGTACCTAATACGTAGTAACTTAAAGCCTATCTTTCTGTATCATGTGATAATTACAAAATTAAATAAGTATCACCTCTTCACCAAACAATTTGCTGAGCAGTTCCGACAGGCTTTCAAAAGAGCCATTCTCAGAATCGACAGCAAGAGAATCTTCAAATGTAATATAACTTTCTTGAATTTCTTTTAAACATAACCTGCAATGTTTGTAGTGGTTTTCATTCACGATATTATGCACAAGGTAATTTAATTCAGTTTCTTCAAGCATTGTCCAGATCTTTTCAACTAAGATACAGGAACATTAAAAAGTCCGCGCGCTTTTGTAAATTTTTCGTTCAAGAACTTAAAGTCAACGAAAGGATGATTTGACGCCATTAAAAATGGCGGAGCTTGACTAATTTTGCGGATTTGGTTACATATCTGAAAAAGCTGATTTAAGTTTATTTACAGCCGTTCCAATATTACTAATTCTCTTTTTGTAAACAATCGGAGTTGTGTCGTTAAATCAGTCGTGAACAAAAATTTACATGACATTGAACAATCATTTAAAGGTACCAAATAGGTACATATTTGCGGGTAGTGCCATTAATAAACACATTTGTTTATCTCGTCCAAAGTCAATAAGGTGGCGAAGAAAGCTAGTACGACGTATTTAGCAAACACTAAAATAACGTGACTGATGAATCAATGTGAGACTATCTATGGAGACTACCTTGGTTTTCGTGTGCATTTCAGGAAATTGAAGTCCATTACTGGACCATATTGCATTCCCTGACCATGGTATATTATAACTGACAATTCGGAGCTTTTGACGTTAAAATCAATAAAAGATAATTAATTTAATGTTTTGATAGGCTTACTAAGCATGTAGAACACTAGAAACATTTTATCAACTTTAAAATCAGCATTTTTAAATTAAACTTTGATAACTTTGATTGGTTCACAGTTTCAGTCGGATAGGAACTTTAATTTTTAGTTGGTCATACTGATTGAATATCTAAGACATTGACGTCTTCGACAAGACTGACATAAGTCGAAATTTTTCCAAATGTAGGGGGAAATATTTTTCTTGGGGAACTTTTGGAGAAACAAAATCCATCTGGAAATTTTTGGGGAAGAAAAATACCGTCCGCGAAAATTGAGCAAGTATTTTATCTGCCTAGCCTTACTTTTAATGCCGTCTCTGATATTTTATTTCAAATTACTAACTTTACTAAGCGTCACTCTTTTTTTTAAATCAACCGAAGAAATTTCATTCGTTTACGGTATTCGAAAATAACCCATTGCAGTTCAAATAAAAATAGAGTAATAAAACGTTTAAGTATTAAATATAACGGTAGTCGATCATAATACTAGTAGGTTATTAATTATACCAACATACTATTTTGACAGTAATTGTCATTATATTTAAATAATGACCCAAGAAGATAGTTAGGGTACATGGAAAATGTTCAGTCGAATATGTTATCAATGACAAATGTCTGATGTTTAGGTTTAAATTAATTCAGGCGTTCATACTGCTTCATATTCTTTTTTTTGTTTTATTTTGGGGAATTTTCTTGTCCGTTATGGCGGAATTTTGAAAATTTAATCTGGAGACCCTGATATTGCGGTGGTTTCAATTTGTTTGTAAACAAACATTGTTTTCCTTGTTTTACAAACATAATCATTATGGGTACAGTTAAAATCGTGTTAGACAAAATTATAAATGACCAGCATGATTTCTGCTATTTATGTTTTAATACTATTGGAGAAGGGGACAAATGTTACAACGTACTCGACGAAATTGTTTTTCCTGAGAAAAAATCAACAAACCTTTTAGAAATTTTATCCTGTGTTATAGGAGATGAAGTGAGTAACTAATTAGTTGCAAAAAAATGATATTGATAATTTGCTCGAAATTTTAAAACATCTGTTAGATAAATAAATACACTCAACAGTCACATACATAGTCCTGACCCCATTGTTTGTGGTCCTCGAGAAATTTAAGTGTTATTAAACACCCTTGAAAAACTTTTGAAACAACCCTTTCTATCATTGTGCTCTTTCCGGATGTAAATAATTATATATTTTTATTACAGATAATAAAATATCCAACAGACTTAGTAACAGTCTGCCATACATGTACTGAAACAGCAATGCAAACATATGCATTTATTACAAACTGCAAAGAAAAATCATTACAGCTACAGCTTGCAATAAAAGCACTTTCAGACTATTTTGAAATAAATGAACAAATAAATATGTGTAATACTCTTTTTGCATGTATAGACCCAGGATATAAAATTAAATGTTATAATGTTAATACAGAAACTGGAGATCGACCTTCTGATATATTAAACATGTTACAAACTGTGCCCAAAATAGAACAAAATATTCAAATTGAAATTGAGCAAGAAAATGAACCAGATGCTGATTTTCTAAAGGAAACTGAAAATATGGAATGTAATGATACCGTAAACCTGATTGATATAATTTATGATAAAAATAATTTGTCACTACTGAAGTGTAAAGTATGCCACAATACATTTTCAAGAGCTCCGAACTTGAAGAAGCACTACCGTGTTGTGCATGCACCGAAAGTGTACAAATGTCCATTATGTCCCAAAAGCTTTAGTACAACTCACCTTCTAAAATCACATCAAAACCATGTTCATTGTTCTGCTGTCTGTACGGAATGCGGTAAAGTGTACAGTAATCTCTATACATTGCGAATTCATGAAAAAAGACACAAAATACGATACATTTGCCAACACTGTGGCAAAGTTTATAAAACGAAACATGCATTTCAAAGCCATTTAGATAAATCTCATCATGGTATAACCAATAAGAAAAACTTTACATGTGATTATTGCGGGAAGAACTATTCCCAAAAATCAGCAATACGTGTGCACATTCAATTTGAACATGGAAATGGCGCATTTTGTGAATGCGATTGGTGTAAAAAGAAGTTTAGTTCCATCAGTCGGTTGAAAGAACACATTATTACTCATACAAAAGAGAAGAGATTTGGTTGTGAAATTTGTGGGGGTCGGTTTGCCACGAAGAAGTCTCTGCTGTACCACACACGACTCCACACTGGGGAAAGACCATATCAATGCCAATACTGTGATACCAGTTTCTTGTCTGCGTCTCGTAGGATGACGCATGTCAAACAACATCATATGACTGAGTTAGAGGAATGTGACGTGTGCCACAAGAAATTTAAACTACGTACATACTTGTTAAGACATAAGCACAGACATTTTAACCCTACAAGCAAGTTACATAACTCTGTATAAATATGTTATGTGGCAAATAAAGACCATTATATTTTGAGACTTTAAAAGTTGTTCCATGTAATTGGATGTAAATCACAATTACATTAAAATTATTCTGTCTTCTGTCAGTGGATTTGGTATTATATGGGGCAACCGCCTATTTGACCCCCACAACCCGCAATGGAAGGCAAGTTTCACCATTGCTTCATGCGTTAATCAGAGTGCACCATATTGAGATGAGGCTTTGGGCTAAGATGTTGGTGGCCCATTTACACCTTACACTTTTGCATTATTATTTTAATATATAGGTGCTTATGTACTTCTTACTAATTGGTGAAATATAATCACTGTAATTACTTTCTAAGTAGCAAAATATGTTTAAAAAAATTTAAAAAATCTATACATGAATGATGTTTCATTCTGTTGCTTTGGAATTTACACTAACCTGCCGTCCTAATATATAGATGCAAAAGAGTAAAACAATTTGTTAAATTTGTAAGTATTTCCATACATATAAATATTAACTGATAAAAGAAAACTGTATATTAGGATCATAGTTAGCATGGGTAATATCTATCTAGGCAGAAGGCATCTAGGCAGAAGCATATTTTTTTTTTTTTTTTTTTATCCTGGCTCGGCAAAGTGACTACGCTACACCTGATGGTAAGTGTAGCGCAATCCAAGAATATTGTCGACCAACGATAAACAATGTGTCCATCGTTGGTCGGCAAGATAATGCCGGCCTGTCAAAGGGCCAAGGAGGGGGGGAAGGAAAAAGGGATGGGAAAAGGGTGAGGATCAGGGGGCAAGCCCCTGGGGAGAACCGGATATACACTGGCTGACCCTGGAACGCGACCCACGCAAGGTGGGCCACTATGGCAGGTTTTAGCACCAGTGTACGGTGGTCGCTATCCGGTCGGATACAAGTATCCTCCCACCAGCATATGGGCAGAAATCTATGTTAATTAATTTCAATTCTGACTAGTGAATAAAATAAATCCATTACAGTAGCAGTCATGTAGCTGTGGCTGTTCTAAACATGAGTACTTAATTATTATTCAAGTTGTATATTTATTTAATAGGTATTCTCAAATTAAGATATTATTCTGGGTTCAACACCCAACATCTTTTTATTGGCAAATAATTTTTCCACAACTTTTCCGAATATTCGGCTGGCGTCTTCCATCACTCCTGACAGAGAGAAGGTGAACTGAGGAGCTGAAAACGTAAGACCTTCATTCAATATTCTTTTTTTTTTATTTAAATTTGGTCAAAAATTTAAGTTAGGTTACCTTCTTCTACTGTCTGCCGTTTTACTCTAATAGTTGTGCCTTCAGAATAATTTTCAATTAACTGTGAATAAGGAAATTAATAATTTAAAACACTCAGGGTTGTTTTAATCTAAATAGGATTTATAGCCTCACCATTATTATTAACAAACAGAACAAAAAGTTTGGTAGCATTCGGAAATAGGTGTCAAACTGTTAATTTTATTATAAGTTATCTTATACTCGTAGAATATTATTCAGTTAGTTTAGTTTTTGATAGAATGTGTGAGTACACAATTCCGCCAATATCACGTAAATATTTTTTCTGTTGACGGGATGACGTATGTGGCCTAATGTGGCCTTTAATGTATTCTCTTTTGTCACTTTTAAATGAAAGCAAAGAGAATACTTATATATTTCTTTCGTCATTGATTAATTATAGTAGAATAATTTAAGGAACTAGTTTATTACTCTTTGAATATAACGTTTAATTAAGTGTTTTAATATTTCGTCCAAACATATTTTGCCAAGATGAACTTGTTTTAACATATTTTTTCAAATCTCCCGCTTCCACATCCGTTTTATTGGTGCCACTTGCGACTAGCCTTGTAATACATAAGAGGTTTGTTGTACACCAAGGTACAAGTGATATTATGTGCTTTAATCATACGTAAAATGAAAACAACAGATCCCACGTGATATTGAATAAATTCATAAATCTGCTTCTACAATATTTATGATTTTAATAGTAAAAAAATTATAAAATAAAACGCCAGAGCTGATTTCTCGTACATCCCATAAGATGGAGCTACAGTTTAATGCTGTTTGCTGATTGGCTTAAATGGTGACAGGCATCTCTTTCTTTCGACAGCAAATAAAATGGCCGAAATTCATTGTGATACGACGGACGTCTTGGAAAATATGCGTTATGTCGTGTGTTAACCGTAGTAAATAAACATTAGTTTGCAAGTGTCGTGACCCCTGCAGTGCCCAGTGCTAGTGCATGTTGTGTTCGACCAAGTGTTTACGTCGTGAAACCATATTTATCTAAAAAGGTGTTTTGTGTGTGTTTGTGTGCCTTGTTTTCACCAATAACTTCATTTTGACATCTGTTTTGGATTTATGTACACTTGATTACGGTAAGCTCGCTCAGATTGTACACGTTTAGTTGTAGAAAAGTGATTATTTTTAATTCAGTGAAGCTTGTAAATAGTTTTTTATTTCGTAAAGTTTTGACAATATTCCGCCTCTATCGGTTAAATGTTTATCGTGCTAGCAAGAAAGGGACGGAAGAATAATGTTGGGATTAAGTTCACTCCCTATTCCTTCGAAAGTGTGCCGCGTATTATTGTTTTGGTGGTGACCTATTACGAAATTACTGGTTCGTAGAATGGTTGTCGCTGGTAAGGTCGACTTGAGGCAATTAGTAGCTGACCGTCTAAGTTTGACGGTGACATAAGGCGCGTAGGTTGGTCGCGATGCGTATGCGACGGGGACATTATTTTCGCGTATTTTGAGAATAATGTAAATGTGTGTAATGTTTTTGCAAATGGACGCTTGTTTTGGGACGTAAGCGCAGGAGTTGGGATATTTATATTGATGTAGGCACTTTGTGAAGTAGATTATGTCATATGTGGCAGGCATGACAATGTGCTTGCATGCCCGACCAATAAACTACAGTTAGGTATTTCTTGCGTCCTAATTTTATATTTGTCATTATTTTTTGTTTAAACTGTGATATTCTAGCGGAGAGTGGAATGGACTGTGGAGGCAGAGGTCGCGGGTTCCAACCTAGGCCCTTGGGCATGTACCTCTGGTTTTTCGAAGTTATTTGTGTATAATGACTGTTGTTCGTTTTAAATGATGATTAAGGAATTTACTTCCCCTTCGCAGGTATATGTCCCTATTTACCTACCCATGTATTTTTGAGATCTAACCTGTCTTATTAGTATAGGAGAGCCATCCCCTACATTGGCATATAATTGTACATATATTATAGGCCTGATATAATAATTACATTTATTTCAAAATGTCAAAATAAATATTAAATGTCAAAATTGTTTATTGAGCGGTGTTTTCTACCTAGAGGCGTCAACATCAGAAAGGCAACCAGACATAAAAAATAAGTAATATTTTTTGTTGTTAAAAAGTTGCACCAATCTCACAATAAGGGCAGTCGGAAGATGAATGTTTATTGAATGAAATATGGGTGTACTAGCTACAATTCCACCTACCCCTATGGGGGTAACCACCGTATTGTACATCTACTGCAAATTATTTACAATTAGTTGTAGTACATATATCTTGTGCTCATTTACAACAGCAGTTTAATCTGTTGTTATTAACACTTAAATAAGATCTGTATAGATTTCTTTAAAATTGTGAATGATGAAACAAACATGTTGTGCACCTGAAGTTAGCATCATGCCTGCTCATAAACAAACACCCCACAGCACTCTGAATTACAAAGCTCTGTGTGATACTGGACTGCGCTCGTTACCCCATGAAATAAGTTATTAAGTCTCATAATGCCCAGTCATTTACCTGACTTTGATGACCTATAACCTAAAGCGACTCAACTCTATACACAGATTTGTTGTCTTTAAGCTTTAACTCAACTCAGTGAAACATGGCTGCAGAACTAGTCACACCTCTACCTACCACTAAGGGGATATAGGCGTGAGCGTATGTGTGATTTAAGGGATTACTCAATGATTCTAATATACATATGTGTTAAGTGACTGTTCCAGTCTGTTATACTATATGCAATATATTAAATTATATTTTATTAGGCAATGTGCCAACTTCCTTTATAAGCTTGCGATATAATTATAAAGTGTCTGTTTAGTACATAATTCAATGTATTTATTACTAAACTGTGCATTTTTGTTAAATGTTAATATTTAATAATGGAAAACATTCATAATGGAAAAGATACAATTATAAATAATTAATACTCAAGGTCCATATGTTTTGTGAGTTTAACTTAAAAACTGACTTAAAAACATCAAATGCATGATAAAAATAATCCATTCAACCATCACTCACATAGTCCTGACTCTACACTAAGTTAACATGTACTGTTTTGTGGGTGTCAGGAACCATGACGGACTTGTAAAAACATCCAGATACAAAACAAATATCTGTGGATCACACAAACCATGTTGGCTTTCTCTGAGACAGTGTATTGTCCTGGTCGAGTCAGCATATTCATGATGTAGACCAGTGTTTCCCAACGTGGGGCCTACGCCCCACAGGGGGGCAATTTGATAGTTATGGGGGGCAATTTAACAACGACAGAACTTTAACCCTTTCGCTTTGGGTTATTTAAATGCAATGCTAGATATTGGTGACAAATTTAACAAAAAAATGTTAAGGTGGGGCATGGCCTCAAAAAGTTTGGGAAACACTGCTGTAGACAGAACTGACTATAGAGTGGCTTTACCACATTAAAAAATATTAGTAGAGAGTTAGACCTTCGAGCCACCAAGCATCTACCAAAATGTTAATACTCCTTGACATTTGAAAACATTACTATTGATTTTGTGAACCAACTTTTAACAACCAACAAAATTCGTAGGATATTCGGCAATCAACAGTGTAAAGATAAGATCACTTTGCGTCACCTATTCACCTGCTTTGTGCATACTAATATATCACTTTCTATTGTAACAATGGTCAGTGTTGCAAGGTGCATGTAAACAATAAGGATTTATGTTTTTTGACCGCCAAGAGCCAGTGTATTTTGGCATACCTTAAGCCTGCACTACACTACTCGTGAAATTGAGCGAATACGATATTGTAGAAGGGCACTTCGGCTCGCCTCCGGTGACTTCCAGTCGTTGTCGGTTTTTGCGCCCGAGTCAAAGGACTCGAAGTGTCCCGAAGTTCGAACACTAAGCGTCCTCGCGAGGTTGCACGAGTGTGTGATCACATAGTTCGGACTTCGGTCAATTTCGAAGAGTACTTCGTCGAGGTAACTTCGCGAGTTTAGTGTAGTGCAGGCTTTAGTATTCTATGAACACACGATCTAAGGAAGCTCCCAGTTGTTACTCGATGTTAATAATTAGAAGCACTCGCATCACTGATTGTTGTGTAACTCAGCACTCGGTTACATACGATAGGTGTACGAACTGATATGTTTATTATGAAGCGGGTTCTAGTACTTCGGGTTCTATTGGCCTATAAAAACAAAGGCTTTAGGGTTAGGACCATAGAATTTAATATAAATCGAAATATGAATAATTTAATTTCGCCGGCCTGAAAATAGTCGCTGAATTAATTAAACAAATAATTGTTTTTGAATAAGATAGACTGATGGAAATCGTAGATGACGTACCGTAACTAACTTCAGACGGGCCAAGTTATTTTGCGCGTTTATTTTAAATGGAATGATCTCTCAGAGTGTATGTAGCTACCATGCCGGCCGGCAATACACGTTGCCACGATTACGTCAGTATTTTTAATTGCTTCAACATGGTAATAAGGTACATCCTGTGTTGGTCGCTTGTATGCGACTAGGGATTGCAATCCGGCGTCATTTTCAATCCGGCCGGATCCGACCGGATTTCCACTGATCCGGCCGGATTGATCAAGTCAGGGTGATTTTCGCTTTTCGGTTCAAAATGAACTGTTAGTAAGTTAATCAAGTGTTATTGTGCTTAATATAGGTAGCTTATAAAAAATAAAACATATAAAAAAAATATTTCCAATCTAATGTTAAGGTTAGACAACGAGCACACAAATAAAATTTAGTAGTGTAGGTAACTAGTAAAATTTTAACGATAAAACAAGTAACTCAATTTTCATAGTTTTCACTTTCACATATAGATCAATTATTTTAGTAAGTAAAATTATAAAATCGAATATAATTAACCTTACGAAATTTATTGAAATGAGATCACAATAATTAATAAAGTATTTGAGAATGCTAACTATTGCAACAAACAAGTCTTATATTTATGACAGGCACCATCATGATTTGATGAATCTTTGTAATGAATGGCACAATTATCACAATAATGAGTTTGTCTTATAATTTCAACTTTTTAGTTTAATCAACTTACGAAAAATAATTATTTTCAGTAGAATTTTAAGTAATAATTGTCTTAGTATTCATTATACATAGAAAATCAATGTTGATTTTGAAAAAAGGATCGTAGAAAACAAATATTGTTAATTGTGTCATCTGCTAGTCGACTTTTAATAGAGCTGCAAATATAGCCTGCGGCCAAAAAGGCCCTTTCAGTTTCTACACTTGTCGGCTTTATTGTCAGCAAATAGTCATAAATAGCAGACAAGTATTCTCTTCGAACTCCGTCAAAACTTCGTGACCTTTCAAATGTAGCCATTTACTTTTTTAGTACTTTATGAAAATCTTTCTCTTGTTTAGTATGTAAGCTATAACACATGGTTTCTTGCTGGATTTGTAATTGTAATTCTTCCTGTAATGTCAAATATTTATTTAGTGAGGGTGAATCTAAGTTCTCTTCTACTATTTCTTCCAAATTTTTCTTTAGAGTTATCATCTTGAACAACTCTTTCCAAGATTTTTGTCATTTCTGATCGTATGCTTTTTTTCTTTGGCATAGTAAAGTACCTAATAATGCGACAACTCTATTTAAATATCTAAAAATTGTAGCACCGGATCCGGTCGCCGGATCCGGTATATTGGTACCGGATCCGGTGGACGTAAAATGATGCCGGATCCGCCGGATTACCGGATCCGGTTTTCCGGATTGCAATCCCTATATGCGACATAATACGTCTGCCAGTGGATGGTAGCTTGCGTGTAAGATACTAACATTTTATCAAGATATACTTGTGCATACAATGTACTCGCATTTTCGTCGAAGAAATCTCGGAATTGGGCTTCCGTTAGACAAGAGGCTAGGTCGTGCAATCGATCCTGCACCAATGTACTAACTTTTTCATTCCGGTGGTTTGTGCCAGTTCGTTTGAGTTGTATAGGTTTTGGGCATGCTTATTATGTCTAATAATAATATTAATCATAAGCTAAATAGAAGAGAGGAATATGACCTGACGATTGGAAGTGACTCTTCACCCACTGTCACTTCTATGGCTGGAACAAGGTCTAGACATGCTTGGTTTCTGCAGCCATGCAATGTTTACTTTTTCTTATGTCTTCTTAGTTCTGACAATTTGAATAAACATGGACAATTACAAATTACTACCCGCGAAATAAAACCTAATAATATTTTGTCATTCCATAAATATAATTAGAGTAGTGGAATAGTGATACTTTAGGTCAAAATATTTATTTATTTTATTATTATTATTACATAAGATAACGCCTATATCCCAGTAGAGGTAGACAGATGTATAACTAGTGCACACACGCGGCGACGGCGTACTTAGTTTAATTCCGGCCCATGTAGTGATCGCCATACCGAAATAAATACCTAACATAATTCCATCCCCGGGCAAACTCGAGTGTAATTTTTCAAATCGAAAACTCGAAAATAATTTTTAGGTCCTGGGTTTTAAATTTAAGATCTAAAATGTATATAACTGTATAATATTTCCCTGCAAGTTACTGATGTTTATCGTAACAATCCGTGTCCCAGTTAAGGGCCGGTATGTAGGTCCTCAATTAATTGTTACGCGTCACTTTCCACTGCGCAGGGACCTGATACGTGACGGGGATCACGATTTGCTTCGCAACGTGTTCACGACAGCCCTTCATTTGAATATTGGCTGTGACCTTGTTAAATGATTTCAGGGAAATTCATGTTTTATTTTAAGGTGTACAATCCTGTAGTACATTGTTTTGATCTATCTCGTAGGTTTTAACTAGCGTTTGCAAAGTAAGCGCAAAAAATGTGTTTATTTACGATAACGCATTAGAAATCTCTAAAATGATCAGTGTTTCTTTACTATATTATGCATTATATATATAAACCTTCCTCTTGAATCATTCTATCTATTTAAAAAAAACGCGTAAAAATCCGTTGCGTAGTTTTAAAGATCTAAGCATACATAGGGACAGACAGACAGCGGGAAGCGACTCTGTTTTATAACCTGTAGTGATAATAATATTAATCATAATTTAAATAGAGGAGAGGAATATGTCCTGGCGATGTCTACTAGTATTAAGGTGTAATCATAGTAAGTCGTGGCATATTTTTATTGTAGAAGAGAAAAGCAGCGATCGCTCAGCGGGGAGTGGTACAGACTGTCGAGACGAAAATCGCAGGTTCGAACCCCAAGAGCATACATCTCTGACTTTTCTAAGTTACGTGTATATTAATTGTTGTAAACGGTAGGCAACGGCTTGGCTGTGCCCCTGGCATTGCCGATGTCCATGAGCGGCGGTGACCGCTTACCATCAGGCGGGCTGCTTGCTCGTCTGCCTATCAAGGCAATAAAAAAAAAAAAAAAAAAATTGTTAATTATCGCTTGCTTTAACGGTGAAGGAAACATCGTGAGGAGGTGAGAACCTGCATACCTGAGAACTCGATAAGATTTTTCGAAGGTATGTGAAGTCTACCAACCCGCATTAGTCCAGCGTGGTGGACTACGGCCTAACCCCTCTCATTCACTAGAGGAGGCCCGTGCCCAGCAGAGGGACAAGTATAATACAGGGTTAGTAAAAAAACTGAAATTAGTGTATGGATTATAAAGTGAGCAAAACATCGGACCGCGCGGAAATAACAAACATTATGCTCGGCGTATTACCGGATTATACGAACGGATGTAGTCCTATCTCCGGCCTGTACTCTGATCTGACGTGGTCTGTTTTAGTATCCGAACGCGATTATCTTTGTTCAGGTAATGTTTGTGGTTTATAACGACAATTAACACGCAATGGAACAAAGACATGTTTATTTCTATGTTTATCAGCGTTTGATGTTTCTGGATCAAGACTGATCGTGACGCGAATGACCTAAATGTGTCCTGCATTCCATGATTTGGCATTGCCCTATATTTTGGAGAAGGGTTTGGTAAGAAGTGACGCTAGATCTAGTCGCTTGGTAAATTATAATTAATTAGCTATCCTTCGCGGATTAACCGGAAGCATTTACTGCCCTGCTCCCATAAGTCATTGTGTGATATACATGTAAACCTGGAATAAATTCTCTAAATGATCGTGAAAATTGTATTTAAATCCGTTCCATAGTGTAGTAGAAATGGGCTCGATGAAACGAGGTTGCATTAGTTGTACTTCTGCCTATATCTTTAGGATACAGACGTCAGCCGCGCAGACGTGTTAGACAACGCTCCGAAATATTTCATTGTAAATATTGTTTAAACTACGTTTTTAACCACAAAAAACATACGTGTGTGAAGTTTATCGGATATATTATACTTTGTGATAAGGATTAGTGCTGAGAAAGTTCCTAATAAACAGTGAAAAGTGATAAAAACATTTTACTGCACGTGTACATTGTGACCTTGCTTGATTGAAGGACAATCGACGTCAAGTTGCATAGTTTGAGGCGATCTGTAACCAAACTATAATTACGCCATACTACGTATCTCGCCCGCTAGTGGTAAACGGGCGGGCACGCATATAGGACGATTGCGTGTACTTACGATCGAGACCCAGCCTACCAACATCATTTTAATTTTTTATTTTGTTCAACAAAATAAAACAAATTAAATAATGGCAGGATATTGTCAAATATGTAAAATGAATATTAGCGTAACACAAAAACGTGTCAAATGTACAAATTGTTCGCTGGTTTTTCATACAGATTGCATACATATTAATGAAACTGGACTTTCACGATCGCAATGGAAATGTGCTACATGTATGATGTTGCAAATAAAAGAAGGCCAAAATAGTAGTACCTCTTCAGCAACAAAAGATAAAGATAAAATTCAGCAATCGCAATCGCAAACTAGTGACTTGTCAAAAATCCATGAAGGAAATACGAACACTGCTGCTATTTCCATTAACGTACCGTCCGGAGGAACTGATCTCATACGTGAAATTGAAGGTTTGCTTGATAAGAAGCTAAATATAATGAAATGTGAAATCGTACAGGAATTAAAATCCACCTTGGTTACTGAAATCAAAAATGAATTATCTCATGTCACTAAAAATGTACAAGAACTTGAAAAATCACACAATGGCTTATGTAATGAACATGAAAGCCTGAAGAAAGAAGTAACTGTACTAGAACAACGCTTATTCGAAGAAGAGAATAAAATTATTGAATTAAAAGCTTTAATTAACAAGCAGCAACAATGGGCCAGGCTTACTAATATGGAAATAGTTGGAGTCCCTCAAACAGCCAACGAATCACCAGTGGATCTTGTTATGAAAATTGCCAAACATGCGGGAGTTCAACTTCAACCGGAACAAATAGAATTTGCTACTCGAGTACAACCAATGCAGGCACAACCGGGGCAACCCAAACCAATTATTACTAAATTAAAAGACAGGTTTACTAAAGATTGTATTCTATCAGGACTGCGCAAATCTAAAGGGGTTGACAGTCTGGCAATTGGTATCAGTGGACCACGAAAAACGATTTTTGTGAACGAGCACCTCACGCCATCCAACAAGTATTTATTTAAGCAAGCTAAGTTACGTGCCAAAGACAAAGCCTATAAATTCTCCTGGATCAGAAACTGTGTCATTTTTTTAAGAAAAAACGAAGAATCACCTGTTATTATCATAAACACGGAGAAAGATTTAAAAAAAATTGTATAATCTGTACTCTAACTCGATTTTGTACTTTCTTTGTGTTGAATGCCATGGTATCACAACCTAATTCTAATTGTATTGCGTTACTCTCAAATATCTTTATTGTCTTTTTAAACCATCACACATTTTTCACACATTCATACCAAAACTACACAAACATAACACAACAATCACACACATCTCAAAAGAACCGAATAGTGTCAAGACCATTATTCTTAGTAATGACTTGTACGACATCTAATCTGTATTTTTTAAACTTTGTCAGCCAAAGAAAACGGAATACTTATAATTTAATTATTATCAATAGACCGCACATATACAATATCACTGCATACACATTCATATCAAAATACAATATATCCTTAAATAAATAAAAATGACACAAACGCTTAATATAATTTATCAAAATGTTCGCGGTCTTAGGACTAAAACTGAAACATTTCGACAAAATATTTTATCTTCTGATTACGACATATTACTAATTACAGAAACTTGGTTGACTGATGGATTTTACAAAGGTGAACTCTGCGATGATAGATATGAGATATACCGTTGTGATCGTACTGCTAAGACTTCAAATAAGAAATTGGGAGGAGGGGTTATGATTTGTGCGAAACGCCTGCTTCAAGGGTATGAAAGGTTAGAATGGAAAATTGATAGTATTGAATGTCTCTGGATAACCATACCTGCTAGTTCAATTAGTACTCAAAATAACCGCAACTTAAACATAGGTATTATTTATATTCCGCCAGACACAATGCAGCATTCCAGATTGCTAACTTTCACCACAGTGTTAAATAGAATAATGACAACTAATAACAATGACTATTTTCTGATTGTAGGTGACTTTAATCTGCCTAATATCAAATGGACAACAGCTGGGCCCATTTACCTTAGGCGGGGATCAATAGATTTACAAAATTCTGCTATGGATCTCGTGGATACGTGCAATATTGCAGAGCTTACTCAGCATAATTTAATACACAATTCAAAAGATAATATACTCGATCTAGTGTTTAGCAATATTCATATCGACATCAAACATAGTGATCATGCTCTAGTGGACGAAGATGTTTATCATCCCTCTTTACAAATAGATGCCTCGGATTTATTGGTGCCAACGTCATGTAATAGTATCAGAATGAAACAAAAATTCCACCAAGCTAATTATGAAAAAATAAATAATTTATTATCACTAGTACATTGGGATTCCGTTCTAATTGGCGATACTATTGACAAAGTTGTTGATAATTTTTACAGTACCCTGAAAGATATAATTAGTTTATATGTGCCCATTAAACATAATTCTACCCATGTTTTTCCTGCCTGGTATTCTAGATCTTTAATGCATATCACCCAGGAGAAAATGCGTGCCCACGGTAAATGGATAAAAAGCAAAAACCCTCGTGATTATGATGAATTTTCAATATTACGCAAAAGACAAAAAAATATTCAAAGTCGCTGTTATGGTGATTACATAAATAGAATAGAGAATTTAATCAAAACAAACCCTAAATGTTTGTGGTCTTACTTAAAGTCACTTAGAAAAAGTGACACAAGTTATCCTAATACATTGAGGTTAGGTAATGATAAATTTGAGACTAAACTAGATGCTTGTAATGGATTTAATAATTTTTTTGAAAGTGTTTTCCAAAAACCCGCCTCATCTTATTATGAATTGGATACATTCACAAGTTCTACTGATGATATAATTAATAAATTAGTTATGTCGGAGACTGAAGTGAAGAAAGTTCTAAAAAACTTAAACATAAATAAGGGTCCTGGAAGTGATGGCATACCACCAGTATTTTTACACAAGTGTGCTGATCAACTTGCAGTACCCTTGACATCTATATTTAACCAGTCTGTAAATAAATATAACTCTTTTCCTGGTCTATGGAAAGAAGCACTTATAGTACCAGTGCATAAGAAGGGTTCTAAAAGTGACATTCAACATTATAGGCCAATATCAATTTTAAATTCTTTTGCTAAAGTATTTGAGAAAATCATACATAATAACATAAGTCCTCTTTTATACAAACAGATTCCGAATCAACAACATGGATTTATAAAAAAACGCTCAACGGTAACTAATTTAGCAGTATTCACAAATTATGTTTTAAAGTCAATGGATATGAGGCAACAGGTGGATGTGATCTACACGGACTTTGAAAAAGCCTTTGATCGTGTGGATCACATCATCCTGATGCAAAAAATTTTGGCACTTGGTATCAGAGGAGACCTACACAGATGGCTTTATTCGTATATAACAAATAGAAAACAAGCCGTTAAAATAGGTAGTGTGCAGAGCAACTATGTGACTATACCCTCCGGTGTACCCCAAGGCTCTATACTGGGACCATTGCTATATATTGCTTATCTATATGATATAGATACTTGTTTAAAACATTCCCGCTATCTTATGTTTGCAGATGACACAAAAATTTATCTTACCATTAAATCTATTGAAGATTGTTACAAATTACAAGATGATTTAAACAGTTTGGCAACTTATTATAAAAGGAATAGAATCTCCCTAAATACTAATAAATGTGCACTTGTAAGTTACAGTAGGAAAATTCATTGCATTAAATATGAATATAACATAAATAATAAAACTGTACAAAGGGAAGAAACAGTTAGAGATTTGGGAGTTAGACTAGATCCTAAAATGACAATGATTGAACATATAGACTTAGTTACTAATAAAGCTTACAAACAACTAGGATTTATTAAAAGGGTTTGTAGTTCATTCAAAAATATTAACTGTATAAAAACATTATACTTTGCATATGTCCGTAGCATATTAGAATACTCATCTTGTATTTGGTCCCCTCAATACCTGACGCATATACATAGAATTGAACGCATACAAGAACGTTTTGTAAAATTCCTAAGTTTCAAGGATTTTAGAGCATTTGAGTCCTACCATGATGCTTGTAAGCATTACAAAATTGATACATTAGAACTGCGACGTCGTCAACATGACATTATGTTTCTACATGCAATTTTAAATGGGTCGATTGACTGTGAGGAATTACTTTCGGCTATTTCGTTACGAGTACCCAATTATCGTGTACGGCATACTCAATTATTGGATGTTCCACGAGTAAATACAAATTATGCTCAGAATTCAGTAATCTGTAGATTATCACATACTTTCAATAAATATTACTCTGGCTTGGACTTATTTCAATTAACGAAACACAAAATTAAGAAGGAAATCATTAACATTCATCAAAACCTATAAAACACACATGCACACGCACATGCACACACAAAACACACACACACACACACACACACACACACACACACACACACACACACACACACACACACACACACACATACTTACACAAACACGCATACACACAAACACATATAAAATTGTTGTCTAACATGTTTTAAATTAAGATAAGATATAAAAATATAGTGTAATCCTGTAATTGGCTATAGTAGATATAAGTTAGTGTAAAATTAAAGTTGTAAAATGCTGTTGGATTACCAAATAAATAAATAAATAAATAAATAAATAAATCTATACATGGATGTGAAAATACGAAGAGGTTAAGCTACGTATTTACCAGGGTTCGAGGATATATATCAATGGATATATATCAAGATATATATCCGATATATATCCGATATATATCCGATATATATCAGACTGAGTTTCATGATATATATCAATGAATATATATATCAAATGTTTTATAATATATTGCAATACAAAAATGGTTAAATAAATTGATATTAAGTTATTTTTAATGTTTGTTACTGTATTTCTACTTCCCAAATGTAGATGGCGTGGGAGTAGAGTTAAAACATACTCCCTAATGGTAAGTTCTAATCCATTAATGGCAACACTTCTGTCCTAAAAGAAGATTTTATGTTTTTTAGTTGATTATGTCTTATCTAAAAGTAGATTTTGCAATATGCAAACAGTATTCATAAATAATACAATAAAATAATAATATGGTTTTCATACACAACGGATATATATCCAACTTGATATATATCGGATATATATCATAAATATCCGATATTTTGATATTTATAATAAATATCGGATATTTTCGAACCCTGGTATTTACAAACAGGGAAAACATATCGTAAAATACGATTTAATAAACAGGAAAATTCTAATCTCTTAAGTGGTCTACGGCAGAGTAGTTTGTTTTAATTGTGCATTATTTTTGTTTATATTATTGACATTACCACTTCAGATACCATCCCCACCACCTACCGCTGTATCCATCATCACACTTTAATTATGTAATTAAACAATTTTTATTGAGATTTTGATCACACAGCTTGCATTCTTCTTTCTTCTTTCTGCCTTGCGTTATCCCGGCTTAGTGCCAGGGTCCGCCTTCCTACTCAAACGCCTCCACTTCGCCCGATCTTTAGCATCCTCTATAGTGAGACCATTGGCTCTCATGTCTCCCTCCAATACGTCAATCACACAGCTTGCATTATTACTTTTTATTTTTTTTACTAGCCCTGTATTATTCATGTCCTACTGCTGGGCACGGGCCTCCTCTACTGAATGTTAGGTTAGGCCTTAGTCCACCACGCTGGCCTAATGCGGGTTGGCAGACTTCACATACCTCCGAAAAATCTTATCGAGTTCTCAGATATGCAGGTGTCCTCACGATGTTTCCTTCATCGTTAAAGCAAGCGATAATTAACAATTAATATACACGTAACTTAGAGAAGTCAGACGTGTATGCTCTTGGGGCTGCTTTCGAACCTGCGACTATCGTCTCGACAATCCATACCACTATCGCTATCGCTGCTTCATATTCTATAAAATCGAATCAATCTGTTAAAAGCTATATGTATACAAATACACAAAAACTAATACGCCTATCCGCGTCAAATTGAGAACCTCGGCCGTTTTATTTTGTCGGTTAAATTAATTTGCTAGTTTTGACCACTCACCTCGCTGTACCCGCGCGGTAACATAATAGTCGAGTAGTTTACAATGATTCAAGTACAGTCAGCGTAAAAGGATGATAGGTAAAATAGTGGCTAGCTATTGCTAGCGACTCCTCTTTAGCGCGAACTACACAGAAAGACGTAAGACGAGAGGATGCGGCGCCGTCGCGAGTCTTTTCTACGTGGCTTGAGTTTTAGAAGTGAATATTCGTAAAATTCAAATTTGGTGGTTAGTGAGGGTATAGTATTTTGCGTCCGCATCCAGTCTTAGCTATCTTATTTCTTTTTTTTAATAGCTGTGTCGTGTCCGTTGTTTGCCTGAGTAGGGTATAATACGAATAATTTGACGTCGCTAGCTTAAGGTTAAATCTCTCGCGTGTAGCTATTATTCTCAGAGATTAAAGGATGACAGTACTAATCTTAGAGGAAGAGCTAAGTGACTAACTTCGGGCCGGTTATTTTACACGATTTGTAATAAGGTGTCAGGTATAGTCTTTCGTCCTTATAGTCGGCCCTGTACGTCACACATGTCTACACACACTATTACCACCATCACTACCCAAGGCAATTTGTAGATGTAGTAGTATACACTTCTGCCCTACTGGAACGACTGTGTTCCTAGTAGCTACCGCTGTATTTATAAGGTATTATCAATCGTCGATGTCATTCAATATTTCTACCTTCACGATATTTATAATACTGAAGGTATGCCAGTACAATAGTTCAGCCATATCTTTATCTTCTTTACATAGTATAAAATGAAGTCGCTTCCGCTGTCTGTTTGCTTAGATCTTTTAAACTATTCAACGGATTTTAATGCAGTTTTCAGCAATAGTTAGAGTGATTCATGCGGAAGGTTTATATGTATATCACTCTATGGCCCATGAGAGCAGGGCAGTAACATGCAGATGAAACCGCGAGAGAAAGCTAGTATGTACTACAAAAATGACCACTGCAGTAGGTACATTTTTGTTGTCGACCGTACAGCCACCACAAGTCGTTGGAGAAACTAGTGTACACAACCGCTGCCCTTCACGCATCGTACGCACAACAATGTGTCCGTTACACTAATGTGAACATAAAAACAAATTTAAATATTAACACATTTAAACAATATACACTGACTACAAAACATGACACAGAAAAATTAAAAAATAAGAATATCTTTAAGTCTCTAGTTAGAGTCGGTGCCTGTGTCTCTGCCGGTCAACTGAAACTGCACCGATTCCCAAAAAGACCTACAGAAATTGTTATTTTTAACTTTTCATAAGGGTTGAGAGCGCCTAAGGCGTTCACCCGAAGGTCCGGTGAAGCTGTCAAAAGCCGACTCGCGTGAGGCTAACAGCATGGTGTCACACAGCAGAAAAAATACTTTTCAGCGTTACATATGTTTTTGAAGTCGGTTTTTTGTTAAAACTTATTTTATTTTTCAATTTTCAGTGGAAAGTTCAGCTATGGTATTTTAAATTCCAAATAAATAACATAATTGCGACGACTAAGCTGTGGTTTGTTGAAGAGTTTAATTTTTTTTACTCCGTATTCCATTATATTTTAACCAAATTTATATGTGACCACATAGCAGCTAAATATTTTTCCCTTTTTCTGAATATATCGTCTTGGTCTCAATATATTTTGTGTTACCTAAGTATGGTTGATGAAAATTGGTTAATTCCGGGATCAGCAAGCCACTACCTAATGTCGGTTTTCTGTGAGATAGTGGTAACGACCCGATCGAGCCGGCCCATTCATGCTGTAGACAAAACTGTCTACATCATGGCTCTACCACTCGATTTAGCTAGGATAATTTCATATATCTGGTCAATGCCCGTAATCTTTATAACTACAATGGACGATAATATCGGATTCAATGGCGTAATAATGTTATATGACCGGAATAAAAATTACACACGAAACGTTTGGTCACCACTAAAACGGTCACTTGCATGGACCGTTTCAAGCGGTCCGTTTCCGAGAATACTGTCTATCGTATTTAGATTAGCGTTTCATGACTAAGCCTGTTTATAAACATTATGAACAGAAGGTGATTTATTACCGAGCAGTGATGTATACTGAATCTATTACTAACGCTCGATTTCTGATAGGTTGATTAATGTAAAAATTAACTAATCTGTCAAATGTCATGTCAAGTCAAAATTGAGTTGCTAGAAGCGTGGTCAACGCTTTTGATTTGACACACCTGTTAGTTAACAAGGCTTTCAAACTAAAAACAAAAATGGTACTTTTTTATAAATAAATAAATAAATCCACCCATCAGTCACTTACATAGGCCTGACCCCACAGTAAGATACGAGTCTTGTGTCGTGGGTATCAAGAACTACGAGAGACTTTCGGTCTCACAACACCTAGACCCCGAAACAAATATTTGTGGATCACCCAAACATTTGTCTCGGTGCGGGGATCGAACCCGCGGCCTCTCGCTTCACAGCCGGCTACTCGTCCGCTGCGTCACGGAGGCTGTCAAGTTGAAACGCTATTTTGCGTTTCCGGAAGATATTTTTCTACTTTTCAGTATATTTTTTTGAAGTAGGTTATTAAGTTTTATTAAACTTTATTTTTCACTTATTAACGTTTCAGAAACTCGAATTGATTTGACTGCGTTGTAAGTAAACATAACATTTCTTTCAAATAGCTAAACTTGATCCCTTAAAATCAAACAACAGAAGTAAAACAAAGGAACCGTTTAAAATACGTAGTTAACCAATGTTTAAACCTAAGTAAATAGAGTCGACAACGTAAACCAGTGTTACAAAACTTATATATAAATAATCCCCGATCCCCATGTTTGTTGTTTCTTGTCTCAAGTAGTTATCCCCACATAAAGTATTGTGCGCGTGCGCCGATGAATGATATTGGACACTTGTAAGCCACCGTGAGGGTCCGGGTTCAAAGCCATTGTGTTTCGGAGGGGATAAATGTTGATTTCAATGCATGGGGATTATAAATTAAACCAGATGTGTTGAGGGTTTTGACAGTTAAATACTGGCGCGTGGCGATGGGTTTGTGTGGTCCATTCAAGGAAAATTGAATGTGATTTATAACTTTTTTTTTATCCTGGCTCGGCAAAGTGACTACGCTACACCTGATGGTAAGTGTAGCGCAATCCAAGAATAGTGTCGACCAACAATAAACAATGTGTCCATCGTAGGTCGGCAAGATCATGCCGGCCTGCCAAAGGGCCAAGGGGGGAGGGGAAGGAAAAAGGGATGGGAAAAGGGTTAGGATCAGGGGGCAAGCCCCCTGGGGAGAACCGGATATACACTGGCTGACCCTGGAACGCGACCCACACAAGGTGGGCCACTATGGCAGGTTTTAGCCCCAGTGTACGGTGGTCGCTATCCGGTCGGATACAAGTATCATCCCACCAACAAATATTTTATGTATTTATAAAATTCTTGACATGTTGATTTTGTGGGAAGCGGCTGGATGAAGAACGAGTGTTTCCGTCAAAGTGGTGGGATCTGTGAAAGCGATTGGTCAACAATGGACGGATATAGGCTGGTATATTGAAAACGCTCTGAAACGCTCTTCATCCCGAGACATAAGTTGTTAAGCTTCAATCAATAGGGGGAAATACTGAACTACTTATACTGTACACTATACTTTGTTATATTAGTGACTAGCTTTTGCTCGCGGCTCCGCCCGTGTGATCTTCTTTTTGCGGGATAAAAAGTAGCCTATGTCCTATTCTGATGTATAAGCTATATTATTGTAAAGTTTCATTAAAATCCAGCCAGTAGTTTTTACGTGAAAGAGTAACAAACATACATCCATACTTACAAACTTTCATGTTTATAATATTATAGTAGGATATACGTTGTTATATTAGTGATATATGAGTAAAGCTAATAACACACTAGTGTACTTGGTGTAATTGTAACTAAAAGATGCAAACAGACATACACCGAGACTGATGATGCAACCCTCGCTAATATACGTGTGTGTGTGTGTGTGTCGTGTGGTCACATATCCGACGGTAACCGAAGCCGAATACACGAGGCCGAACGTTCGGACAACACCGTTTACGATCATCTTACTACTGTTATAGATGTGAAAGTTTGGACGTTTGTATCTCTGTTAGTCGATAACGCCTTAACGGATGAAAGGTTTTGGAAGAAATTTGGCACACAGGTAGACCATGACCTGGATTAGGACATGGGGTTTTTATCCCGGAAAAGGCAGCTCAATCGGGCGGAGACGCCTGCCTAGTAAACAGAACACCGATGAAAATGTATATTTATGAAGTACTGCATGGACTGCGCTTAGCACAAGACAAGATGTTAAGGTCTCATAACGCCTAGTAATTTCACGGGCTTTAATGTCCTTCAAACAGAAACACAACAGTACTTACACATTGTTGCTTGCCGGCAGAAATGGACAAAGCGGTGGTACCTACCCAGACGACCTCTCGCATACGAGGGCCCTATCACTTAATTCGTGGAATGTGTTTTGTATAGCAGAAATAAAAATATTTCTCTTTTCCCTTTTTTTTGAAATAGACCAAGCGGTGGTAATTACCTACTCAGAGTGACATTTGCTTGTTAGAGACTATAATTAATACAAATTTTCGGAGATGTTCATACAAATGTTTACATTGTGCTTTCAAGTTTATTAGTATTAAGCCATATTTTGTGAGACAACGATGGGTTAAAACCACCATGCTCTAAGCTTGAGTAAATATACAAGTAATGTTATGATGTAGTACACATGTTACGACCCTTCGTGATTGCTTACATGGATGGCGACTGATTGTTTTCACCATACAAAAAATATATATTTATACTCCACGGCGACACACACAAAAGCTAAAACGCAAAAATAACTCCAAGAAATGTTGAGTTCTTATATTTTACTAGCTTTTCTTGGCGGTTCCGCCCGAGTGATTTGCTTTTTTCGGAATAAAAAGTAGCCTATGTTACTCAAGTGATAATGTAGCTTTCTAACGGCATAAGAATTTTTGAAATCGGTCCAGTAGTTTTTAAGTTTATTCGTTACATACAAAAATACAAATCGTCGGGGATAGTGCAAATCCGCGTATCTAGCATTGGATAATTCCGCGTATCTGCATTAGATCAAATGTTACAGGGGAAGGTTAAAACTTTATAATTTTCTTATTTTAAGGGCAATTTAGGACTCATTTTTACATAGAGAGTAATAATTGATGGGTTCTATGTATTCTTAATGTAGATTATCCGTTAAATTAATTAAATAAATGTGAATTGCCCGCAAAATTCAAAATTGGCTACATTTGTCAGATACGCGGAATTATCCAATGCTAGATACGCGGATTTGCACTATCCCCGACGAAATATTTCCTCTTTATAATATTAGTGTAGATTGGTATTGATTGATAACGCCGTCTCAGAATTGTTGTTTTTTTTTTTCGGAATCAGTCCATTGCCGCATAGCAGCAGTGTGCAGCAGTGGCGCTTACCATCAGGCGACCACTGGCACGTCTCTTCATCTAAAGCAGAGGTTCACAGACATTTTTTCTCATAGACCACTTTCAAAATTTTGCTAGTTCCCTGTAGCTACATTTCTACCATATGCCGCTTACGAATTGTGAACCCCAATTTTTTTTGTCACGCCAACACCGAGTGACACTTTAGGAACTAAGGATCTGAGGCTAATTAAAAAAAAATATAAAAAAGATGGGTAGGTAGCGTATCTCTTGAAGTTGCTCGTTTGATGTGGAATTATTTTCCATCGTGCAATTTTTATCAGCGCGTGTTTAGATAAGCATTACATTTATATTACTCATAAGTTTATTTTCACATATCGCCGAATGCCGTGTAATTCATTTTACTGCAACACGTTCGACGTTATATTATAATTAAACTGTTTTATTAACAAAAACATACGATTATTTACCAAAAATACAGCGCGAGAACATCAAAAGTTTAATGTTCTCGAGTTCATACTAATGTTGATAAATGTTTTTTTTTCTTAATATAAGCAAACACACCTTGTGTTGTAAGTAGGAGTTAATATTAACATTGAGGGTGGTTATATGCTACGAAAATTGCAAATTTAGTACATATAAAAAACTTGAAAAAGATGGCAGGTAGCGGATGGATGCGGGTGGCCTAAGACCGGGATGGTTGGCGCTTACTTGGGGATGCTTACGTCCAACAGTGGACGGCAATAAGCTGAGATGGTGATGATGAAAAAAAAATCATACGCAACGAGCAACGCGTGAAGTTGGTTGGTGCAGTGGTGTCTACGTCTCCCGACCCTGTCGTTGGTCTCGGTCGTCCAAAAAGATTCTAGGTTAGGGAGCTTAGAAGTCCTAGAACCCGTTTTTACCACATTTCATGAATTGGCGTAACATACTGTCAGATTCTTACACTGTGAAACAGGTGTCCGGTGAACAAATGTCACTCGGTTTGCGCGGCGGTGAGGTAAGCACGCCCGCCGGCCGGTGACGTCATATCGCGTGACGCGCCACCCGCTGAGGCCTGCGCTCGGCCAGCGAGCGTGCCAGAGCGTAGACTAAAAACTAGAGTTGCGTGTTCGGATCGTAATGACACTGTAAACTGTATTGTAACTCAGCTGAATTTTAGAAATAAATGCCTACAGCCGCGCGGTACGTAAACATGCGATAGGGCTGCCCGCCTCCAGCAAAAACTAACAAAACAAAACACACATGCCCCGAGGTTTTAACACAAGCGTACCTACCGTATCATGATTCATGAACCGCCTATAACTACCTATTTCGCTCGTGTCAATTACTTTCCTTTAATCTATTTACTTTATTTATTAATCCAGACATTTATTTTCGGGAGATAAAATACTTATCCATTAAAAAACACACATTATGTACCTACCTACTAGTAAGTAAAATTATTTTATAGTCTTACCTTTCAGAGTTTCCAGGTAATCTAAAGAAAGTTATCTCTGGATGCGTTATTGACGAATTCATGCAACCAAAAACAGCACCATATATCCTATTCGTCATATTAAATATGTACTTGGTCTTATTTTTAGTGAAATTTTCTTTAAAAAAACAATACCGTCCGTTCGTGACTGCGGCACAGTCGCGACTGTCAGCCTGCCGCGCGCCTGCCTTGATCGAGGCGCGTAGGTATAGCTCGCGTTTCATCCATTTGTATGAAGATACAATACTGTATACTATACCTTTATTGTGGTAATGATGTGTTATGTTTTTACTTCAAACGAGTTTGATGATCGATCTTTATTGAATAAGTGTATTGGGTAACATGTTTTAGGGTTTTTGCTGGTTTTGAGAAATTATTATACAACGTAATGATTTCTTACGTTTACGCGAATGTTACGCATTGAAATAAAACTAATTTAATCGGATTTTATGGTGGTTTTGTATTTAATTAAAAATAGCAATATAAATAAAAAACGTGTTACATTAAGGGATGGGCAAATTTAAGCAATGTATTATACATTGCTTAAATTTGCCCATCCCAAGGTGCGATATTAGTATTTAACCCCCATATAGAATCAAATCCGATTGCATAGTTGCGACATAAATAAAGCATTTGCTATTTGAAATTAAACAGTTTATTAATCATGTAGGCAATTTAAATAGTGCTTATGACAAGTCAGTACAAAAGTAAATGAAACTTATATATAGAATTCAGTATCAACTAATTTATACATAGCATCATCAAAATACACTGGACAATTACACTAAATCTATTTATTTATCAACTTTATTTATTTCATCGAATGTATATCTATGTATGTGTCTTGTGAAGACATGAGTATAATATTGTCCTTTAGCTTATTATTCTAATATACAATATTTTATAAATTTATTTTAGCTAATAATACCGGGGTTACTGTTCAACGCATGTTGTGACATCTTAAAATGTGCATTAAAATGTATTATTATACTTATCTTTTTTAGAAGTAATAATGTAACACTAATAACTACATACTGGTTGTCGAAATAAATAAATTAATAGATTATAATTAGTCACAGAAATCGTTGATAAGATAAAGGAAAGGTTTTAAGTCTCGTCGGCTCATTGGTCATGTCGGACTGTAACCGAGCCGAAAACACAAGGCCGAATGATTGGACAATGCCGTTTACGATAATGTATGTACGAATACTATTTTGCTGTTGATTTTCTAGTTTGTACATAAATATTTCAGTACAGAATATGTTTATTTATTTGCATCGCACGTTTGTGCGGTGGTCGCTATCCGGGTGGATATGAATATCCTCCCAACAGCTAATTACTTTAGAACAGTGTTTCCTAACCTTTTTTAGGCCACCTTAACATTTTTTTTGTTAAATTTGTCACCGATATCTAGCCTTGCATTTAAATAACCCAAAGCGAAAGGGTTAAAGTCGTGTCGTGTCTATTTTTAAATTGCCCCCCTTAACTATCAAATTGCCCCCTGTGGGGCGTGGGCCCCACGTTGGGAAACACTGCTTTAGACTCATATGAATAATTCGTGGTATATAATATCACGCCTGTATCCTGTAGGCGTAGGCTGAAACTATGGATTTCTACTTTACGTGGTCCTGCTTCATCTACTTTCATTATCGTCTTCGTGATCAATTTGAACAATATCGTTATAACGAATTCATCTTCATTCATTTTCATTTTCAAGGTGGTAGGTCCCTCGTATGCGAGAGGCCGTCTGGGTTGGTACCGCCGCTTTGTCTATATCTGCCGCCAAGCAACAGTGTGTAAGCACTGTTGTGTTACGGTTTGAAGGACATTGAAGCCAGTGAAATTACTGGGCAATTATGAGACTTAACGTCCTATATCTCGGGGTAACGAGCGCAGTTCAGTGTCATGCAGTGGCTTTTTAATTGAAAGTTCTGGGTGGTGTTGCTTCAGTTAATAGGCAGGTGTGATGCTTACCATCAGGCGTGCGCCTTGCTCGTCTCGTCATTCAATCCAATAAAAAAATGCCTTGATTTATCTATCAATTTCGGTTATTTTGCACTACACAGGAAGCAGATGGCGATGACTGCTCGTTCCTGTATTCCTATGATACGATGATGTCATTCCCATGCAACCAATCATAAAACCAATGATCCACAACTTTATCACTATAAGGTAGTGAAAATAATAGGGAGAAATGTTGACCCTTCTGCTATAATTAATGGAAGGGAAATAAAACTGCACTTACTGGCCAATGGCCATTTAATTATTTAATATTTAATGTCTCGATTTCAAGAGCGCAGCGCAGTGCCATGTAGTAAAGTGTTTTTCAGGTCGGCAACGCGCCCATGATTCTTCTGGTATTGTAGGCGTACATGGACGGTGGATATAACTTACCATCAGGTGACCCACTTGTACGTTTGCCGGCCTATGCTATAAAAAATCTTTTCCCTTAATTTAACTCATTCTTATACTCGGTATCTGGGATTGTCTCGAAAAAAATCTCAAATATTTTTGCACCGCCCTCGCCCGTTAAGTGGAACGTGTTATATTCATAGAGAATGTTCATTATAACGTTAAAATAGATCGAAACGATAATTCTCACTTTCCACATCCAGTTCCAAAAATATGGTGCGCGCGGGCGAAGTCGTGTGCAAAACTACATGCTAATAATATAATTTATTGGTAGGAACACATACATTGATGTAGTTTATTTGACAAATACTTTTGAACACGCGGAAATAATTCAATGTTGTCAAGGACGATTTTAATTTTGTTTACTTTTGTGATGACGCGGCCGGTCGGTTTTTTGATGTGCCTTAATTTAATAACATTTCAGTTAAATGAGTTAAAATTTTATATTATACAACAATGTTCTTGTGGTCGAATTGCATTATTAAAGTAACGTACCAAGGCTGCCGACTGTGAGTGTTCAATTCTCCGGTCGGGCAATATTAACTTGTGTTTTTTGAGTTTACGATTTAAAAAAGATTCGTGAATTGCCCGAGTTTGGTATTTCAAGGGCGCATGTTGTTTTGTACGCTGGGAGTTTGTGTGCCCTTGCCATTGTCGATGTCCTTGAGCGGTGGTGATCGCGACAAGCGGGCCGCTTGCTCGTTTGCCTATCAAGGCAATACAAAAAACAACTTCGGTAAATACCTACATATATGTAAATTGCCCAAGGACCGGAAGTGAGCTCGTCAAATCACGAAACTTCCACATCTGCCATCTATAAAATTATTATTATGGTTACCTCGGTCTGAACCTAAATACAATTATAGAAGTTCAATGATTTAGGGTTCGTATTGACTCATAAAAAGCAGCGATAGCTCTGCGGGGATTGGTACGGACTGTCGAGACGAAAATCGCGGGTTCGAAACCAGAATCAAGAGCATACACCTTTTATTGTAACGTGTAAGTAATTGTTATCGCTTACTTTAACGGTGAAGGAAACATCGTGAGGAAACCTGCATACCTGAGAACTCGATAAGATTTTTCGAAGGTATGTGAAGTGTACCAACCCACATCAGGCCAGCGTGGTGGACTAAGGCCTAACCCCTCTCATTCAGTAGAGGAGGCCCGTGCCCAGCAGTGGGAGTATTACAGGGCTAGTAACAAAACAAAAATTGTCTCATTGCTGTCACAAGAAAGCAACGCGTGAACTAACCGTGTACCTAGTGTGTACTGGTGCCGGAAAAGGAAGTGGCGAAATGAGATAACATCGGACGCTTCGTCGATTCCGGTCACGTAAGTGTTGGTAGGATGGTCGGAGGGCGCGTCGGTGCCTTTGATGTGGTTCCTAGTTGACCACCAAACGTCTGGCTCTCATTGAATTCAAGATAAACGAGTGTTAGTACCATTATTTTTTATTACCAAAATGATGATAAATAATGTAGTTTTGCTATTAAAATGTTAAGTGCCGTCGGTGAAGTTAATATTCTGTGTTGCTTCAGAATGGTATGAAACACAGTTCTTGGAGAAAGACATACTAAATAATTGTATTTATTTAAACTTTATTGTACACAAGGATTACAGGACAGAACACTAAAATATAACTAATGTGAGAAGTACAATTGGCGGCCTTATCGCTCAGGGTTATGTCTTACAGGCAACCATAAGATGAAGATGAAAGAAGGAGAAAGAAAGGGGCATTCAAGAGTGTAAAATAAGCTAGCTTGTGTTTCGGTTTGAAGAACACTGAAGCCAGTTAAATTACTGGGCGTTATGAAGCTTAACATCTTATGTCTCGGGGTGACGAGCGCAGTTCAGTGCCGTGCAGTGCTTTGTAATTCAAAGTTCTGTTGCTTTTGTTGATGGGTAGACGTTTACTTACTTACCATCAGGCGAGCGCCTTGCTCGTCTCGTCATTCAAAACAATAAAAAAAATACTCCTATACTATGGAAACGTCTGCAATAGATTGTTTATACAAAAACGTGTGAATTGGAAACAATACAAAGCGGTAGCGCTCGTTATCATTATTATTTTTCGTGTCAGCTGTAGGATCTGATTTCCGACGCGACTGGGTCAAGGCGTCGCCGACGCGTCGCGACGCCGATTTCTTATCACATTAGTTATGTAGTGACTCATGGAACAATCATTACGATGTTAGAATACTAACGCTTTCTACGCTTTTGATTTGACACACCAGTTAGTTAACAAGGCTTTTGAACTAATATGAAAAACCGTATATCAAACGTTATTTCTGGAATTGCGCCCTTTTCCAATACTTTTCCCTTCCCAAATCTCTTAATCCTGCTATGAGATACTATAGGGGTAGTCAGTAGGTTTAAAAAAACTAACCGTAACGTCTTTCAGTGGGAGAGGCGGCCCCTGCCCAGCTTTGGGACAGTCATATTATGAAATGGAAATTTTAGCCGGTTTCCTATTACTGTTCAGAAAATAGAGCACTTTAAACGTAAATCAGACAGACGGCGTAGGCAGTAATAGGGTTCTGTTAGTACCTTTTTGGGTACAGAACCCTAAAACGTGTGGGGTAAAAAAATTACACCAAAAATGCATTTTGCAGAAACGTTATCCACATCACGCTTCGTTCAATTATGAAGAATTAAAAAAAGCGATAAAAATAAATATGTACGTACGGTCTGTTTGCAAATTAGCAGCGAGCGAGCTAACGGCTGGGGTCATCCCAATTGACATTGTGGTGATGACGTGCAGCCGGTTAACAACATGACTATAGATCAATGGAGACATTGAATCGATATTTCGAAATTCTGATGCCATTTTTTGTTTGAATATCGCAACGAGAAGGACGCTCGCCTGAGTTTATATGGTGCCCGTGCCCAGAGTTTTAATTATTGTACTGCATGTAATAGAGTGGTAGAGCCATGCTGTAGACAGTTTTGTCTACAGCATAAATGGGCTGGTTCGACCGGGTCGTTACCACTGTCTCATAGAAAACCGGAGTAAAGTAGCGGCTTGCTGCTGCGTTTCGTACGGTGAGTGAGATATCCGTAAGCCCAAATCCCCTCCCCTTCCCAATCCTTAATTATCCCTTTCCTTTAAGGTCGGCAACGCGCCCATTATTTTTCTGGTGGTGGGCGTACATGGGTGGTGGAGATCACTTACCATCAGGCGACCCACTTGCTCGTTTGCCGGCCTATGCTATAAAAAAAATGGTATTGAACGGCGTTCGTCATCCCGATATATGTGTTGGTATGTCTCATAATGCCCAGTAATTTCTTTAGTTCAGTGTCCTTCAAATCGGCTACTCTAGTGGCTATGCACTTTAGCTGAGAAACCCTTGCGGTATTAGGTTCAAATCCGTGCCGCGAAGAAAAGCTAGTATTACATATAAAGAAGTTATGCCCCTTTCTTACTGAAGGTTTTTTTTTTGTGTTGACGCTTGCTGTAAGTCTGACACTAGTCGGCTGTATACAGCTTCACCGGACTTTCGGGTGAGCGCTTTAGGCGCTCTCAACTCTAACATTTAAGTGACCACGCTGAGGGCACCCCCTTTGGGGTACGAACCTCGGCTCAGGACGGCCACTGGGGTTACTGAAGGTGCGAATTACATAAAGATATATAAACAGACAAACTGCGAACTTCATTTTCTTTTTTTTCTTTTTGAAGTCAGTTAATAAAAGTAATAAGTATACTCGACCGCAAGTAATTTTCATTACGTTGATATTATGTATACAGTGCAACGTCATTACGCTGAACACGCAGATGTTACTTCACACGTACAGATGTAAGGCGGATGTTGGTCACATCAATGTTTCAGATAAATGCAACGTTAATGGAGAGATCATTTAAACGTATTTCGACATTACTAAAGCGGGTGATCGATGAACGAGTTATCTATACAGGGTTTCATTTTAAAACACGAGAAACCTCGCAGGACTAGATAGATGACCCCATATGGAATAACTTTTGTTCTATGAGTTCGGACATAATTCAACACTTGAAAAAAATTACTAAATGACAGACGACTGGCGGCTATATAAATGGGTCAAATTCAAAGGCGCTAGCGCTGCACCCCCTTCCTCACGCTTCGCAAGGGTTTGTTTACATAATTTTTGCGATGCGCGTAGAGTTATAAACACTCAAGACGGAAATTAAATCAATACTTATTTTTATATGAAAATAAAATCTGACAAATTCTCAAAAGTCGTAGAACAAAAGTTGTTCCTTATGGGGGGTTAGTTATCTAGTCCTGCGAGGTTGTTGGTGTTTTAAAAGTAACCCATATGTATAAATAACTTGTCCTGACTGACTGATTCATCGATGCAGAGCCGTGAACCGTTGGGGCTACAAACTTGAAAATTTGGCAGTTGATGCCTTTTGTGTTGTAAGCATTCACCAAGGAAGGATTATTTTTAACAGTTTATAATTTTTATTGCATTCAATAGTTCATTTTATACATTAACTTATTTGTTTTTATATAATTGAATGACGAAACGATCACGTCGCTCGCCTGATTGTAAGCATGACGCTTGCCCATAAACAGAAACAACACCACACAGAACTTTGAATTACAAAGCACTGCATGGCACTCAACTGCGCTTATCACCCTGAGACATAAGATGTTAAGCCTCATAATGCCCAGTAATTTCATTGGCTTCAATGTCCTTCGAGCCGAAACACAATAGTTTTTACACACTGTTGCTTGGACGTCAATAAACGGCGCGGTGGTACTAATCCAGACGGCCTCTCGCATACGAGGGACCTACCACCTTGTAAAATACATGTATATTCAACACGATTGCAATGTCTACACTGTGATGTCGAAAAGTATTAACAGATCCCTCGGTCAGTCTCCCCACTTCAACATCATCATTATCATCATCAGCCACAGGACGTCCACTGCTGAACATAGGCCTCCCCCAAAGATTTCCAGACCGACCTGTTGGAAGCGGTCTGCATCCAGCGACTACCTGCGACCTTTATCAGGTCGTCTGTCCACCTTGTAGGCGGAAGTCCAACGCTGCGCTTGCCAATACGTGGCCTCCATTCCAGAACCTTCCTGTCCCATCGGTTATCGGTTCTGCGAGCTATGTGGCCTGCCCTCTGCCACTTGAGCTTGCTAATCCGCTAATCCCCACTTCAACATCACGTGTAATTAATGTCCGGTTGTTAAGACGCATGTACGTCATAACCAATGATATAAAAGCATCTTCCCACGTTTAATTAAACCTTTACTACACGCTTGCTAACGTATAGATATGAGTAAAAGCAATCATCGCTTGGCGGAGTTTTTATTAGTTCCTTACGCAGCATCATGTGTCGGGTTTTAATTCGGGTAATTTAAATCGACAATCCACATAGTACTTTAATAATATCGTAAGTGGTAGAGCCACGCTGTCGACAGTTTTATCTACCACATGAATTGGGCGGCTCGACTGGGGAACGGCCTTGTCTCACAGAGAACCGACCTGAACTCACAGCTTACTGTTGCTTTTCGCGAGTGTAATTCCCTTATGCCCAAATACCCCCTCCGCTTCCCAATCCTCATATCTTTCATATTAGTGGACAACTCACCCATTATTCTTCTTGATTGCTTACCAAGTGACCTACTTGCTCGTTTGCCCACTCTTAAATATAAACATAGACGTGGAAAATGATACACCCAACAGTCACACACATAGTCCAGACCCCACAGTAAGATACGAGTCTTGTGTTGTGGGTATCAGCAATGATATTTTTGCGTTAGTTCAAAGCATACATTTAGAGAGTGAACGAGGCTTCAATTATCACATTTAGCGCATACGAGTACATCTGCGACAGATCTAGATTCTGTGGACTGAAACTGGAACGCGTGAGGTTTATTACCTACGAAGCTCTTGGCATATATCTGAGTTTCGAGAATGGATAGTTTTGTCTATTATTTATATTTACACTAGCTGTCCCTTGCGGCGCGGCGAATTGACATATTACCGCCCTATTCCCGTGGGTCATAGTGTGATATTCATTTAAACATTCCGGAATAAATTCTCTAAATGATTGTATAAACGGCATATAAATCCACTAAAATAAATAGTCATCTTTACATAGTACAAAATGAAGTCGCTTCCGCTGTCTGTTCGTTTAGATCTTTTAAACTATTCAACGGATCTTAGTGCAGTTTTCAGCAATAGATAGAGTGATTCATGAGGAAGGTTTATATGTATATCACACTATGACCCATGGGAGCAGGGCAGTAACATGGAGGTGAAACCACGAGGGACACCTAGTAACTTATTAATTATAATAATTGATGAGCGGTACACATCTAGTGTAATATTAAAATTAATATAGATATAGCACCACGGTATGCAATATGCATTATTAATATATAATGTATTGTTATGTACAATCCGTCGTGAATAAACCATGCGTGAAATCACACGTTCGCTTTCCATCAGTGACTCGACAATAAAATACAAACTTTACGATACCATACAAACATTGTGCAGTGTTTTATGTTAGGGAATAAATAAATTACGCCCAACAGTCGCATACAGTGCCTATTACGATTTATATTATGCGGTTCGACAATCTTCTTTTATTGACAGCCTCCGTGGCGCGGGTAGCCGGCTACCTTAAAGGTTATGGAGATTGGGTAGTTGCGGACCACCTGAAATGTCACCCACATTACCAAACCCCGCAGCGTTCAGCCACATCTTCAGTTTTATCTATACCATATTATAAAGCTGAAGAGTTTGTTTGTTTGTTTGAACGCGCTAATCTCAGGAACTACTGGTTCGAATTGAAAAATTCTTTTTGTGTTGAATAGTCCATTTATCGAGGAAGGCTATACATTACGCTGCGACCATTAGGAGCGAAGCATCAGTGAAAAATGTTGCAAAAACGGGGAAAATTATTCATATTTGAAGGCTTCCGTTGCGTGCGCTGCCTGGACTGATTTCAAAAACTATTTCTTCATTAGAATCCTACATTATCCCTGGTGAACAAAAGCTACTTTTTATCCCGGAAAAAGCAGATCACGCGGGCGGAGCCGCGAGGAAAAGCTAGCTTTAGATAATGGTGCCACAACAGTCGAGCCGGCCTATTCGTGCTGTAGTCAAAAGTGTCTACGGTTATCTCCCTACCACTCCTGCATACCAATGTATTTTTAGCGATAAAAACGTGCAACGTCGCGTGCAAAACTAAGTCTCCGCAAGTAGCCTAGTTTTTAATGTTGGTGTACATTTTTTTTTGCTCCAGAAATAACCGTGTAAAGTATTGCAAAGCGCGTCGTCTTCCTATGCGACGCACAATAAATGTTTTATAAATCGGGTCAAATACTAGATGGAGTTTTTACATACGCACTCACGCCTGTAATCCCTGAAGGGGTAGGCAGTGGTGTAACCAGTACGTCCACATTTCAACAGACTTATTTCCATCCAATGATATGATAGAGGGCAAGCCTATTGCTATACTAGGCACAATATCGGACTCCGGGATGATACTGAGCATATCGTGACAGAAAAACCCAATATCACTTTAACCGACCCGCGGATCGAACCCGAGACCTCGGTACAGCAGTCGTATCGCGAACGCGATGCAACTGCGCCACCGAGGCTGTGGAGTTTTTACTTTGATATATTTGAAATGACAAGTTGCGCGTGAGACGCAATATCTGTTAAAGCTAGTTGTAAGATGTGAAGTCTCATAATGCCCAGTTATTTCATTGGCTTCAATGTCCTTCAAACTGAAACACAACGGTGCTTACACGCTGTTGCTTGGCGACGCCAATAGACAAAGCGGTGGTACCAAGCCAGACGGCCTCTCGCATACGAGGGACCTACCACCTTGTTATATTTCGTACTACTGGTATTATTTATTCACTACGCCTGTTCTAATCACCTACTGCCTGTATCAAGAAACTTAACCTAAAACAAGAGAGCGTGGTCGCGTGCAAAACTAAATAAATAACTCAAAAAAATGTACAATTTTTGTTTGTGCATCGAAAATAGCACGGCGTGCACACACTTCTTTGATGTTTATTTCTGTCTGTTAATTTTGGCCGAGCCGCGCTAATTTTGAGACGGGCGCACAGACCAATAATTCTACAATACGGTACGTTACATGTGATCATCATGTATAGATTGACACTCTTATTCACAAGCCTTGTTATGAAGTTTCTAGTTCGCTAGGCAAAAAAGGATGAATTGAAATTACACACAGCAAAGAGCTCATTTTTTTTATGACAAATATGTACACATATATACCATTTTTATGTTAAGTCATCTCCATTACCAATGGATACCGAAAGAAATAAAATCATAGAAGCGCTGCCGACCTTAGAATAGAATGGGGTTTGGGAAGGGATCGAGAAATCTCGTCGGTACAGCAAACTGTTACATCACGACGTTTTTCTATGAGACAGTGGTACCACCACGGTCGAGTCGGCCCATTCACGATGTACACAAAACCGTCAACATCATAGGTGCACCACTTATAATCGTTGATGTTCTTGAATTCGAGTCTCTATCTAATGTGACTCGTTGGCCCGTATAATGAAATGTTCACGAGAGACGAGTCAAATCACTGGCAACAAGAGACTTCACAAAAGTTATTTGTTGATTAGTTCCGTTGAAAATCTGTTCAGACTGTTCAAAACGCATTCAATTTAGCGGTGGATTAATTAAAATCTGACCGTGTGATCCCACAATAATAATATTAATAATAGTTTGTGCTCTGTCCATTATTTTTGACCATTTGGATTATGTATTTTTCATATCGACCAATTACAAGACCCGCTTCTGTTCGCCCACTGCCTTATTACTATATTATTAATTGAGAGTGGTAGGGCCACGCTGTAGACAGTTTTGTCTAGATCACGAATGGGTCGGCTCGACCGAGTCGTTACCACTGTCTCACAGAAATCCGACGTAAAGTAGCGGCTGGCTGCTGCGTTTCGTATGGTGAATGTGATATCCGGAGGCCCAAAGCCCCCTCCTGCAGACCTTTAATTACCCCTTCCCTTTAAGGTCAGCAACGCGCCTATTATTCTATGGAGATCACTCACCATCAAGTGACTTGTGATAAAAAAAATATTGTATTCACACAAAAAATGTTTATTTATTTATTTGGGAAACATCATCATCATCATCAGCCACAGGACGTCCACTGCTGAACATAGGTCTCTCCCAAAGATTTCCAGACCGACCTGTTGGAAGCGGCCTATACATACAGAAAAATTATAACTAAAGGTACATGTAATATTTTTTGCTCTTAATCCAATAATAGTAAGGCGTCTTTACGACTGTTTGTCTGTGGCCGCGCGTTACGTGAAGCGTTTCGCGTACATAACTCCCAAACCGGGATAAGTGGCGAACGATCAGATTTATCGCCGGACGTGTTTGTTGTATAACAAACTAGTTTTCGACTTCGTATTTGGTTAATTCATGTGGTGGGTTGTTTGTAGACTAATTTGAGCGGATGATTGACTGATTAGATGTTATAATGCGCCGACTGCTTTATCAAAGTGTTTATGCAGGACATTGGGTCGGAGTCCATCGCGTCGACGCAATGTAGGGTTATTTTATTTGTTTGAATGACGAGACGAGCAAGACGCTCGCCTGATGATACCTGTACTACTGTCCATAAACAGAAGCAACACCACACAGAACTTTGAATTACAAAGCACTGCATGGCTCTGAACTGTGCTCGGCGCCCCGAGACAAAATGTTAAATCTTATAATGCCCAGTAATTTCACTGGCTTCAATGTCCCTCAAACCGAAGCACAACAGTGCTTACACACTGTTGCTTGGCGACGTCAATAGACGGCGCGGTGGTACCAACCCAGACGGCCTCTCGCATACGAGGGACCTATCACCTCGTACCTTAACAATAACTGCTATTATGGTGCAACCCAGCCTTACAGTTTCAGTCTTAAAGCACGTTTTGAAGTGCGCGACGAAGACTGGAGACTGCGATACACGACATCCAATTGTACCTATCGTCACTGGAAAGGCAAAAATACTAAAGCGTCAATTCGTAAACTTTACGGTAGAGCATTATAAAGTTGTTTTTTCACGATCAAAAATTCATAATAATTATTATATCCGTAAAAAATATGATTAAATAAAATATAAGTTTTACGGAAAATTTATCCAGTCGGTCAATTTATAATGACTTGATGGTTGGTTGAGACGCAATCCGCTACTTTACGTCGTTTTTCCATAAAACATTGGTAACGACTCGGACGTACTGTAGACAAAAATGTCTACAGTGAGGCTCTACCACTCCTAAATTACCGATTTATTCCTCCTGATTTACCAATACTAATCAATCAAGCTTATCATATTTCCCCGGAATAATCTGCATCTCGTTTATAAACTGACCACACTACGTGTAAGATAGGGAAAACTGTATAGGATTACGAAGAATTCACCCGAAATTACACCCTGAATCACATTCATCCGAAGTCGTTAATTAACATCCCAAATGTCTATTAGTAGATTTTACACTGTATTTTACGAGTTTCCCAAAACCATAGAATAATAAATTGTCGGGTACATTAAGTTTTTATGGTTAGACATGGCGTTGTACGCGGATCCGTCTGCGTTCAGGTGCTGGTTGATTTGATAGTATTGAGATTTAATAGTGTTCATTTAAGCGTCTTCTATAAGCAAGATGCATAGCTCTTTTTTTTGTGAAAACTTCTTTAGCGGCGTTGAGCACTTTTCTTGGGATGGGTATAAAATGTTTAATTCGCGTCAGGACACGTCACCTGATCGAAAATTCGTAAGACAGAGTGTTAATTTTTTATGTTTTTATGTAATATATAAAGTGTGATTCTTGTGTACGATAGCGCAATAAATGAGTATTGTATTTAACCACATAAATGATAGTACTTTTATACTAATAAATAAAGCAATTCGTGCGAAATCATTCCCCAACCATTCAAAAATATTAAAAAATGCACAACGTTAATGTTCAAGTTTTCACTTCTGACGGTACTCCCAGAGTGCAACCCGTTGTTTTTTTTTTATTCGAGAACGACAAAGTGACTGCACTACACATTATACAGGCCGGCATGACTCTTGTGACCACCCATAAACTCATTGTTTGTCGGTGGTCGCTAGTTCTTTGGACTGCACTACGCTTACCATCAGATGTAGTGCAGTCACTTTGCCATGCTCGGATAAAAAAAAGGCTTAGGATATAGGGCATAAGAACACCCACGGTATATATGTGTGAGTGTATATGTTAATGTATATGTACATAAACAAACACACCGAAATTTATTTGTGGTATCGCAAAACCGTGACATTTTGTATGATGTCACCGTTATTATGATTTGGCTGATGTGCCAGGTGATGGCGTCACCGCCAGTTGCTGTTGTACTGTTGGCACCGTCGCATTGACTGATCGCTTCGTGCGGTCGTAGGTTGGTGGGAAAAAAAATTGTTTGCACCGACCGAGAGGTTGTGTTTATTCTGTTCGTGATATCATATGAGCGGAACGAATTGTTGAGTAATCTGGCCAGTCGAGTTTACATTTCTATGATTTATTTATTACTCGCTTAATCGAATTGCCTTATTATAGTGGAAGCGTATTTATTGCCGATCGGTATCGATAATAAACAAGGTGGTAGGTCCCTCGTATGCGAGAGGCCGTCTGGGTTGGTACCACCGCGCCGTCTATTGACATCGCCAAGCAACAGTGTGGAAGTATTGTTGTGTTTCGGTTTGAAGGACATTGAAGCTTGTGAAATTTCTGGGCATTATGAGACTTGATATCTTATGTATCAGGGTGACGAGCGACCACCGTATACTGGTGCTAAAACCTGCCATAGTGGCCCACCTTGTGTGGGTCGCGTTCCAGGGTCAGCCAGTGTATATCCGGTTCACCCAGGGGGCTTGCCCTCCGATCCTAACCCTTTTCCCATCCCTTTTCCTTCCCCTCCCCCTTGGCCCTTTGGCAGGCCGGCATGATCTTGCCGACCTACGATGGACACATTGTTTATCGTTGGTCGACATTATTCTTGGATTGCGCTACACTTACCATCAGGTGTAGCGTAGTCACTTTGCCGAGCCAGGATAAAAAAAGCATACATCACACGTGCCGCGCCCTTTCCTCCAACTCACAAACACAATGATAAGGTGAATACACTTGGAGATACGCCGCCGATCTAATCTTTATTGGCGTAAAGTGTGTTTGTCAGTTTTTGCATTCGTTTTGAAATCTTTTCATACAATTAAATGATGAGACGAGCAGACCGCTCGCCTGATTGTACGCGCTACGTGTGCCGCAACACCAATTAGAACTTTGAGTAGCAAGGTTAAGATCTAGGTTATTTTTTTTTTCATCCGAGCTCGGCAAAGTGACTGTTGTACACCTGATGGTAATTGGTAAGCGTAATGCAGTCCAAAAAACCAGCAACCACCGACAAACTATGAGTTTATTGGTGGTCACACGTATCATGCCAGCATATAAATGCTTCTTCACACTACGGAGAGAGAAGAAGCAAACCAAGCAGCCTGTGACAGGGCAGGCGGATGACCGATGCTGGCATATGATAAAAGGATGTGCCTCTATACCCGACCCTACCGACCATCAAGTCATTGCCGGCCTGTATGCCTTTTCACACTATGGAGAGGGAAGAAACAAATCGAGCGGCCTGTGACATGACAGGCGGTTGACCGATGCAGTCACAGGGATACAGGGATGTACCCCTATACCCGATCCAACCAACCATCAAGTCATGTCGCAAGCCCCTCGAGAGAACCGGATATACACTGACTGATCCTGGAACGTGGTCCATACAAGGCGTGTGGGTCACTATGGCAGCTTACATCATTTGTACGGTGGTAGCTATCCGGGCGGATATGAATATCCTGCCTCCAGCTGCCTTATAATAATATAGTAATTTCACTTGCTTCAATGTTCTTCAATCTAGAACACATTAGTGCTTGCCCACTGCTGGTTGGCCCACTACCGAGTTATGATGGTGGGGGTTTTATTCAGAAATAAGTTAATGATTAACATTAATCAATCCATGGTTGATAAGACAATTCCTATTATAATATAATCAATAAAGTGATTAAACGAAACTTGTTTGGTTAATTTTTTTCCTCGTTGTAAATGACAAAAGCTGACAGTTGACCTTTCCGTATAGCGACAATATATTATTTTAATTATTATTACAAGACGACATTTAAATATCACTTTAATGTTTCTGTTTATAAACATAGTAATATACAAACATAGATCCTCTGTGGCGCAGCGGGCGAGTAGTCGGCTGTGAAGCGATGAGCCCGCGGGTTCGATCCTTGCGCCGAGACAAATGTTTGTGTGATTCACAATATTTGTTTCGGGGTCTGGGTGTTGTGAGACCGAAAGTTTCTCTTTGTTCCTGATACCCACGACACAAGACTCGTATCTTACTGTGGGGTCAGGACTATATGTGTGACTGTTGGGTGTATTAGATACATTCTTGTGGGAGGGTCCTGATACTATTTAATTTATATGTGTGCAAAATTTCAGCTCAATCGGTTGTATCATTCATGGGTGGAATTGGTTTAAAATTCCGTTATAAGATTTGAAACACACGTACACATGAAGCTTAATAAAATCTTGTAACATAAAAACATTATATAAGACTATTGAAGTATGCAATTCAAGTAAGGTAAATGACGATATGATAATAAACAGTAGTTATCTGTGCAAGACGAGTGACGTCATCGTTTCTACACGTCAGCTTCTAAAGTGTAAACTCACTCGAAAAGCAACGGAGCGTACCACGAGCTAGTCTAAGCTCCATGCCCGCATCAATTATACACGCTTGTGCGCTGCAAACAATATTTCTCTATACCCTATGACAAGGAAAACGGTGTCTGTATAACGTATATTGTATATGTAGATAGTTTGTGGAGGTAATGTTGATGTAGCCGAAATTCGATCATACGTTCTGTTGAAAGTGCGCAGATTTACTTACGTCTTCAATTTATACAGATTGTACAGTAAAGTAATAAAAATAACACAGTATGCAATAAAGAAAACACGTAAGCAAAAATAGAGAAAGCATAATACAAATGTTACGTCAAACGTGGCAGTACGGTCTCGCCGACCGTACACAGACTTATCGACAATTTAAAAAATAAACAAAAAAAAAGTGGGCACAAATTCGCGCGCTCGATGTCATTCCGCGGTTATGAGTCATCGCATGCGGTCGTCTCTATATTCCGTTGTATCGTTCCGCGTGCTATCACTATGATTTGTTTTTATTTCCCACACCACTGTTAATCGGTTTATTTGTCATTTTAATGTCAAAATAAAGGGACTTGTTGATCATTTTGTTTCGGTAATTAGTGTTTGAGTGTGTATCAATTAGGAATTAGGACAGATGACATGATAAGAGTGGATGACATCTGTTGTAATTTAGTACGGAATGATAATAAATCGGAACTAAGATTAATGGAAAAGTTCATACATTAACGGCATAATTCAAGCAGAATAGCGATTTTGGAACATCTTATATTCATTGAAATAAAACTAATTTAAACGGATTTTATCGCGGTTTTTTATTTTAATTATGATCCCGACGTTTCGAAGACTTTTCAGCCTTCGTGGTCACGGGGAGGACTCGACCACGAAGGCTGAAAAGTCTTCGAAACGTCGGGATCATAATTAAAATAAAAAACCGCGATAAAATCCGTTTAAATTAGTTTTATTTCAATGAGTAACATTCGCGTAAACGTAAGAAATCAATACATCTTATATTGTAAAAAACCCGGACCCGAAACTAAAATTCAATGCTAGGAATCGAAATTTTTAAACCACAAAATGTCGTAAATTTAGGATCCTACATAATATTATATTATAATCGCCTCTTTCTTATAAGACTACCTATATAATAATAATGATAATTATTCTAAGTTTACGTATGGAAATAAATACAAAGCGTAGGTGCTTGATTTATTTTCTGTACTAAAATTTTGGCTATTAACATTATTTAAGAAATCACTTATTATTCTCCTTTTGTACTCTACACTTATCTTATATGCTAATAGAACTGGTTTATTTTATTTTATATTAAGCGGATTAAAACAGCATTCGCTATCTACACGATTTTAACGAATCATAAATTAGATTTACTATGTAGATAGATAATAATGTTGTTCCTTCAAGACTATTTGTTACTTCACGACTTCAATGCCAGTGGGTGGACAGAGGAAGACCTTCGTTGTTATTATTAGTTCGTAGTGATGCATTAATAGATTGTTTATGGCCCTTAATATTTTAGGATACATGAAGTATGTATCATTATCTAATTCAGTAGTAGGATTGAAAGATATATATATTTTTATTATGACTCGAAAAAGTGACCACACTGTATCTGATTGTAAGTACTTATTGTACTTTTGCTATATTATGCTATTATATTATAATATCGACCGTCGAGTGATGTGTCTCTAGACGGTCGTCAGTATCTATGGTAGTTTTCTATTTTGGATTTTATACGTTATTTTACCACAGTTAATAAGACAAGAACAACCTTTTTTTTTAATTATAAAATTGGTTCAAAAATAAATGCTGCGATTACAATTTTAAATATGAGCATATGTTGGCGTATAGTATCTTTCACAGTGACATCATTGGCTCACATACATCGATCGTAAGTCATGCCAGCGTTTTTTAAAACCGTCCGCGGGATCGTACCCCCGCCCCGGTACGATCTGATACAATTATTTGCGACCGACGCGCCTCAAAACGTGACCAAACCACCTTAAGCGACATTCCTGGAGTTTACCTGCCACGTCGCGGACACCAACGTCGTTGTGGATGTACAACTGACAATATTTCAAAACCCAACCGTCCCTAAAACCAAAAATACCATTGCTTTCTTTTGCTATCTTAAGTTCGATTATATTTTACTACATTTTCTTATCACTAGTTATTTCCGAGAAAAAAAAAATAAAAACAAAAAAACGTGTGATGTCACATTTACGGTTGAATTGAAAATGTCACAAATGTCATTTTTAAAAACCCCGAAAAATGTAACGTCAACTAACAGTTTTGTTTAAATCGTAGAGGGAGTAACTATAGAGGAGCTATCAGCGTTTACTGAATAAGGACAGATATACTTTGCATACAATTTGTGGGGCTGCTACATTCGTAAAATTTTCCCTAATTTTGAAAAAATCCTGATACATTTTTTATATTTCTTGTTATATTAAAATACGGCCTAACAAAAATATACCTGGTTAAATCCCTTGAAGGTTTCGACTGATTTAATTAGTACCGGGTGACAATATTACATATAAATAAAGTACAAAAATCTCAATCATCTCATTGGTCTGGAGGCAGTGTTCATAGACCGATTGTACCGCGGATTACTAATATTGCCATTTGGCATTCCTTTTCTTAGTACTTTACTTTTTAGTTCTATGCGATCCGGCTATACTTATTCCTTAGTTTAAACTTTACTTATATCATTTTTAGATTTGACAACTGAGACATTACATAATAAATTGTATCCATACGTTTTTCTTCATTCCAAATAAATAGACTCATATTTTAATCCATGCAGTCGGGTAAAAATAACGACCTTTTTTACACAGTTATGTTATGTTTCAGCAGAAAAATAAAAGAGATTCGTTTAAGTATCACAAAACAATTTTATTGGCCTTCAGATTGTTTTCGTATTTTATCAGCTAATTTTCACTTTTGTTGCAATTTTAAAAGTTTCCTTTTCCGAGACGTGTATTCTAATGGTAGTTTTCTTACCGGGCTCTGCAAACATTGAAATAAAAAAGTATTAATATAGAAAAATAACCAGCCAAATGCGAGTCACACTCGCACACCGTGGTTTTCGAGCCAGAACACAACGGCGCGGCGTGATTATTATCATTCGGTGTTATAATATTATATTATATTATAATACTTCCAAGTCTGAAGCATATGTGTATTATCTTTAGAGCGAATACAAAAACGCCAAAATAAAAACGTGTTTATTGTATGAACACCCCTCCTAAAAGTTGATATTTTATTTTTATTCATCAATAAATCCGCCATAGTAATTATTCTATTACTAATTATATAAAAGGCGCTTATTATCCACGATTGTAGGCAAAATTAACTATACACAAGCTGGTATCCCTAAAATGTGTGTAATCCTCCTTTATGACATATTGTTAAAGAGATTGGTTATCTCATTTTTTCCCGGTGAAACGATTGCACGTAGGAGCAAGACATAAAATATAAGGTCATTACAACATTTGTACGTATTGTAGTATCAAAATAAATATCTTGATTTATGGAAAACATTGCAAAAATAAGTGAACAGAATATAATTAATGAGTTTTATGTTATAACCAAACAGTGTGCGTCTTATTTCCACTTTATTTTACCGCTCAACATACGAAAAATGGAACTTACCTGAGAAAGGTTATGTTTTCCGTGGAACGTTCCGTTTGGCTTTTACACGCTAAATTACTGCTATTCACCATATTAAATTGTTTCTACGTACGTCTTTTTACATTTACGATCGAGTACGACACCGACCCACTCGTTATAGAACACAAAAGCAAGCAATAAAGAAAACTGTGAAAGTTTGTCTGCCTCAATTGTGAATTGAGTCAGACAAATAAAAGTGATACACTGAGTGAAATAAAAAATGCTTAGTGCATCTCTTTCTGACTCTTATAAATACGCATACATGCATCCCGCTTTCGCAATTATTATTATTCTGATGACCATTCTATAGATAATCATTCTACGGTTTAAATGCAAAGCAAAGGCATAAATAACGTTATGCCGTAATATGACGTAATTTGGCGTTTACGTCTGTTTAGAATAAAATATAATTCAAAGGAGAAATCATGAATGAAAACAGTCGATCTCCGAAAAAAAGGAAGGAAATGGGTCTCTTTAATTTGGATTTTATTTAATTTAATCTACTAATAGAGGTATGTTGAAAAAATGAAATGTTGACAATTGTAAGCGGTATACGATCCTTATCGTTTACGTAACATAACCACCATTCAACCACTTGAAAGTTACTCATTTTATGATTTTTTTTATTGCCTTAATAGGCAGACGAGCAAGCGGCCCGTCTGATGGCAAGCGGTCATCGCCGCTCATGGACATTGGCAATGCCAGGGGCACAACCAAGCTGCTGCCTACCACTGAAGGGATACTCTTTTTAAGCCTCGTTTAAAGAAGGACATGTCATAACGCTCGGGAAATTAGAATGTTTATCCCCCGATATTGTGTGTTTATAATTAGTCACATAATTCTAGTTTATAAATGCGGGCTGAGTCATCGGAGGTCGCGTCGCATGCGAAGTAGACAGTGAGGCATCTGCGAGATCCATACTTTGTGTTGTTAGTCATGCTTAATTATGGATCGAGGAAGTTTGGTCCTCATTTAAATTGTTTTGATGTGTGTGTGAACTGGGAAATTATGATTTTAAGTAGTGTAATTTGTAAGACAAAATCGTATTAAATGTATTTCAACGTTTCCGTTGTTCTTTTTTTAACTTTTCTCAGTTTTTTTTTGAATATAAAATATTCTCAAGTTATGACGACTGCTTACCGCGTATGTCAAATAAATAAACGGCAAATAAGGAATTACCTATTTTTATTGAAATAAATCTGTGGACTCCCTGTGACCACGAAATGTCAGTTAATATAAAACCGCGATAAAATCCGTTTAATTTTATTTCAATGTGTAATATTCGCGTGAACATAAGAAATCATTACCTATATTTTATGTTTTTTTTTTTTTTTAAGCATAGGCCGGCAATCTAGCAAGTGGGTCACCTGATGGTAAGTGATCTCCACCGCCCATTTACGCCCACCACCAGAAGAATCATGGGCGCGTTGCTGACCTTAAAGGAAAGGGATAATTAGGGATTGGGAAGGGCAGGGGATTTGGGCTTCCGGATACACCGTACGAAACGCAGCAGCAAGCCGCTACTTTACGTCGGTCTTCTGTGAGACAGTGGTAACGACCCGGTCGAGCCAGCCCATTCATGCTGTAGACAAAACTGTCTACAGCGTGGCTCTACCACTCTAAAATGTTTCATTACCACCGTATTCATAATCATAAATGTTACTATGAAGCCTCATAGTAAGTGCGAACGCATAGTGACGATTTCTCTAAACTTCATCGGTTAGTTTTTGGGGCTAAATAAAGTCAGACCAATTATGTACAGACTTCGTTGTATAGACTTCGACATTTGTTGAAGAGCTGAAGCTGCTAAAGCTATTGTATAAGTAAATAGCTGTCAGATAGTTCAATTATATCCTCCAAACTGATATATCTCCTAAAGCGTCTGTGCTTCAAAACAATATCATGTCCCTGCTTCTAGAATTAATCGAGGAATCTAGTAGTATCGGAATACGATGGTGCAACATTCCGCAGTCAATGTCAGCGTTACTGTTATCGTCAAATTTGACATAAACTTTAACTATAAATGCTTTTATGGTGCAATCCAGCATTAGTGTTTGAGATGGCCAATCAAATTGATTTTTTTAGAGATTATCCCGCCCACACATTCGCCACTGTAACTCCTGTGCACCAGGATCAACAGTGGCACGCATTTTTGTCGACACCGAGCAGTGAAGCTCGGCGAGTCTCTGGGAATGCCTAAATGTCTTTTTACGCAACGAAATTAATCAGATAGAAGGTTAGGGAGGAGTTGGAAATCATGATCAGATTGCTTCATGTCCATTCATGCAACTTACCTTTACGCATAACTATTGCAAACTCGAATCTTGATTGACGTATTAGACGGAATCTGGATAATGTACCTATAAAATTTTATGGATTGATGTTTTTTTTTAAACTTGATGTATGTGTGATCTATAACATAAACATAAATGTATTAGTAATTAAATATTCTAGTATCTACATTGCTTAAAAAAACAATCTGTGTCGTCTCACTAAAATGTCATTGAGTATCGAACGCTTAATTCAATAATATTCATAAATGTTTCCTCCGCGTTAGCCAAGACGCCGACAACAATTTACTCATCGCCGCAATTTAGGGTGTCGACAGAAGAAATATCTCATTCGTAGACAAATATCGCTTATAAATTATATTGAATATTCCAAGTAAGATTTTGGCTACGGTTCAACAAATATTTCAGTTTTTTTTTTAATATTTTATTTGAATGAATGACGAGACGAGCAAGGCGCTCGCCTGATGGTAAGCGTCACGCCTGTCCATATACAGAAGCAACATCACACAGAACTTTGAATTACAAAGCACTGCATGGCACTGGACTGCGCTTAACACCCCTAAACATTACACGAGTATTTTCACTGGCTTCAATGTCCTTCAAACCGAAACACAACAGTGCTTACATACTGTTGCTTGGCGACGTCAAAGCGGTGGACCAACCCAGACGGCCTCTCGCATACGAGTGACCTACCACCTTCAAGTATATCACTAAGCCTTTTATAAGATAAATAAATAAAAACTCATTGCGTATGCAAATAATCTGAAAATACAATACTTGACAAATTAGTTGTTCAAATGAATTAGTTCCTTGATCCGGGAATCGAATCGAAAACCTAACAGTTCACAATTCCCGTTGCCTCTTAACTGATGAAACGATTTCACTTTCAAAGTTTTCACTCGCTTTGTAAATTAGAAATAAGTTGACTAAGTAGTCAGTGACCCAGTTAATCGTCTGTCCATATTACTTTCCTTTTAAATTACTCGCAAGGAAAAATACTGGATGTTTTTGTAATAATTCTCTTTAGTTTTGTTTGCTGTACCGTTGTTATCCTACTAATATTATAAACGCGAAAGCTTGTAAGAATGGGTGGATGTATGTTTGTTACTCTTTCACGTAAAAACTACTGAATGGATTTTAATGAAACTTTACAATAATATAGCTTATACATCAGAATAAGACATAGGCGACTTTTTATCCCGGGAAAAGCAGACCACGCGGGCGGAGCCGCGAGCAAAAGCTAGTTAGATATAGTTTTATATGCACATTACACAGTATTACGGGCAACTTATTAAATCAGTAGAAAAAGTAAATAATAGACGCTTGTGATTGATAAATAAATTCATTAATTAACTACATTCTTCTAATAAAATAGCGATGGCTTTAGACACATTTGCATGATAATCATCACGAGATATGTTTATCTTTGTATTTTTAAACTGAACGTAGAGATATTTTTTTTTTTTTTTATCCTGACTCGGCAAAGTGACTACGCTACACCTGATGGTAAGTGTAGCGCAATCCAAGAATAGTGTCGACCAATGATAAACAATGTGTCCATCGTAGGTCGGCAAGATCATGCCGGCCTTCCAAAGGGCCAAGGGGGAGGGGAAGGAAAAAGGGATGGGAAAAGGGTTAGGATCAGGGGGCAAGCCCCCTGGGGAGAACCGGATATACACTGGCTGACCCTGGAACGCGAGCCACACAAGGTGGGCCACTATGGCAGTTTTTAGCACCAGTGTACGGTGGTCGCTATCAGGTCGGATACAAGTATCCTCCCACCAGCGTAATTTATAACTTCCCTTTTTTTATCGGTCAAAAATGTCGCCATACTGCCTGCTTATTGGCATTTCAGTCAAGGTGTGTGTACATTGTAATTTGTACCATAGATATTGGAATTCTGATGCAGCGACATGACATCACAGGCCACGCTAGCCCGCTAATTACTGCCTTACGAGATTCCTTCGAGGATTTCTTGTCCGGTGACGTCATTGTTATATTTGCTTGCAAAGTGCGTGAGAATGTGAAGGCACGCGAATTCTGCGTTTGTTTTGATATGTATTGTATTTATTTATAGGAAAGGATCATCAACGTAACGTACTATATTTAAGAGTAAGTTTAAGGCATTTCATAATTCTAAGGCTAAATATCGTTACAATTATGGATGACCACAGCATGCTCACTTGGTAACCAATTAAAAGTGCACTATAATATTTCTAATAACAAATATGTCTTATAATATTTCTAATTTAGTATTTTTTAACACTATATTAACTATATATTGTAATTGAAACTATAGGGTCAATATTATCAAGATTCCGCAAAGTTCCGTAGCTAAATGGCAAAACGGAACCCTTTTATTTTGTCATGTCCTTCTGTCTGTCTGACTGTCCGCGTCTGGCCGTTAGTCTGTCTGTCTATCACAGACATTTTACCCGGAGATTATTAGCATGTAATAAGGATTATGAAAATGTAATACATAATCTTTATTAAATAGTATAAAATGAAGTCGCTTCCGCTGTCTGTTCGCTTAGATCTTTTGAACTATTTTACGGATTTTAATGCAGTTTTCAACAATAGATAGAGTGATTCATAATGAAGATGTACATGGGCGGTGGAGATCACTTACCATCAGGTGACCCACTAGCTCGTTTGACAGTTTATGCCCTTAGTTCCTAAAGTGGTCGAGGTGGACCCCCACGGGTCAACCGGAGACTCGACGGGGGTCTACGTTGGCGTTGGGCTAAAAAATGGGGGCTCCACGTAAGCGGGGGACCACGAAAATGTGTCTGCTTTCGATAGTGAAGAACTAAAATGTTGGCTTGACTTCACCTATCAATGTAGGCAGATAATATTTTAATCAATTTTTTTTGTCGAGTTTTGGGAATATGATAGAAATGTAGCTGCAGGGGGTCCACCGGAACCAGCTAAATTTTTTTTATAAATCAATAAATTACACCCAACAGTCACATACATAGTCCTGACCCCACAGTAAGATACAAGTCTTGTGTCGTGGGTATCAGGAACTACGAGAGACTTGCGGTCTCAACACCCAGACCCCGAAACAAATATTTGTGGATCACACAAACATTTGTCTCGGTGCGGAGATCGAACCCGCGGCCTCTCGCTTCACAGCTGGCTACGCGCCCGCTGCGCCACGGAGGCTGTCAAATTTTGAAAGTGGTCTATGAGAAATAGAGTCTGGGAACCAATTGTCTATACTCTATGCTATAAAAAAAAAGTGGGCGTTTCGGGACGCTCGACAGAAGTGATAACTTAAACTAATGTGGGTTAAAGTGAGAGCGGAGGAGCTTGCCTGCTGCTGCCGTATGCGTGAGAGAAAGGGAAGCCAGAGTGGCGACGTAACGCGTTACGTTACGAAGTTCGGTCAAAGTCATGTCAAAGCCCTGTCAAACTTCTGTCAAAGTCCTGTCAAAGTCCTGTGAAAGTCCGGTCAAAATCCGGTCAAAGTCCGGTCGAAGTTCGGTCAAAGTCCTGTAAAAGTCCGGTCAAAGTCCAGTCAAAGTCCAGTCAAAGTTCTGTCAAAGTCCGGTCAAGGTCCTGTCAAAGTCCGGTCAAAGTCCGGCCAAAGACCTGTCAAAGTCCTGTAAAAGTCCGGTCAAACCCCGGCCAAAGTCCGGTTAAAGTCCGGTCAAAGTCCAGTCGAAGTCTGGTTAAAGTCCGATCAAAGTCCGTTTAAAGTCCGGTTAAAGTCCTGTCAAAGTTTGTCAAAATCCGGTCAAAGCCCTATCAAAGTCCGGTTAAAGTCCGGTCAAAGTCCGATCAAAGTCCGTTTAAAGTCCGGTTTAAGTCCTGTCAAAGTTTGTCAAAATCCGGTCAAAGCCCTATCAAAGTCCTGTCAAAGTCCGGTTAAAGTCCGGTCAAAGCCCTATCAAAGTCCTGTCAAAGTCCGGTTAAAGTCCGGTCAAAGTCCGGTCTGAGTCCTGCCAAAATCCGGTCAAAGCCCTATCAAAGCCCTATCAAAGTCCTGTCAAAGTCCGATCGAAGTCCGGTTAAAGTCCGGTCAAAGTCCGGTCAATTTCCGGTCGAAGTCCGGTCAAATACCGGTCAAAATCCGGTCAAAGGCCGGTCAAAGCCCTATCAAAGTCCTGTCAAAGTCCTGTCGAAGTCCGTTTAAAGTCCGGTCAAAGTCCGGTCAAATACCGGTCAGAGTCTTGCCAAAATCCGGTTAAAGTCCAGTCAAAGTCCGGTCAAAGTCCGGTCGAAGTCCGGTCAGAGTCCTGCCAAAATCCGGTCAAAGTCCTGTCAAAGTCTTGTCAAAATCCGGTCAAAGCCTGGTCAAAGTCCTATCAAAGTCCTGTCAAAATCCGGTCGAAGTCCGGTTAAAGCCCTTCCAAAGTTTGTCAAAATCCGGTCAAAGCCCTATCAAAGTCCGGTCGAAGTCCGGTTAAAGTCCGGTCAAAGTCCGGTTAAAGTCCGGTCAAATTCCGGTCGAAGTCCGGTCAAATACCGGTCAAAGTCCAGTCTAAGTCCGGCCAAAGACCTGTCAAAGACCTGTCAAAGTCCAGTCAAACTCCGGTCATAGATCGGTCAAAGTCGGGTTAAAGTCCGGTCAAAGTCCGGTTGAAGTCCGGTCAAAGTCCGGTTGAAGTCCGTACAAAGTCCGGTCCAAGCTGACTGGTCGCCACCTGGGAAATCGAAATTATCGATGTTCCAGGGAGGTCGGCTAACGCTGGCTGGTCGATGGACCGCTCGCGTTACGGAACGTTTCGGTTCACCCTCCCATAAGAAGTTATCACTTCAAAAAAACAGCCGACTCGAGTCGGACTATCAGCATAAAAGACACACAAAAAAGGCCCAGACATTTCGTATTGGCAGCAAACAATGTACAGTTACACGAAAGCAGTAACAGTATATTATTAAAGTCTGGTCTGCGCGACGCAATCACTGCAATGCGACAGGAACGTTTTATATACGTATACCAAATGATAATAGTTTGTTACATATATCGTAACGATGTTAATGTGTTAGGTTATGTGGAAGGAAGGTTGAAGAGTTTTGAAGCAAATCTAAATCAATAAATTCCATCTATACTAATATTATAAAGCTGAAGAGTTTGTTTGTTTGAACGCGCTAATCTCAGGAACTACTGTTTCGAATTGAATAATTCTTTTTGTGTTGGATAGTCCATTTACCGAGGAAGTCTTTAGGCATATAACATTACACTGCGACCATTAGGAGCAAAGCATCACTGAAAAATGTTACAAAAACGGAGATAATTATTCATATTTGAAGGCTTCCGTTGCGTGCGCTGCGTACACGGTTCAAGCTACCCAAAAAATATGTATGAAATGTGATATGACTGCCTTGGTGGCGCAGTTGTATTGTATACTGCTTTGCTGAGGTCTCGGGTTCGATCCCTGGGTACTTTTTTATCCCGGAAAAAGCAGATCACGCGGGCAGAGCCGCGAGAAAAGGGTTTTTTTAATTTTAATTTTGGTCCCGACGTTTCGAAAGCTTTTCAGTCTTTGTGGCCAGTCTACCCCGTGACGTATGTATGTGAAATTACTGGGCATTATGAGAATTACGGATTATGTCTCGGGGTGACCAGTGCAGTTCAGTGCAATGCAGTGCTTTGTAATTCAAAGTTCTGTGTGGTGTTGCTTCTGTTTATGAGCAGGCGTGGCGCTTACCATCAGGCGAGCGTCTTGCTCGTCTTGTGTCAATCAATCAAATAAAAAGTTATTTATAGAACTAAAATATACGACTGTGAAATTGAGTGAAACTATTGCTTATTAAAAAAATAACCTTTTTCACGTTTTTGTACAATTCCACTCGCGAAAGGGAATGGTGTGATCATGTCTGATCAAACCCTCTAAATTATAAATAGAGATTTAAAAAAAAGGGAATAGTGAGAGGGGTGTTGAATTTGTATAATAAATAAATAAATAACACCCAACAGTCACATACATAGTCCTGACCCCACAGTAAGATACTAGTCTTGTGTTGTGGGTATTAGGAGCTACGAGAGACTTTTGGTCTCACAACACCCAGACCCCGAAACAAATATTAGTGGATCACACAAACATTTGTCTCGGTGCGGGGATCGAACCCGCGGCCTCTCGCTTTACAGCCGGCTACTCGCCCGCTGCGCCACGGAGGCTGTCAAAGTAGGAAAATTAGAGAAACCTATTTCTATTGACCTATATCTAACCCCTCACTGTGGTGCGCGTGCACTGCACAATTGAGGCGTGCACTATTGTGACCACTTGAGTATACATAATTATTTATATTCACCCAAGGGTTCTATTTATTCCAGTATTGCTACTCATTCGTATCGAACTACTGATGGTGATATTCATGAGAACAGAAAAATTAAAAATGAAACCGATGGGACAGAAAAGTTCTGGAATGGAGGCCACGTACTGGCAAGCGAAGCGTTGGACTTCCACCTACAAGGTGGACAGACGACCTGATAAGATCGCAGGATGTCACAGGATGCAGGCCGCTTCCAACAGGTCGGTCTGGAAATCTTTGGGGGAGGCCTATGTTCAGCAGTGGACGTCTTGTGGCTGATGATAGTATAAATCAAATCAAATCAAATCATTTATTGAATCAGTAAAATGTCAAACATAATTTAGATTCAGTCAAATTTTAACTCTACCGCCAGTTCGGAAAGCTGGTTCGTTAGAGAAGAACGGGCAAGAAACTCTAACGTTGCTCTTTTCTAAACTAATTACAATATATATTAGCACTACATACATTGAAGTATTATTTATTTGAGTTAGAGCAGCTCAATTTATGCCAATGAGGAACGTCATAAAGTAAAATAATTAGCATAATATAATAGTTTTTTGTGCATGATCTTCAAGAACTATATGAATAAATCAACTAAACACGCAATAAGAGCTTGAGCAGACCAGTCCACACAAGCAGCACCCGTTCACGAGCATGACGCATGTGCCAGCCATCGGCCTCCTCAACCATGTTACAGGGAAGTGACCGACCCGGCACACGACGCCGCCGCAAGCACAGACATTAAAGCGAGCATGACATACCCAAACTGCTTACAATTAGAGTATATAGTAACGTACTCATATATTTATTATAAGCTATTCCCATGCCTTAAGATCTTCCAAATATTCCGAGATTTTATAATATGCTTTATTGCATAACTTTCGCTTAATAGTGGCTTTAAATTGCATGATATTAAGCTCTTTAATATGATTTGGAAGTTTATTGTAAAAGCAATAAATGCTTCTTCCCTTTTCTGACCAATGTGTCAAGTATCTAAAACATAATTGATTGAAATCCAAAAAAGTTTTCAGGCGTCGAAACAAAGGATTTCCAAAATAAAAACTGGCCTTCACATTTAATATTAGAAGTCATAATTTCGAATGCAGGAAGCCAGTCGTAGAAGGCGCCGCCGTCACATTATGTTCGTAAATCAATGGTTGACTGTGTAGTTACTGGGTTTTGGGGATAGCGAGTAATTTTAAATAAAGAATTTGTATTAGTATCGATTGTAAAATAATCGATTTTTGATTTGTTCGTTATATATTTTTTTATTTGATTGAATGACAAGACGAGCAAGGCGCTCATGCATGGCACTGAACTGCGCTCGTCACCCCGAGATATGAGATGTTAGGTATCATAATGCCCAGTAATTTCACTGGCTTCAATGTCCTTCAAACCGAAACAACAGTGCTTACACACTGTTTGCTTGGCTGCAGAAATAGACAAAGCGGTGGTACCTACCCAGACGGCCTCTACCACTTTAATATTAATTATATGCTATAGGATTGGTTGATTCGGTGACCAATAAAGAAACTCTTCAATATTTTAATGGGGGTAATGTTTTTTCGCAATGTTGTCCCGTGGATTTCTAAATAATTCTTGATATTTGTATTTAATCTGCTACAATACACACCATCAATTATATGAATGTGTTATGTAAAAGTTTTCAAACATAGCGAAACAATCCCATTCTGGGGTGTCTTGTAATATCGATTCTAGGCGTAGGGACGTGACGACCCCACCGCCCGCTGGTGGGATAATCTTGTGACAGAGATTATTCCACCAGTGCAATCAGTCAACCCAACTAGTGGTAGTGCCATGCTGCGCACCTTCTGGTAGCAGCCGAATGGGCCGGCACGCCCGGGGAAAAACCACTCTCTCACGGAAAACTGACGTCAAGTGGCAGCCTCGCTGTCGCGTTTCGTTCAGCCTGTGAGAGTCCCGGAGGCCCACTCCCCATCCTTCCCCCATAATATGATAGCGCAAAATTTGGTTCATCTACCCCAGGAGGGTACCACCAGCATACATCGCGGTGGAGAATCCCTCTCTGGGCGTCCACGCTCAGATCGTACACTACCTGAGCGTGGATGTTCAGGCTGCCCTCCGTATTCTGGGGGGGGCAATTCTGCGCTCTATGTTCGGGGCAAACGGAGCAGGCAACATAAGGCTACCCCTTCCACGCTTGCTGTGGACTTCTGCAACATAAGGGGGCTGAATTCCAACTTGAACGCCGTCCACTTCCATCTTGAGATGGCGAAGCCGGCCTTGCTCTTCCTTACCGAGACTCAGATATCTTCTCCGGCTGACACCTCTTTCCTCTCCTACCCGGGATACAACCTGGAACATTCCTTTGTACCGCGGGCTGGGGTGTGCGTGTACGTCAGAGAGGATATCTGCTCTCGTCGCCTCGGGAGTCTTGAAGGGCGGGACCTATCCATCCTCTGGCTACGTGTAGACTGCGATGACCATCCGCGAATCTACGCGTGCCTGTATAGGTCCCATAGCGGTAATGCCGAAACTGACCGACTCATTGAGCACATCCAAATGGCTACTGATTCCGTGCTGCAGCAGATCCCATCCGCAGAGATCGTGATTCTCGGAGACTTTAACGCCCACCACGCCGAATGGCTTAGTTCACGCACCACCGATCATGCGGGGAGATTTGTTCACGATTTCGCCTTGGCATATGATTTGACACAACTGGTCATCTCGCCTACGCGAATCCCAGATGTGGAGAATCATATACCTTCCCTGTTGGACCTTCTGTTGACCTCTCATCCGGACGGCTACCTGGTTTCCGTCGATCCCCCTCTGGGTTTGTCGGACCACTGTCTCGTCCGGAGTACAGTGCCGGTTACGCGCACAATACGGCCTCGTTTTGCGGGCCGCCGCCGCGTATGGCACTATAGGTCAGCGGATTGGGACGGGATGCGATCATTCTTTGCGTCCTACCCATGGGGGCAGATTTGCTTCTCACCGGATGATCCAGATGTCGTTGCTGATTCTGTCACCGATGTGGTGCTTCAGGGTATGGAACTTTTTATTCCGTCCTCTGCAGTGCCCATCGGAGGCAAATCCCAGCCTTGGTTTGGTCGCGCCTGCAAGACGGCATCACGCCGAAAGCGGGAATGCTACCAGGCCTGGGCTGACGCTTCGGCATCTAGTGATGTAAATACCAGTGCATTTAAAAAGGAGTATAACTCTGCTTCTAGGTCCTTCAAAAGTGTTATTGCCAAGGCGAAGTCGGAGCACATCGGCAGAATTGGCGAGAGACTGGCGCGTCTCCCGTCGGGAACACGTGCGTTTTGGTCTCTCGCCAAGGCTGTCTTAGGGAATTTCTGTCAGCCTTCTTTTCCACCCCTGCACACGGAGGATGACTCGCTGGCCCATGCCGCGAAGGAGAAAGCCGATCTTCTGGGCTCCCTCTTCGCGTCCAACTCGACTCTGGATGACCAAGGAAATTCACCACCGATAGTCCCGCGGTGCGATCCTACGATGCCGGAGGTTAAGTTCCGGCAAAGTGCAGTTCGCAAAGCACTTCTTTCCTTGGACATTCATAAGTCGAGTGGGCCCGATTGCATTCCTCCGATCGTGTTGCAGATATGTGCTCCAGAGTTGGCACCGGTTTTAACGCGTCTTTTCCGGCACTCCTATACATTAGGCGTAGTCCCGAAATCATGGAAGGCCGCTTTAGTGCACCCGATCCCTAAAAAAGGCAACCGCTCGGATCCGTCCAACTACAGGCCCATAGCTATCACCTCCTTGTTCTCCAAGGTAATGGAGTCTATCATCAACTCCCAGCTCCTGCGGTACCTAGAGGACCACCGGTTGATAAGCGACCGCCAGTACGGCTTTCGTCGGGGTCGCTCAGCCGGTGACCTTCTAGTTTACCTGACTCATAGATGGGCAGAAGCGGTTGAGACCAAGGGGGAGGCGCTTGCAGCCAGTCTGGACGTAGCGAAGGCCTTTGATCGGGTATGGCACAAAGCGCTTCTTTCGAAGCTACCTTCCTACGGGCTTCCCGAGAAATTATGCAACTGGATCACCAGCTTTTTGGCAGATCGGAGCATCAAGGTCGTTGTCGACGGTGCATGCTCTGATCCTAAATTTGTCAATGCTGGTGTTCCACAAGGCTGTGTACTGTCTCCAACTCTGTTTCTTCTGCATATCAATGACATGCTGCAAATCAGCAACATTCATTGCTATGCAGACGATAGCACTGTGGATGTACTGTACACTGGCCGTGCTAATATTTCTCGGGAATACGTTGATGAGAGCCGGAACAAACTTGTGTCGGAAGTCGAGTCTTTGTTAACCAAAGTCTCCGACTGGGGTCGACTAAACTTAGTCCAATTTAACCCCAAAAAGACACAAGTTTGCGCGTTACCCGCTAAAAAGTCACCATTTGTCGTAACTCCTCATTTTGAGAATACTCCCCTTTCTGCCAAAGCCAGTATCGGAATACTTGGCGTCGATATTTCGAGCAACGTCCAGTTTCGCGGTCAATTGGAAGGTAAGGCCAAATTGGCCTCAAAGAAGCTTGGTGTGCTCAGCAAGGCGAGACGGTACTTCACGTCGGCTCAACGTTTGAACCTGTATAAGGCGCAAATTCGACCCCACATGGAGTACTGTTCTCACCTCTGGGCGGGAGCCCCCCAGTACCAGCTACTTCCATTTGACCGCATTCAACGTAGGGCGGCTCGGATTATCGACGATCATGCTATTTCCGATCGGCTTGATCCTTTGGCTCTGCGTAGAGATGTTGGGTCACTCTGCATCTTCTACCGCATTTACCACGGGGAGTGTTCTGAGGAATTGTTTGGATTGATCCCGGCCGCTGAATTTCACCATCGGACATCGCGCCAAAATATAAAATTCCACCCTCACCACCTTGATGTCCAGCGTTCCACAACAGCGCGATTTGTTAGGCATTTCCTACCTCGCACCACCACCCTGTGGAACCAGCTGTCGCCGGCGGTCTTTCCGAACCGTTACGACTTGGGAACCTTCAAGAAGAGAGCGTATTCTTTCCTTAAAGGCCGGCAACGCATTTGCAAGCCCCCCGGTGTTGCAGATGTTCATGAGCGGCGGTGATCACTTTCCATCAGGTGAGCCTCCTGCCCGTTTGCCCCTTATTCCATAAAAAAAAAAAAAAAAAAATTCTAGTTAGGATCGATTATTGCCATCAATAATCGATTTTTATAATTAATCATATCGACATGTCCAGTGTCTACGGTCTATTATGTGATTTTTGGCACACCACGGTCGTCGTTCATCCGGTCTTAAATTATGACAAGCTGTCTGCCGCGGCCGCGACATTTTTATAAAAAAACAATATTGTGAAACGTCTGTCTTGTGAAATATTTGTACATTATTTATGGTGTCTTCGTTCGTCGTCCGCCAACATGATAAGTGATAGACGAAATAACGTACTATTGGCGATGATGTTGCGTGGATTTTTTATTTTTGTATTTTTTTTTATTTGAAAGTTGGCTGTGAAAGCGTTATTTTATAACATAGGTCGGCTAATGAGTAAGTGTGTGACATGGTGTTAAAACCTGCCATAGTGATCCACACGTTTTGTGTGGATCGCGTTCCAGGATCAGCCAGTGTATATCCGGTTCTCCCGAGGGGCTTGCGACATGACTTGATGGTTGATTGGGACGGGTATAGTCCTTATTCTCTGTGCCTGCATCGGTCATCCGCCTGTCCTGTCGCAGGCTCATCGATTTATTCTGGCTGGCATGACTCTGGTGACCACCGATAAACTTATTGTTTGTTGGTGGTTGCTTTTTTGGATTGCACTACGCTTACCATCAGGTGTAGAGCAATCACTTAGCCGTGCTCCGCTAAAAAAAAAAGTGTGTCACCTGATGTTAATGGTCACCACCGCCCATGAATATCCATAACACCATAAGAATCATGCGTTACTGATCTTAAAGGAATGAAATGGGGCTTGGAAAGAGGGAGGGGCTGAGGAAATCACACTCATCATACAAAACTAAACAGCAAGCTGCCACGTTTTCTGTGAGACGGTGGTATAATCCGGTCGAGCCGGCTCATTCACACGGTGGACAAAACTGTCGAGTCTGTCTTTACCACTTAGTGGTTCTTTCGATTGATATAGACATGTTTAATTTCGGAACATATAAACACTATTACTTGGATTTCAACCATCGGCGATACTAAGTGAAATATATATATATATATTTTTTTATTCTGGCTCGGCAAAGTGACTACGCTGCACCTGGTGGTAAGTGTAGCGCAATCTAAGAATAGTGTCGACCAACGATAAACATATTGTGTTCATCGTAGGTCGGCAAGATCATGCCGGCCTGCCAAAGGGCTAAAGGGGAGGGGAAGGAAAAAGGGATGGGAAAAGGGTTAAGATCAGGGGGCAAGCCCCCTGGGGAGAACCGGATATACACTGGCTGACCCTGGAACGCGACCCACACAAGGTGGGCCACTATGGCAGGTTTTAACACCAGTGTACGGTGGTCGCTATCCGGTCGGATACAAGTATCCTCCCACCAGCAAACCCGAGATGTTTTCTGTTTACTCGGACAATCACATTTTGTGTGTGTTTTATCGAGTTATCAGGGATTGTTATTTGTGCCCGATGTGTGTAAGCACTATTGTCTTTCGGTTTCAAGGACATTGGAGCCAGTGATATTAATGAGCATTATGAGACTTAACATCTTGTGTCTCAGGGTGACGAGCGGAGTTCAGTGCCATGCAGTGCTTTGTAATTCAAAGTTATGTGTGGTGTTGCTTCTGTTTATGGGCAGGCGTGGCGCTTACCATCAGGCCTTGCCTCGTCATTCAATCAAATAAAAAAAAATGTGGCGACGGGCTCAACAAACATATCATCGGACCAAAATACGGCGATTGCTGGTGGGAGGATACTTGTATCCGACCGGATAGCGACCACCGTACACTGGTGCTAAAACCTGCCATAGTGGCCCACCTTGTGTGGGTCGCGTTCCAGGGCCAGCCAGTGTATATCCGGTTCTCCCCAGGGGGCTTGCCCCCTGATCTTAACCCTTTTCCCATCCCTTTTTCCTTCCCCTCCCCCTTGGCCCTTTCGCAGGCCGGCATGATCTTGCCGATCAACGATGGACACATTGTTTATCGTTGGTCGACAATATTCTTGGTTTGCGCTACACTTACCATCAGGTGTAGCGTAGTCACTTTGCCGAGCCAGGATATAAAAAAAAAAAGAAGTGTAGAAGTCCTATAGTTGCACCTCTGCCTACCTCTTCGTGGATACAGGCGTATACTTACGTGTGTATATATACGCTGCTACTCTTTAGTGTATTTCTATCTCGCTATTATTATTATAACCACTTAATTCTAATCTATATATATAAAAATGAATCGCTGTGCGTGTGTCTCGCAAAAACTCGAGACTGGCTGTACCGATTTGGCTAATTCTGATCTTGAAATATTTGTGGAAGTTCAGGGAAGGTTTACCCGGTGAGAAAAAATGAGTAACATAAATAATAAGTAAAGGAAAACACTAAAAACGACAACTTAATTTTCCAGTACAAACTGTTCCTGGGTATGAAACACTTGATGTCTTTTTGATGTGAAACATCTATAAGCGCAGGTATAAGCGCAGGACAGGGACAGGACAGGGACAGGTCAGGGACAGGACAGGGACGGGACAGGGACGGGACAGGGACGGGACAGGGACGGGACAGGGACGGGACAGGAACGGGACAGGGACGGGACAGGACGGGGACAGGACGGGGACAGGACGGGGACAGGACGGGGACAGGACAGGGACAGGACGGGGACAGGACGGGGACAGGACGGGGACAGGACGGGGACAGGACGGGGACGGGACGGGGACGGGGCGGGGACGGGACAGGAACGGGACAGGGACGGGACAGGAACGGGACAGGACGGGGACAGGACGGGGACAGGACGGGGACAGGACGGGGACAGGGCGGGGACAGGGCGGGGACAGGACGGGGACAGGACGGGGCAGGACGGGGACAGGGACGGGACGGGGACAGGGACGGGACAGGGACGGGATAGGATAGGATAGGATAGGACAGGGACAGGGACAGGACAGGACAGGAAAGGACAGGGTCAGGGACAGGGCAGTGACAGGACAGGACAGGACAGGACAGGGACAGGGACAGGAACAGGGGCAGGGGTAGGGGCAGGGGCAGGGGCAGGGACAGGGACAGGGACAGGGACAGGGACAGGGACAGGGACAGGGACAGGACGGGGACAGGACGGGGACAGGATGGGGACAGGATGGGGACCGGACAGGGACAGGACAAATATTACACAAATATTACACAAATATATGTAGGTGATACGAAGTCCACCGGGTCATCTAGTTATATTATAAAACCACTTACACAAACCATTACGTTCATCTGGTACGTTTCTACGACTGAACGTAGATATTCGTAATAAAACGATAATGAACCGATAATAAAATGATGTTAAATAATACACGCGCCGTTGCGGTACACGCTTCTACAGGAGTGGATTTAGTGGGGGATAACGGGGGATATATATGGCATCTTGATAAATTCTAGGAAGTAACTGACATCAGTTATCTTTTTTTTTATCCGAGCACGGCAAATTGACTGCACTACACGTGATGTTAAGCGCAGTGCAGTTCAAAAACATCAGTAACCACCACCAAAGAATGAGTTTATTGTGCTGTACGTTTGAATATAATTTGGTTTTATGTTAAGTGCATTTTTGGTCAGTGGAGCGAAATAATGATGTCTCGCTTTGTTTTTCTTCGAAAATAAATGTTATAATTCCTAAAAGTTAGCCTTTAATTTAAAGCAAGCATTTAAGACATTTTATATTATGTAAAATTTATATTTGGACCTAACTTTATAGTTCACTAGCTTTTGCTCGCGGCTCCGCCCGCGTGATCTGCTTTTTCCGGGATAAAAAGTCGCCTATGTCTTATTTTGATGTATAAGCTATATTATTGTAAAGTTTCATTAAAATCCATTCAGTAGTTTTAACGTGAAAGAGTAACAAACATACATCCATCCATCCATCCATACTTGAAAACATTCGCGTTTATAATATTAGTGTGATAGTGTATGGTCATGTGAATACTGATTTAAACCTCCCGCTGCAACGTTAAACAGTCTGTTTTGGAATTGCTTTGCTCGTACAATGCAGCAAGCTGGTGTAACCCCCCGTCTCCCCTGTCTGAATGTGTCGTCTAGTCGCGGCGGCCGATCCGAGCGGACGTCGCTGTGCATGATAAAATCTATATTGAATGCTCTGCAGGCGACCGGTGCGGCGGCGGTCTGTCTGCTCAGTACACTGCTGCATCATGCTATACTTTTGTGGAATGTATATAGGAAACGTAAACTTGAGTATCTATGTACATTTAATTTTATTGTGGCTGGGCAAAATTAGGATATAAAATCGGCGCAGGAAACGACTAGAACGCCTTTGAAAGCGCATCTGCTAAGTTTAATTTAATGCTTATTCTAATTCATAAAATACCCGACATGGGACGGAAATTAGCTCGGCGATACATGGATGCAGCTCTCGTTGCATCTCTGCCTCCCTCTACGGAGATATAGGCATGTGTTAATGGTATGTCTTTAGAAAATATTTGGTTTACATTCAGTTATTCTGAAGTCCTCGCCCGGCCTGTGTAATCATCGGCAGAAAACGTCAACTAAAGTTGACACCGTTGATTTCGAATTCTTTTTTGGAATATAACCATTAGCTATATAGACCGATGATTATCCGGTTGAAAATGGTAAAAATAGAAATAAATTTATAGTAGAATGAAACCCATTGTAAAAGGAAGAGAATACAACAAAATTGATAGGAAGAATAAATTACGGGCGATCTGAGGTCGGGAAGTGGGAAGGGGGGGGGGGCTTTTAAGGGTAAAAAACGGTTTATCTCGATTTCCGGAAAAACTACAAGTGCTATGGAAAAAATTAAATCGCAAAGTTGTAGGTAATATAATTTAACATTGGTATAGAATTAGAATTACAATAGATATTATTATTTATTCGATTAAATTATACATATTAACTATTATTTTTAAATTTATTAACATTAACATTAGAGTTCTACAATTTTTTTTTTCACCCGAGCAAAGCTCGGTCGCCCAGGTACTGTCTTATTAAATATTAACTTTTAACTTCACATTTTCTGAGCACATTTACCATAGTAATGTATATATTTTTTTACACCATCAGAAAGTAGAGAATTCAATGAACAAGAAACCAACAGACTTTTTTTAAAAAAGCTCATATTTTGACGTGAGAATTTTCGTTTGAAAATTAGGCTGCTTTTTCGATATTAAGTCAAAATAAGGTGCAAAAATAAATATTTTAAATCAAAAAAATTACAGTGTATTTGGGATACAAAAAGGTAAGTTTTCACCAAATTTCGTGAAAAAAAATGATTTATCGTAATAGATAAAAATAAAAACAAAAAACTTGGTTATTTGAATTTTTCACATATATTTTGAGGTTATGTGAAGAAAGTATGCATACAAAAGTTGTAGATCTTTTTATTACCTACAACTTTGCGATTTAATTTTTTTCCATAGCACTTGTAGTTTTTCCGGAAATCGAGATAAACTGTTTTTTACCCTTAAAAGCCCGCCCCCCTTCCCACTTCCCGACCTCAGATCGCCCGTAATTTATTTTTCCTATCAATTTTGTTGTATTCTCTTCCTTTTACAATGGGTTTCATTCTACTATAATTTATTTATGTTTCAAAATGGATAATCATCGGTCTAATACTTCTCACGACTTATTAAACCATACATAGGCGTAATTCGAGGTTTGAAACAATTTTAAGCAGTCTCGATATATTGGGGGTCGGACCCCCAAAATCTTCGTCTGGAGACGGTTCGCGGTTTCCACGTTATATAAAATATGTGTATTATTAAATGGTCTGCATCGGCGTCGCACTGTCTGCCAAATGCACCATCAAAATATGTTATTGTGTATGTGTGTAGTGAAGATTCGAGGTTTGGTCGAGTTGAGCGAAATGTACAATTATATAATATAATTATATTATTCATAATTACAGCCTCCGTGGCGCAGTGGGCGAGTAGCCGACTGTGAAACGTGAGGCCGTGGGTTCGATTTCCGCACCGAGCAAATATTAGTGTGATCCACAAATATTTGTTTCGGAATCTGGGTGTTGTGAGACCGAGAGTCTCTCGTAGTTCCTGATACCCACGACACAAGACTCGTATCTTACTGTGGGGTCAGGCCTATGTGTGTGACTGCTTAAAAAAAAAAAATTGTGTCTTAGATTATACAAAGTATGTTGCTTTAACTTAGCAGCCTATGTCAGGCATTGCAAATTTGAAGGCGCTAATCTTAATATTATAATACAAAATACATTTACATATCCATCCAACATTTACTTTTAACAGTTTACATTCAGAGTTAAAAACGATATTTCACTCAAAATTAGTAGTTGAAGTAGGTTTTCTTTTTAAATATACATTATTATTATGGTATAATGATGTCCCGTGGTTTTGACTACAACTAGAATTTATTTGACTTCTATAACTATAACTATCATTGTTTTATATCCAGGAACGACACACTACACTGGACCTGATGTTAATTGTCAAGTACTTAGTGCTAAAACCTGCCATAGTGATCCACACGCCTTGTGTGCATCGCGTTCCAGGATCAGCTAGTGTATAGCCGGTTCTTCCGAGAGGCTTGCGACATGACTTGATGGGTGATTGGGGCGGGTATAGGGGTACATCCTTGTATCCTTGTGCCTGCATCGGTCATCCGCCTGTCCTGTTGCAGGCCCCTCGGTGTGCTTCTTCCCTCTCCGTAGACGGAACTAAATACTAAATAACTCTTTTTTTTCTTCGTCAAATGCATAAACTATACTCATTTATGATTCAAATAATGTCACCGTTTGAATCTAACCAACAGTCCTTGACCGAGCTGTAAAACTCGAACGGGGAAGCAATTACAGCGAGATTAGATAACTGCCGACAGCGTGTCGAGCTTGTGCAATCGATAATAAATGAATTACTACTGTAGCGTCCAATATTATGGTACTTGGGGCGTATGCACTAGGATTGTCTATTTCTTTTGATAATAAATCGTGTATATAGGCGTTAGAAGGAAAATAGATGAAAATAAATACAAGGTGGTAGGTCCCTCGTATGCGAGAGACCGTCTGGGTTGGTACCACCGCGCCGTCTATTGCGTCTAGTACGCCGTTGCCGTCGAGCAACACTGTTGTGTTTCGGTTTGAAGGACGTTGAAGCGAGTGAAATTACTGGGCATTATGGGACTTAACATCTTATGTCTCACGGTGACGAGCGCAGTTCAGTGCCATGCAGTGCTTAGTAATTCATAGTTCCGTGTGGTGTTGCTTCTGTTTATGGGCAGGCGTGGCGCTTACCATCAGGCGAGCGCCTTGCTCGTCTCGTCATTTAATTTTTTATTGTTTTAAATTGATAATGCACCGCGCCTGGGCCTCGGTGATGTAGCATTAAGATTATTGATTATTTTCGTTTATAGCTTGGATACAAATGATGATGAAATCAGTATTTTTATTAAAGATCGCAGGAAGTCGCTGGATGCAGGCCGCTTCCAACAGGTCGGTCTGGAAATCTTTGAGGGAGGCCTATGTACAGTAGTGGACGTTCTGTGGCTGATGATGTTGATGATGAAACAGTATTATAGTAAATTGAATGCTGCCTTTAATACCATAATTGGCAACCCATTTTTTTGTTGCTGACAAAGTCCATGTTGGGATTCTCCCGAGGGGCTTGCGACATGACTTGATGGTTGTTTGGGGCGGGTATAGGGGTACATCCTTGTATTACTGTGCCTGCATCGGTCATCCGCCTGTCCTGTCTCAGGCCCCTCGATTTGCTTCTTTCCTCTCCGAAGTGGGAAGAAGCATTTATACAGGTCGGCATGACTCTGGTGACCACCGATAAACTAATAGTTTGTTGGTGGTCGCTGGTTTTTTGGATTGCACTACGATTACCATCAGGTGTAGTGCAGTCAATTTGCCGTGCTCGAATAAAAAAATGTGACTGGTACCTTCGTTACGCGTGGAGGGATGCTCATACCAGACTCACCAGCCTTCAGAGTCAGTTCTTTTAGTTCTCTACCCGATCCACCATTGGATCGAGTCCATACGCTACTGTACTCACTGCTGAAACCACAAGGTGGAGTTCTTCAGCGCAAGTGTGATGGTCCGGGACATCCTGAGTGCATTCTAGATTGCTGCCGGGACCAACCCTCGAATGGTTTCCTTTTTAAGCCTAAGGAGTAATAACCTTGAACTTGTGTGTGTTAAAAGTCATCTCTGGTTCGAAAACATCAGACTTTGACGGTGCTGTTCGTATCAACACTTGCAGCGTAGTCATTTTGCCGCGTTGGGAAAAATAAAAAAAAAGTGTGTGTGTGCAATTCACACACGGCAGAAGTGAAACTTCAGAAAAGTAGCCTACAAGAGAATGAGATAAAATAGAGTATCAGTGGTATTAGGATAATTAAAAGGTTTATTAATTTTATAATACTGTTACCAAGCTTAAAAAATATTTAAAATTTTAATGCGAAATATTACATTTCATATATTTACATACTTGAGATCTTGTTTCTTTCCAACCTCTTTAGTGACGCCTTTTTCGTTTCATCAAATTTTCAAATCACAACGATTCTAAACAAGTTTTACTTCAAAAATATCTGCAATTTTAGCGGTGATGCGACCGCGTCAGGTGCCAAACCCGTACTTCCTGTGGTCATTGTATAACGAACCGCTGGAGCTAGTTCCATAAATTTAATGCGATCTGTCCACACTGGCAATGCCAAATGTTTTATGTTCGTTACATTTGTGATGGTTGTAAAGTTTAGCTTTGTATTAATTTATATTTACTTGTAGTTAAATTACCCGCCATCAACATCTAGAGCCGTGAACAGTTAAAGATATAAATACACTTACATTAGTTCTGACTGATGTTATTCGGGCTTAGTGTCAGGGTCTGTCTTCTTCATTAGAAGCTACCACTGTGCCTAGTCTTGAGCATTCTCCGTGATGAGATCATTGGCTTTCATATCGCCCTCTAATACGTCAGGGCTGTGCTTTATAGGCTGTCCGCGGGATCGTACTCCTGGTACGATCTGGCTTAGCTTTTTGAGACGTATTCTTGTGAAATCCTCAAAACGTGACTAAAGAATCTTAAGCGACATTTCTGGATTTTGTAATGTGGCGGACACCAAGGCTGTCGCGGATGTACTCGTTAACTTTACCATCTTGTGTTGTAACAAGATATTAACATATTATTCAAATAATACGCAATGTTGGATACGTCACAAGATATTAATCAAATAATACGGAATCCTACAATTGGGGTGAACACTATAAATTACAAAAAGGATCTTCAAAGTGTTTTTTTTTACTAGCCCTGTATTATATACGTCCCACTGCTGGGCACGGGCCTCCTCTACGGAATGAGAGGGATTAGGTCTTAGTCCACCACGCTGGCCTAACGCGGGTTGGTAGACTTCACATACTTTCGAAAAATCTTATCGAGTTCTCAGGTATGCAGGTTTCCTCACGATGTTTCCTTCACCGTTAAAGCAAGCGATAATTAACAATTAATATACACGTAACTTAGAAAAGTCAGTGGTGTATGCTCTTGGGGCTGGTTTGGAACCTGCGACTTTCGCTGCTTTTTGAAAGTGTTATGCGGGATCAATATATGTATATACAAATATATACAGACGAATTGGGAAGCATCTCCATTTTGAAGTCGGTTGAACAATTTATCTTGTCATTAAACGGTCGCACCGCCGAGTTTCATCCGAGCACAAAGCTGAATGAACTCCTAAATCCGAGCGGATATAGTTGTGTTTATCGGATTAACTATAACTCACACCACACACGCTACACGCTCCACAGACGCAGACGTTTACGACTACTGTTGCGAGTGCACGGGGCTATATTTAGTCTACCGTGGAGTCATTTTAATAGGTAACATTTGACGTCTCACAGTTTTATCTTCATAGTGAGGTGACCTGCTTAAAAACATCGATTAAAGTGAATGAATCGATACGGACTTGAAACATATGTGAATTTTAAAAATCATCAGGCGAATCTCTGTCCCATTATTATTTTTTCTTCCGTAAATTTAAGGAGCAAAATAAGACAAGTACTTAATTTAACAAAAAAAAATGAATTTATTCAGTTGAACTATCAGAACTGCTATTAGTATTGTCATCTTCATCACTGCTGTCAGCACTCAGAGATATTATTAATTCATTTTCAATAGTATTGTCTATTCTTACATCTCGTTCAAAATCTAGTAAAAAAAAAATCTTTGTTTTCTATACGACTTTTGTTCAGTCTTCTGTAGTGACTTCTGCACACGCAGTTTGTAGCAGAGTCATCATTTTAGCAGTACTGAAGGGTGGTTCAGTATTGTTCCGCGCTGTATGACCCTTTATTTGTGCCCAAATAAGCTCGATGGCTTTATACTGGCAATGGTAGGGAGGCAATCGAATAACTTCGTGTCCATGTTCTAGGACTAGTTTATCGATTACATAGCGGAAGCTTGGACGACTTAGTTGCTTTTACCAGATTTAACAACTCAACTTTTAATAAAGTTGGACTTGCATCCACACCATTTCCAATTATTTTTCCATTTAGTTATTTTTTGTATTTTTATAGTTAGTTAAAAGAATAATAAATATACATAATTGTGTTTTATTATAATCCCAACGTGGTTATTAATTTATGGTGATATTTCTCCACAAGTAATCATTGCATTCGATTCTACTTATCAGCTTTCGATTTTTAGAGTAACATCCCTAGTGTTTAAAAAGAAAAAGGGTTCATTGACGCAACATTGTAACGACGTTCAGTTCTTTAGATCAGAAATTATTTATTATGTTTAGAATGGTTTATTAGTGAAAGCAAATCGTAAAATTACTCGTATCGGTCATTATTACAATAAATATGTAATCGTAATTGAAAAAAGTTAAGCAATTGTGCAGTTCTAACAAAACGAAAAAAATTATTATTTTATGCCCGCCGTCACAAGGTTACGTTGTTGAATTTTGATGAATTGTCAAATGTTACCTATTAAAATGACTCCACAGTAAGTACTGGTTTATTGGGAAATATTGTGTTGTATTCGAATTATTATGGTTTAACGAGTACGTTTGGTTATTTGGTAATGTACGTGTTGTCGTTGATGTGATATGAAGTTGTTTTTTTTTTATTTATGACGAGACGAGCAAGTCGCTCGCCTGATGGTAAGCGCCACGCCTGCCCATAAACAGAATCAAAACCACACAGAACTTTGAATTATAAAGAACTACATGGCACTGAACTGCTCGTCAACCCGAATCTTATATCTCGTCAACCTGAGACATAAGATCATTTTGAGTAATTGTTTCGACTCATACTACAAGACATTTTATGTATTGCTCAATAACCTCTCCATACGCTTTGGCTTCACCGGGTATATTGTTTATATAGTCAATATATTAACATCAAAGGCATTCATTCTTCCCTCTTATTTCTACCAAGCGCGTAGTCCTGTTTTTCATTCATGAAACAAGCGAAAAATATTATGTTCAGTACTAAAACAAGAGTAATATTTGTATACATGTCATAATTTTTATACATCGTACGGTACACTTTTACATTCACAGCATTCATATCCACAGAGAGTTTCCTGTTTACATCAATACGTTTTTAACTCATCGTGTTTAGATCTTCATTCATATGATCATGTATGACTGTTGTCGTTATTATCCATTTGGCGGATTGTTCCATTGTTTATTCTATTTTGTTACGTGAATTTGTGTGGGTTGTTGGAAATTTGATAGAGAAAACCTTTGTGTTTTTGATTTCTCAATCCTTGCTCTAGGAAATGTGACGGGTGCCTTAAATTTCAACGTAATAATTTAAGCAAGAAAGCAGAAAGGTTCTGGAATGAAGGCCACGTACTGCCAAGCGCAGCGTTGGATGCCCACCTACAAGGTGGACAGACAACCTGATAAAAGTCTCAGGAAGTCCCTGGATGCAGGCCGCTTCCAACAGATCGGTCTGGAAATCTTTGGGGAGGCCTATGTTAAGCAGTGGACGTCTTGTGGCTGATGATGATGATGAATTTAGAGCATTGATTATGTAACGTGTGTGGTGTGTTGTTGCAGGTGATGCTGGGCGGGGTGGGGTCGCCGGGCGGCGACGATCTCCTCACCGTCACCGTCGTACGCGATGAGCACGGATACGGCATGAAGGTCTCCGGTGAGTTGACACTTTTGCTTACCATACAACTGTCACGCCTAGGCTCGACATCACTCTTGTAATGATTTAGTATTAGGATACTGATGGATATCACTGGAAGAAGGCTTTATTCAGGATAAATACTGTGCTAAGAAGAAAGGAGAAGAAATCAAAACAGAAATCTTTGGAGTCACGATGTGATACTAGGTGGTGGCAGATTTGCTCTTGTATTTCTGAGACGACGCGTCGTCTTAGTAATAGTTAGTATTCTTTGCCGAGTCATTTTAATGGCTTTAACATCAGTGCATACATAGCTGCTGCTACATGGCGTAAGGAAAAGACAAAACGGTGGTACCTACGCAGTTTTCGCATAGAAAGAATCTACATAAAGTCAATTGGTACATCTGTTTTATTTGATTTATTCCATGCCTAAAATATGTGTTGACGGTTGGCAGGTGACAATCCCGTGTACGTGCAGTCCGTGAAGGAGCACGGCGCGGCGTGGCGGGCGGGGCTGCGAGCAGGCGATCGGATCCTGCGCGTGGACTCGGTGCCGGTGCATCATCACACTCATCAGCAGGTCGTGCATATGATACGAGGTGAGGACTGCAACGATATTGGAGATTTTTGCTGGTGGGAGGATACTTGTATCCGACCGGATAGCGACCACCGTACATTGGTGCTAAAACCTGCCATAGTGGCCCACCTCGTGTGGGTCGCGTTCCAGGGTCAGCCAGTGTATATCCGGTTCTCCCCAGGGGGCTTGCCCCCTGATCCTAACCCTTTTCCCATCCCTTTTTCCTTCCCCTCCCCGTTGGCCCTTTGGTAGGCCGGCACGATATTGCCGACCTACGATGGACATATTGTTTATCGTTGGTCGACACTATTCTTGGATTGCGCTACACTTACCATCAGGTGTAGCGTAGTCACTTTGCCGAGCCAGGATAAAAAAAAAAAATTAACTCTTGGTCTTTTATATGTCTCGGCTAAATATCTCATTGTAGTTGAAGGATGACGTTCTCACCTGGTGGGAGGGTCTGATAATCATTTGTACCTGACAAAATAGCGACCACCAGAGACATGGTGAAAAAATCATGGTGAAATAGCTCGCTCCGGGCAGTCACGTTCCAGGGACAGTCAGTGTACATTCGCACCAAACGCTTAGCCTCCACCTTCATCATACGGACTGCTAAGATGTGGAACAAATTGCCGGAGTTTTTATTCCACGACAATTATAATCTGGGTGTCCAAGTCGCGAGTGAATCGTTTTTTGCTAGGCAAGCGTGCTCCATTTTAGGCCGTATCATCGCTCACCATCAAGCGAGATAGTGGCCAGACGCAAGCTATTACGAATATAAAAAAGTTACTTCAGGTAGATGGTTGCCATTACATTTGGACTACACTGTGTTTATTATCAGGTACAGTGTAGTCTCTTTGGCGTATCCGGATGGATAAAAGACACTAGTCATCATTGGGTGGTACGTTATTACACAAATACTGAGTGGCCTCTAGAATCTAGGCCAATTAATGTTTTGACTTTGATAGTGTTAAAACATGTTATTTAATAATGAGATTATTGATGGAACTTTATGGTATAAGTATTTTTTTATTAAATATTAATTGATAAATATTTTTAACATTCGAGACATCGCTCTCTTTTTCTGTTCAGCAAATTTTACACATGAGATATTAGGGCAGATTTTTCCTGATGTCATAATTCTGGTGACCGTCGAGTAAAGCAACATGTCTCTACGGTGGACACTATATTTGAACTTCACTGCACTAACCACCAGGTGCAGTGTAGTCTCTATGCTTTGCTAAGATAAATAAATATTTTCTTTGGATGTAATGGAGTAGATTATAAACTGTTCCACTTTTGGGAACTATTCCTCTGCGGATGAGGGTAATGTTCGTTGTGCGGACTTCCCATACCTTCGATTGGAAGGTCTAGGAAAAGTAGAAAGCAATAAAAAATATATACTTTGTTTATACCTTCCAGCGAACCCAACGACAGTCCTCACTGTACAGCAGAACGCTTCTAGACACAAAACTCCGATCACAGCGCCAGTGCCAGTTAATGTGAGTTTATTATTTTTTCAAATGATTCTATTTGTATCTATTTTTTAAGAGTCATCGAAAAGAACCACATAAATATTTAATGCTAATAATTAGACAGTTCTGGTGGATTATTTGTAAGAATTGTAAGACAGTGGATGTCAACTAAGGGTGTGTTCTTCCCATAATAATAAAAAGCGTGTAAAAATGGGCCGCTTTCTACAAGAAACATGGATCGAATATGAAAAAAATTGGTCAAATTTTGATCAGATGTTTTCAACCAAAGAATTATTATTACAATTATTGCCCCCTTTTTTCCTATCTATTAATCATCCTTTTCTTTTGAGATCGGCAACGCGTTCAAGATTCTTCTGATAGTTTGTATATTTATGAGCGGTGAAGATCACTTACTATCAGGTGACTCAATTGCCCATTCGCCGGCTTATGTTATGCAAAAACACATTTTAATACAGCATTCAACCTGAACTCTCTATATTCAGTAACTCCTTCCCAAAAAGCCACAGAGTAGCATTACCTTTTAACACAAGTGCAGTTAGGCGTCTGTAAGTGTGTGCCATATGTGACCTTAAACATTGTTTACGTAGTGGTCACGTATCGGCCATCGTGACGGCGACCGCCAATTATTACCTGACGCTCCGAATAACTGGGGGTACGGGGGAGGGGAGGGAACCGTGGCTAATGCTTTGATTTAAATCAAATCATTTATTCTGTAAATTGACTGTAATTCTCTGTAAATATCACTTTTACGTGTCAGTAAAAGTACATGTTAGTTGGAGCAGGTATAGGAGTTCATCCTTGTATTACTGTGCCTGCACCGGTCATCTGCCTGTCCTGTCGTAGGCCCCTCGATTTGCTTCTTCCCTCTCCGTAGAGGGAAGAAGCATTTATACAGGCCGGCATGACTCTAGTGATCACCCATAAACTCCTTGTTTGTCGGTGGTCGCTGGTTTTTTGAATTGCACTACGCTTACCATCAGGTGTAGTGCAGTCATTTGCCGTGATCGGATAAAAAAAAAACCAGCTTACGCATGTATACTCGAAGGTGCAACTAGTGCAGCACCCACGGTTCGCCGTGCCTATTGTCGTCCCAAGATGTGATCGGATCGTCGTTATGTGATTTTTTGAATAGAAAACTTAAACGAAAATTGTGGTTAAGCATTTGTACTCAAGACCTCACGGTAACTCGGTCCAAGCTATCACCAGACTAATGAATAACACACAATATAAACAATTCACGATATCGTGCGAAACGCGGCGTGCGAATGTGTGATGCAGAGATTTTAGCAAGTTTAGTGGGTCGCCGTCTCTGTACATATAATATGATAAGTCATATGACATATCTGCATGCATCGATAACAGACACAGAATGATAGATGTGCATTCTGAGTCCAGCTATAAGTGTGGGAATCAGTGAGAGTGTGTTTTTTTAATATGTACTTGCATTTGGTCAAAGTGGTGTTTAGGGTAAGATTTGTGTGATATACGTTGGTTAATTTAGTTTTTTTTGGACTTCTAATAAAAACCTATTTTAAATAAACAAGAGGGTAGGTCCCTCGTATGCGAGAGGCCGTCTGGGTTGCCACCACAGCTTTGTCTATTTCTGCCGCCAAGCAACAGTGTGTAAGCACTATTGTGTGTCAGTTTGAAGGACATTGAAGCCAGTGAAATTATTGGGGATTGTGAGACTTAATGTCTCGGAGTGACGAGCGCAATTCAGTGCTATGCAGTGCTTTGTAATTCAAAGCTCTGTGTGGTGTTGCTTCTGTTTATGGGCAGGCGTGACGCTTACCATCAGGCGAGCGCCCTGCTGTTTTCGTCATTCGATGAAATAAAATGAAGATCATTTAAACCTTCATCTGAATTTCTCGTTTATAAACTCTTTTTATTTGACTTATGACTTTTGGATTGACTATGAAACAATGACTATGTCAAAATGATTAATTTGATGCCATTATATTGGAAACTTAATAATCCAAGTTTGTAATGAATAAAGTAAAGCAATAGCTTTAAATGTTGTTTCTCTTTATTACAGGTATGTATTAAAATTAATATGTAATTTCTGTAATTAACAAAACACACAACTGGAAAGCTACTGGATCCGATAATATTCACAATTTCTGGTACAAAAAGTTCAGCTGTACTCACACACTATTATTAAAACACATAAATACATTCATCCGTTCTCCAGAATCAATGCCTCACTACGTCACACAGGGCGTAACATACATGCTACCCAAGGATTCATCTGACTCGTCAAATCCCGCTAAATATCGACCAATCACGTGTTTACAGAACATATACAAAATTATTACGTCATGTCTAAGTGAATCTATACATAAACATGTCCATGAACACCACATCTTAGCAGAAGAACAAAAAGGATGCCGCAAAAATAGTCAGGGATGCAAGGAGCAGCTTACGATCGATGCTGTAGCTTCTAAACAAGCAGTCAATCAAAAACGCAATATTCACACCATGTACATAGACTACAAGAAGGCATTTGACTCTGTACCCCACTCCTGGTTAATTTATATCTTGAAACATTATAAAATCCACCCGCAATAATTTTATTTCTGGAAAAAACAATGTTAAAATGGAACACCAAATTAAAAATACACAGTCCTAATAAAACAACCGAGACCGATTTTATCCCCATAAAACGAGGCATATTCCAGGGGGATTCTTTAAGTCCTCTATGGTTTTGCCTAGCACTCAATCCACTATCCAACATGTTAAATAAAAACAACGCTGGATTTCAAATCAGATACGAGACACAACTCACTAAACTCACTCATCTCATGTACATGGATGACATCAAACTTTTTGGTAGCACACTTGATGAGATACACACACTCGCTGACACAGTCCAAATATTTTCTAACGACATTTGCATGGATTTTGGAATTGATAAGTGCAAAATCCAATCAGTTAACAAAGGAGTAGTAGTGCCTACCTCATACGAGCTAGCAAGTCATGATGTAATAGACGCTGTAGACCCTGTAGAAGGATACAAGTACCTAGGATATCATCAGTCACAACAGATTCACCACAAAGACACCAAGAAGACATTAGAACATAATTTTAGAACGAGATTGAACAAAATACTACATACTCAATTGAACGCACGTAACACCATCAAGGCCATAAACACTTTCGCCGTCCCTATACTAACATACTCATTTGGAATCATTCGCTGGACGAAAACAGATCTGACAAACCTGCAGAGAATCATTAACACCACAATGACAAAATACAGGAAACACCACCCAAGGGCTTGTATCCAAAGATCAACTCTACCTAAAGGCGAAGATCAAACCCCTCCCGGGTTTGATCGACATAGCCAACCTACACAACAAACAGATAACAACACTCAGAACATTCTCCCACAATCGTGCACAGCACTCTACACTGCACAAAACAATATGTCAAGCAGACAGATACACGCCACTGTCTCTCTCTGATCACAATAAAAAATATATAACTGTTACAAACCAGCAGAAAATTGATAACTGGACTGCAAAATCCGTCATGGCCGTCACCGTCTGGATCTGATAAGCCCTAATGTTGACAAGACAGCGTCAAACGCGTGGCTACAGAGAGGTGAGCTGTTTCCCGAAACAGAAGGATTCATGTTGGCTATTCAAGATCACGTTATCGACACCAAAAATTATAGAAAGCATATTATTCGTGACAACAGCCTAAACAGTGACCACTGCCGTCATTGTCATAAACAAGCAGAAACCATACAGCACATCACAGGCGCATGCTCATCCATTACTCAAACAGACTATAAGCACAGACACGACCAAGTAGCAGCAATTATACACCAGCAATTAGCATACAAACACAAACTCATCACAGAAACCACAGCATACTATAAATACTCACCTCAAATCATCCTCGACTCATCTGACTACAAATTGTACTGGGACAGAACTATACTGACTGACAAAAGTATACACCACAACCGACCTGACATCACATTCCACGATAAGCTTAATAAAACAGTTTACCTTATAGACATAGCTATCCCTAATACACACAATCTTGCAGCCACACATACTAACAAACTTTCAAAATATGCAGACCTCACCATTGAACTCAAAACCCTATGGAGAGTGCAAACTGTCAAGACTATCCCCATAATTCTATCCAGCACCGGTGTCATTCCTAGAACTCTCCACACAAGCCTCAGAATTCTGAACATACATCCACTTACATACACTGTCTTACAGAAGGCAGTCATATTAAACACCTGCAGAATCGTTAGGAAGTTTCTGTCAATAGACTGAAAACATAGACCACCAAAGTTGTTTGGCTAAAAGCCCGCAACCTTGGCTTATTACCCCAGTATATGGGAGAAGTTTTTAAACTTACATAAATAATAATAATAATAATAATAAGTTAGGTTAACAAGACGAAGTTATTTTGTATTTATATCGTGGTGTCACATTGTATTTAATAAAATAAATACTCTTTATTAGAGACCAACGATTCAGCTTATTGTTTCAATAAAAACTAAGTATCTAACAACAACACATGACATAAATGACACTGAAAAGTAAAAAGTAACAATTTATAGAGGTCTTTTCGGAGACGGTGTCGGTGCTGCTGTCGGCCAACTGATATTGCAATGGTATTTTTTTGAAGTTATACTTCTTTAGGCGCGTTATGAAAAAATGATGAGAGTGAAATTTTAAGATGCGCGCGCACCTGTGACACAAAAAATTAACAGTATGAAGTTAGGCGCGTTAAGAAAAAATGATGAGAGTGAAAGTAGCCGTAATTAATAAACAAATGACGATTTAGACAAAGAAAAACTCTTTAGGTTTTTTCTTATTCGGAACATGTTGCCGTAAAAAGTACCAGGCTCGCATAAACGCAAAGAGAGTAGAATGTACTTCTATCATGTCGAGTGGATATGTTGATATAAATTAAAATACTTTTATTTAATATAATTAACACTAAATATTATTAAATTATTAATGTTACGATATTTCATCGTTGTTGTGAAGACTTGAGAATAAATTACACTTGTCTTTGGCGAAATGCATAACAATGCGAAGCTTAAGAGTGTTGTTACAAAGACTTGGCTGTATGAGCTACAATACCTTTGCCTATTAAAAACCCGAATTTGAACCAAAAATTATAATACCGAGGACTATGACGGAAGTGAATACTTTTTAAATTGTTTTCGAAATTAATAAGTGTCCGTTCTATTGAAACTATGAATCAACACGCATGAAACATTTACTATAATAATAACACAGGTCTGCGAAAAAAATTTTTTTTAAAGTTTTTTTGTTGAATGGTTAATATTTGTTTTAATTAGCTTAAAAGTAATATAAAACGGAATTCATATGATATATACCACGTCACATTTATCAGATTTAGATGATATAGTATTTGAATACGAAAAAGACCAAAACAAAAATGTAATAATATGAATGAGGATCATTTGAGATTATTTTGTAAAGTTTTATTGAGTTTATAGATACTAAAATACAACATTAAGGTATACATAAACAAAACAATTAATAATAACGTTTTCTTTTTGATAAAAGCTGCGTTTTGTTGGTTTTCGTTTATGGTTTTTTATTTCATCTCTGTGTATCATCCAGCAACAGTCCGCTATCATATTAACGTCCCAACAGCCTTTATATCATCTGTCCATCTCTTTTATGTCCCGATGCCACCGTTCACCTTGTTATTCACGGTAGTCGCCTAGATTTTTTGGGAAACAATCAATGTGAGACTTCATAAAATTAATTTTTAGACTCATATTACAGCCCAAATTTTTATAGGCGTTTAACATTTCCTGGACAATATTTATACTCAGGATCTTTTGTGTTGCCTAGAAACTTAGATACGACATTTTTAAAGCCAAGCCAGGCATTTCGTTCCAAGGTTGTCATCACTTTTTCAAATTCTGTATCCCTAATCAGTTTCCTGATGTCAGGTCCCTATTTCAACTTCGCATCAGATAAGCTAGGGAAACATGAACAAATTATACTTGAAATTATTTCCATCTTGCGGTAATGCCTTTTGGAACTGTTGAAAGACAGCCTTTAAACATCTTTTTGGAGAATCTCTAAAGAGTCGCTGTTCTTGTGTATTGCATTCGATATTGATTTTTTGTATTAAACCGCCAATATCACAGCCAAAATACTAAATTATCCTCTTTCTTAAAATACTCCACAAATTCTTGTTTTCTGCTTCGATACCAGTAAAATGTAGTTGCAGCATCTAATAAATTGTTTACTTTTAGTCGAGAACCGAGAAGTTCTGCAGCGTCCTTAGGTAATCGAAGATCCCATACCAAATCATTCAGTCCTTATTGTTTTAAAGGCCGAGGGTCATTTATAGGATGAAAAATATCATCACTGCTTTACATATGATCACTGTGTTTTGAATTTTGTGATATAGGCGTTACGAAGGTGTTAGTGTTAGTAGGAACTGGTATGGGTAATTCGGGCCCATGTGGAACTGGCTTTGTTACAGACGAAACATCAGGATACACAATTTTAGCGCGGTTTTTAGAATTATATTAGGTATATTACATTGGTCAAAAAAAAATAATGTGACGTGATACGTTAAAACAAAGTTTATGTTTGCTATATATAGACCAACATCTACATGTTGGTGATGAATTTATTTAAAAAACTTTTTCATCGCAGACCTGTGTAATTATAATATACATTATAAATAATAATTATTATTATAGTAAATGTTTCATGCGTGTTGATTCATAGGCCATTTTTGACAATGTCCTTTATAATTTATATATGTGCTAATAAATTATATTCAGTAGTGATTTAAATTGAATATTTTGATTGATATTACTTACTATTTGTGAATATTAGTGAAAAAAATTGTGCTTATATACTTTTTCAAGTGCTCCAATATAATTGAGGTTAACTATCCGTATGTATTATTTATTTATTTATATTTTGATTGATATTACTTACTATTTGTGAATATTAGTGAAAAAAATTGTGCTTATATACTTTTTCAAGTGCTCCAATATAATTGAGGTTAACTATCCGTATGTATTATTTATTGATATAAATTAAAATACTTTTATTTAATATAATTAACACTAAATATTATTAAATTATTAATGTTAAATACTTATTATTGGTTATTTAATATTCACAAAATAAAGAAATAAATTTAAAAAACATTTAATAAAAAGTTTGTGATAAAAATTAAAATTGAACATCAAATAATAATATTAATTTTTAATATTTGCTATTAAATTGAATAAATAACAAAGAAGTATAACTTCTCACGCGCGTACATAAGTACACGCACCCATTTTTTTATACCATAGCCGACAAATGAGCAAGTGGGTCACCTGATGGTAAGTGATCTCCACAGCCCATGTACACCCACCACCAAAAGAATCATGGGCGCGTTGCCGACCTTAAAGGAGGGATAATTAGGAATTGGGAAGGGGATTTGAGCTTCCGGATATCTCACTCATCGTACGAAACGTAGCAGCAAGCCGCTACTTTACGTCGGTTTTCTGTGAGACAGTGGTAACGACCCGCTCGAGCCGGCGTATTCATGCTGTAGACAAAACTGTCTACAGCTTGGCTCTACCACTCAAAATAATACGGTAATTGAAATATTGTAATTTGTGTTATCAGCCGGAGAAACAGCGGCAGCTGGAGGTTTCGAAGGTGCACACCATGAAGCTGATGCTGGAGCAGGAACAGAAGTACATCAGGGAGTTGAGGAGTGAGTATGTTTAGGATTAAAAGTACATTACACGTGGTGGAAGGTAGTTTTGCCTTCAATAAAGGGAGGAGGTTCTCAATTCGGTTGTGTTTTTTTATGTATGTACATCGATTTCTCCGCCAATTATGGAATGATTTTGTTGGTAAATTTTTTGGATTTTGATATTGAGTTAAATTTTACATTTTTTTGTTGCCGGGAAATAGTTTTACCACTACCGTCCCGCCCGGGGAAGGCGGGACAGTTATGGTGGGCTCTGCGGGCCTTACGACCCAGCGTTGAGCCGCCCAAGAGAGATAGAATACATCCGGGAAACCGCTGGGCCGAGTCCCTACACTACATACACCCTATGCCGACAAGTACCATCCGGTTCTCCCCAGGGGTTTGCCCCCTGATCCTAACCCTTTTCCCATCCCTTTTTCCTTCCCCTCCCCCTTGGCCCTGGGAAGAGATACTGCGGGGTCGCCAGTATTCCGTTAGCAGGGACCCCGTAGTTCATCTTAAGCACTTTGGCAGGCCGGCATGATCTTGCCGACCTACGATGGACACATTGTTTATCGTTGGTCGACACTATTCTTGGATTGCGCTACACTTACCATCAGGTGTAGCGTAGTCACTTTGCCGAGCCAGGAAAAAAAAATACCAACTAAAAACCCTGCGGTTACATTTATCATTATTATTGATCATTATTTTACATACTATAGCTGTTTTTAAACTCTGAAACATAACTACGTCATCATGTATTGCAGACGAGTTGACCAAAGTGCCGGACGTCCGGAAACAAGCACAGTTGGAGGCGGCGGAGCAGAGGTGTTCGGTGTTGCAGCACCAGATAGACAATATCACAGCGGGACAGGTGAACATACAAACATTGACATTGGTATACATATAGAGGGGAGGATGTGGGGATTTTTAACATTTGATTGCAGATTTATAGTATTTTGCGTTAAAAGAAGCAAACATTTGTATTGAGACAGTTTGTTATATAAGAAAACTGTCAATGGGAGGTCGTGTCATAAAATTCTTTTTTTTAAATTGTATGATGCGGTCTCGTAAACTATAGTTTTCTGTTGTATTTTAGTTAAACTCTGTTCCTAGACACGGGGCTTTCAAAATCAAAAATTAATTTTGATTCGTGACTATTTATTTGATACTTTTTTTATTACTGAGTGTAGTGTTTAGTTTTCATAAAACAATTCAATGCGAAATTCCCATATCCTCCACTCCTTATAATTAAATTAAAAATTCACGGTAATTTTACATTAAATTTTACATTAGTGATATTTTTGAAGTGAAACTTCTTTATCGGCGTTAGAAAAATAAAATCGTCACATTTTTCCGTTACGCGGCACGCGTCACGTTTTTGACTTTGACTGGATTTTGACCAGACTTTCAATGGACTTGACAGGACTTTCATCGGACTTCGACCGGATTTTGACCGGACGTTGACCCGACTTTGACCGGACTTTGACCGGATATAGACCGGATTTTGACCCAAATTTGACCCGACATATACCGGATATAGACCGGACACAGACCGGACATAGACCGGACACAGCCCGGACTTTAACTGGGCTTTGACCGGACTTTGACCCGACTTTGACCGGGCTTTGACCAGACTCTGACCGGACTTTAACCGTGCTGACCGGACTTTGACCGGACGTTGACCCGACTTTGACCGGACTTTAACCGAACTTTGACCGGGCTTTGACCAGACTTTGACCGGGCTTTAACCGGGCTTTGACCTATTTTGACCGGGCTTTGACCAGACTCTGACCGGGCTGACCGGACTTTGACCCGGCTTTGACTGGACTTTGACCGGGCTTTGACCAGACTCTGACCGGACTTTAACCGGGCTGACCGGACTTTGACCGGACGTTAACCCGACTTTGACCGGACTTTGACTGGAACAGGACTTTGACTGGGCTTTGACCGGACTTTGACCCGACTTTGACCGGACTTTGACTGGAACAGGACTTTGACTGGGCTTTGACCGGACTTTGACCAGACTTTGACCGGATTTTGACCGGTATTGGACCGGGCTTTGACCAGACTCTGACCGGGCTTTGACCAGACTCTGACCGGACTTTAACCGGGCTGATCGGACTTTGACCGGACGTTGACCCAATTTTGACCGGACTTTAACCGGGCTTTGACCCGACTTTGACCGGGCTCTGACCGGGCTTTGACCGGACTTTGACCGGGCTTTAACCGGGCTTTGACCGGACTTTGACCGGGCTTTAACCGGGCTTTGACCTATTTTGACCGGGCTTTGACCAGACTCTGACCGGGCTGACCGGACTTTGACCCGGCTTTGACTGGACTTTGACCGGGCTTTGACCGGATTTTGACCGGACTTTGACCCGGCTTTGACTGGACTTTGACCGGGCTTTGACCAGACTCTGACCGGACTTTAACCGGGCTGACCGGACTTTGACCGGACGTTAATCGGACTTTGACTGGAACAGGACTTTGACCGGGCTTTGACCGAACTTTGACCCGACTTTGACCGGACTTTGACTGGAACAGGACTTTGACTGGGCTTTGACCGGACTTTGACCAGACGTTGACCGGATTTTGACCGGGATTTGACCGGGCTTTGACCAGACTCTGACCGGACTTTAACCGGGCTGATCGGACTTTGACCGGACGTTGACCCAATTTTGACCGGACTTTAACCGGGCTTTGACCGGACTTTGACCGGGCTCTGACCGGACTTTAACCGGGCTGACCGGACTTTGACCGGACGTTGCCCCGTCTTTGACCGAATATAGATCGGACTTTGACCGGATTTTGACGTTGCCCCGTCTTTGACCGGATTTTGACCGGATTTTGACCGGACTTTGACCGGGCTTTGACCGGACTTTGACCAGACTTTGACCAGACTTTGACCTAACTTTGACCAGACTCTGACCGGACTTTAACCGGGCTGACCGGACTTTGACCGGACGTTGCCCCGACTTTGACCGGATATAGACCGGACTTTGACCGGGCTTTGACCGGACTTTGACCCGACTTTGACCCAACTTTGACAGGACATAGACCGGACACAGACCGGACTTTGACCTGGCTTTGACCGGACTTTGACCGAACTTTGACCGGACTTTGACTGGACTTTGACGGACTTTGACCGGACTTTGATCGGACTTTGACCGGATTTTGACCGGACTTCTTCTGTCGAGCGTCCCGAGACGCACACTTTTTTTTGTATTCATGTCTATGATAAAAGCCTTTTGTTTAAACTTTATCTAATTTAACTTTATTAGACCAATTTCTGTAAAGTTGCATAATATAGTAGATCATTTTTTGAAAAATAAGGCCATAAAGCAGTTTCACTTCCTACGTGTGTACACTAGTACACGCACACATTTTTTTTTTTTTATTTTCACTTAGTATCTGAATATTTTTTTGAATCTTTTGCTGCCGTTTTTTTAAACTTGTTTTTACTGATTTAAATCACAATAATTTATTTCTACTCCATTTCTAGATAATTCCATGTGTGCGTTACACTTGCGGCCCAAAAATGTATGAAACTGTATAAATATTGATTTTAATGTTGCCATGTTACATTTATGCAGATAATATTTACGTCATAAATATAGTAATAATAGTAGTGTTTACACTAGTACCCACTGTATGTTCATTTTAAAATGGTGATTTTGTGTAGATAGCCAGAAAATAACATACCTAAGGCTAGATTTAGGAAGGGTATTATAAAAAAAATATTAAAAATACGTTGCTTATTAATTCCGTGGTGGGTTTCAAGGACATAACGTTGATTAGGACCGATAGAAGGTATTTTTAACCTCCAACAAAAAAAGGGTTGTTATAAATTTCATCCCTTTCCCTTTTTGTGGGTGTGTGTATCTGTCTAAGGCACGTAGATGAATGGACCGGCTGGAATCCGGTTTTTATGTTTGAAAGATAATTTAATCTAGACTTTATTGAAGGACAATTTATTTTGGTGCGATAAGAGTTAAATTTCAAAGTCTAATTTGAGTGCAAGGTAAATATTTTTGTAAAATTTTTGTGTACATTAAAAAATGTTAAGGGGCATGGCCTAAAAAAGGTTGGGAAACATTGGTCTAGAGGATACCTCTACCACTCGAAAAACTTGTACCGAAACTGAGAAAATAGACACAATATCGCCATATATTCTTCTATTGGTTAAAGAAATAAGGACGGCGTTCATTATTCCGTTCATATACCGAGTCATATAAATCTATCGCCCTAAATACTGTATTGACAGTGTAAAAGATAAGAATGTATCGGCATGAATGGATACAAATGGTTTAGAACACATTTTAATTTCGTGCAAGGAATACTGTCAGGATTGCTTGTGGAAATATTTTAATATTATCAGGTATGTTTAAGGTTATTTTATTGGTGGATCTGTAATAGTAATATTTGATAGGTTAGCTGTCTTTTGGTGTATGAAATTTTAGATCAATGCATTAGTTTGCTGGTGGTAGGATATTCATATCCGTCCAGATAGCGACCACCGTACACATGGTGTTAAAACCTGCCATAGTGACCCACACATCTTGTGTGGATCGCGTTCCAGGATCAGCCAGTGTATATCCGGTTCTCCCGAAGGGCTTGCGACATGACTTTATGGTTGGTTGGGCGGGTATAGGGGTACATCCTTGTATCACCTGCCTGCATTGGTCATCCGCCTGTCCTGTCGCTGGTCCCTCGATTTGCTTCTCTCTACGAAAAGGGAAAGAAGCATTTTTAATTTTGATCCCGACGTTTCGAAAGCTTTTCACAAAATTAATAAAAACCGCGATAAAAAACTCCGTTTAAATTAGTTTTATTTCAATGTGTAACATTCGCGTAAACATAAGAAATCATTATTTTTGAACGTTTTATTGATATATTATAATTCAGTATTTTTGGGCCGCAAGTGCGTTCGAGGCGAAAGTGACTGTCCATACATCCCATGCGCCATATAACGTGGTGACATACCGCACTAACATGCCTAATGTGGGACCAAACTACGGGTCTAACAACTATGTTTTGTACCGTGTCTGCTTCTGTGCATGTTTGTGTCAAACGAGTGGGACCAACTATAAACAACGTGTGAATTATGTACAGTATGTGTTACTTATTGTGTTGGGGAGATTGGGGAAGTGTATATTTTTATTGAATATTTTTATAAGAATACATTCCAGTATAATCAGTGTCGTGTATAGTGACAAATAATGTGTTACGTTTTTATGTTTGTAATATCGTACGATTTTTATGAATAAAATAAATACATAATGTAAAATATTTATTTGTTTAATAGGTATAATTTTTAAATTCTTATTTATTTGGCCAGCAATTTATTTATCATTAGATACAATTCAGTCTCTTTATTAATTAAGAAGCACCATTAATAAATATCCTCGGAAATAAAGTAGTAATTTAATTGTGTTCATATTTTTTAAACTTTGGACGCGTTTTGTTGGTTATGATGAAGGTTTCATATAGTATTTTTGTGTAAAGAGGCGCTATTTTGTCTTTTAATGAGAGATCTATAAACCAAAATGCATAGAAACAGACGGAAAGGCATAATTACGTACATTATAACTTAGCTTTCGCCTCAATACCGCTGGGAATGGTCGTTTTGATGTCGTATCGAAGTATTGCAATAGATACAGCTCGCTGTACACGCCGTCTGTGTGGAGAGATTTGAATGTGTATAGTAAATTTTACTTGAAATGTATTACAAAATTGAATTATAAAAATATGCAGCGAATTGGTAATTTCTGATATTGATTTTTACTCCATAACTTTTATGCCCGAAGATATTTTTTTTGTCGCATCTTCACAAAAAAAAAGACAACAATATTTCATAATACGTTTTTAACAATATCTGATAAATAAATACCATTCAAATCCTTCCCGCCATGACGCGTTCACCTCACGCTTGAATCTCGAACGCTTTATCCAGCCACCGGAGCTGCCCCAAGCGCCGTCCACACCAAGACTGCGAACTAAAACCGCCATAGAGAAAACCACCACGCCCGTCTCCAACACTGGCTTCCTGAGCGGTCTGCCTCGCTCCCTCAGCAACCTCACGGGACAGAGTCTCAGGAACCTGAGACAAGCGAGACAGAACAGCAAGAACCAACAAGAAAACCAACCGCCGCTAGTCCGACAGAACTCCGATGAAACCGATCATAAAAGAAGACATGTGCATAATAATACTGTGCCCATAGTCCCTACCACGTGTTTGGATAACGTCACCCCGCCGCCCCTGCCTCCCCGGTCGATAGAAAGGCCGAAACGGAGTTCGCTAAG